>ML782819.1:60955-105518 GCA_009831015.1 Picea engelmannii
GATCCCTGATCTAAGGAGAAGGTTCCCAACTTATTCTAAAGATAACTCAAGAGGTTAAGCTCCTCTTAACCTATATAAACAGGCTCTATGATGGTGGAAAGGGGGAAGAGATGAACATATGAAACTTATGATCTTGGAGGAAACTTACAGTCAGCCAAAGGAGAGTGATCAGTGAAGCTGTTGTTATCCAGGTTGTGGATCTTTCACGCAAGGGTTAGACGAAGGGGACTTGACGAAGCTGTTGCATTCGCATCTACGATTGTAAGCACTACTGTCTTTATTCTCATTAATATGACACGCTTGGCCTGTTTCTTTCTAGTTTGTGTCTGATGTTGCATGAACTTATCATTAACTAATAGATATGTTTTCAAGCTAATGTCAATAGAGTAGGAAGTGGTCGTATCTTATTTTTTCCACAGAGCTCAGCGAGGAGCAAAGGATTGGAGCGCAACTCGGAGCGTGCAGGGACAAACGTCGATTAAGAGGTACTTCTGTTATCCTTCCTTCTCATGTATTAGTTTAGATAGATTTGAAAGGAAGTCAGTGTCCACGTTAAGCATTTTTCTGTCTAGGGTTAAGGTCAAGCCTTAGAGGTGATCTACCTGTCCGCAGGGAGATTTTCCTACAACACCTTGAAGCAAGTGAAATAAGTAGTCGTAGAACAACGTCGAATTGCAGAGCAAGAGAAGGTTTCTCTCCAAACAAAGTTTGAAGAGAAGAATGCACATATTTATCATGAAAAATAATAGTTGAACAAATCGAAATGAAAGAAGCAGTCAATAGAGCACTTCATTCTGTGATAGGCTTAGAGAAAATGCAAAAGACCGAGTTGAGAATCAAGTAGAGAATCTCACAGAAGCTATCTAGCAACTACAACAAAGAATAGAAGACTTAGAGATCCGCACAGTGCCCGACACCCCGCAGGATGTAAGGGATCAAAGAGATGCAACTGCTCAAAGAACAATTGTGAGAATAAAGGCCCTTGCCATGGAATGTAAACAAATAAATGGTTGCAGTGCCCATACTTATGAGAGACTCACTGAGAATCTAGAACTAAAGGCACTGGAGTCACAACTCTAGGAGGCGAAGCAACAAGAAGAAACAATACAGGCGCAATTGAAGCCCCTATCAATTGTTGAAAGGATGAAGTGATCCCAAGAGCAGCGCACTTCTCAACAAAAGTTCCACATCATTTAGAGTAGAGTCATGGAAGTGACTTAGAGGCTCCAAACTATTCAAGATGAGGCTTGCCAACTGTTCTTAGAGATCGAAGGACGAGGAGAAAAACTGGAGCAAGTCATCACTGTAGCTGAACAACGCTTAGAGAGACCTATCAACGAAGTTGTTATCGAAGAGTTCACTGAGTAGGAGGCCATGTAACAACAACAAGTCAAAGAAGCTCGAGCCAAGATCAAGGATTTTGATGCAGAATTACCTAGATCGAAGTGACTCGGGCCGAGTCACAGGTGAGTGTTGAGGGCTTGTTGGCCCTTGACCAACTTTTGAGGATCCTTGGTCATGTTTGACCTATTTTTGGGACTTCAACAGGCTGTCGAAGGCGGAGCGCAATACAAAGCGGAGATCGCGGGATCTTGGCCCATTTTTAGGGCCTTTTTGTGTTTTGGGCTTATATAATGGGTATGGGGATGTCTTCCCATGGGTTTACCCATGATTAGGACTATTTTGTAATGTATAAATAGAAGTCTAGGTGATGTAAGAAGTAGTGAATAGTGACTAGTAGTGACTAGTCAGTTGCAAGTGTGATAAGTGCTAAGTGCTAAGTGGTAATTTCTTTGTGCATACTATGTGAGGCTTGTAGAGATAAGTGCAAGTGATTGTAAGAGACTGTGGAAGGATTTGTGCTATAACTCAAGGAAGGAGGATCTACTGAGATGCACATATCTTCTGTCCTCCATGGAGTTGATTTTGAGGCTTTGTGCATGTAATAAGATTGATCGAAGATAATAAAGAGGAAGATGAGTTGGTGGACATAGCCCCAAGGCGGGGGTGAACCACATATATCCTGTGTTGTGAATTCTTTGTGCTTTTTGGATGTTATTTTGTTCATGTGATTCAATGCTTAGTGCGATGTTAGATGATAGATGAATATGATAACTTAGTGTTGAATAATGTGAATGAATGTTAGATCTAATCTCTATTGGTATGATTGGTGAATGAATCTATTGTATATATGTGAATGTTGTGCTGATCTATTGTTAGGGTTTAGATTCGCTATGAACTAAGGCTAAATATTAACAAACTGTAATAACTGAGTGCTCTGTTAAGGTGTTACAATCAAATATTTGTGTCCCATCTAAGGTTGCAGACATCTGAGTCCTGCAACCACCCCTGCCTCTACCTTGGGTGAGATTTCATCTGCTTCACAGGTGTTGTCGAAAGGGCCAATAGTTAGGGTTTTGTTGGTGCATTGTTGTAGCATTGAACCCTGGGTATGCCCCTGTGCCAACACGCAACACTCAAAATCTCATTGACATCCTTAATTGTCAACACAACTTTGTATGGAAACTGCGAGAAGATCAACAACATTCTTTTCTTTCGTTCCAATGGTTGCATCTCCTCCTCCTCCTCAGAGTCTGATTGTGCCTGATCTTCTTTATTTTGTGGCTCTGAGCCTGAGCTTAGTCCTACCCCTGCTTCTTTTCCTTTCTTCTTTAGCATCTCGACGGGAAAAATATAGTCCATCCTCAACTTGTGCAGGTTGTGTTTAACTCCCGGCCACAAAATTACCTCTTTTTCAAAGGCTTCCTCATCTAGGTAGAACGACAACATCCTTGGGTGGAAATCCTCCCTGTTAGCATGCCTCGACCATGAGAACGTATGATGTGGGTTCATACTAAAATAAATGTTCCTCATGTTGCAGTTGAGGAGATCCTGAATAATGTGCAACCTCTGCATTGCATCTATAAGCCCATTGTACCACTTAGAGAACCTGTGGTGTTGAAAGTTGTATTCTTTGAATCCATCCTGGAATGCCAAGGCTTGAACATCTTCACAAGGTGCTCCTTGTTTGCTAGCCCCAAAGGTATTCCCATGGGTGGCTTCCACTTTAGCATCGTGAGTTACATCAACATATATATATAGGTGAAGTTGCCTACCTTCTCATGGACTTCCTCACAAGCCACTAGTAGTTCCTCTAGCAGGTAACTACACTAGTTGAATACAATGTCATTGACGCAAAAGTCTACTACTAACAATGCATCTAGCATGCATTCTCCCTTGTAATATGACAACATAACCTTGTTGGATATGATGTAACAACCAATCCTGACTGTCTCTAGTAGTATGAGTTCAATTTTGGCTCTGCGCCCCCCCCTCTGAGTGTGGAACCTTTCATAGAGGTTGGGATCTCCTTTCTTTTTTCCATTCTTACTAGGACCCTAAAATCCTTTCGACACATCCTCACCTTCGAGGGACAGTCCATTAAGTTGATGGATGTCTTCAACATGGATTGGGTACCGCCTATACAAATAGAGACTTCGTTCATGCACCCTGTTGATTAGGAATTTGGTGCACTGCCCAAAATCACCAGTGGTACAGAATACTGGCAGGTCTCTGAGGTTCATGATAGTCGAGTTGAATAGGTTGATAAATTATGTTTTTGGAATGAATAGCATGCCTCCCAAATCGTCTAGAGCTATATCCCAGAAGATGTCTATGTTCATGTGGGGGAACAAGACTAGTTTTGTTAAGTCAAGATCAAGGAGCTTGACCTGCTCTACATTCCCCTTGAGATCACCCATGACCTCGACTCGGGGGTCCCAGGGCTCGTCTGGAACTGCATATTTAGACATGGCACTTCAACTTCCTATAGCTCTCATCATTGTGGATTCTGAGTTATCACAACTTATGCGACGAGCTAAGGATTAGGGATCATGACTATGGGTTTCAAAACTACACAAGCTTGCTCGCTCTACAAAATTTAGAAATTTCTAAGTTCTTTGAAAATGATGTGTTATGTGGCGAGTTCTCAGAGCCTTATACTCGGGCTTAGTGGGAAAGTTTAGCAATAACTTTTGTTCATCATGACCATATGGACACAACTTGGATCTGAGTTTTCCGATGGGACGGGTTAACGGGGTAAATCCTATCGAGCAATTTTGGCATTTACTTGTGCAATTTGAATAGGGACGTGGCCGGTTTCAGACCTTTCCATTTGATGGGTGGGAATCCTAGAGAGAATACCGATGGAATATTCACATATCGTGGATTTATGGATTAACTAAATTCAAAAGGGGTACCGTAATGGAAATAAAGGTTGTGACTAGAATGGGTTCATGTGGCACATGGACTCAGATTGCATTCAGACTACCTTCGACCACAAAGGGGTCCCTGTCATATTAATGACTATCATTAATGGATTCCTAATGTTTCTGATCCTGCATTGTTGAGTAAGAAGTTCTGCATCAACCAACACTTAAACAGAAAATGAAATGAACTATATGTTGCGGTGCAACACTTCACACATTGACTTTATTAACTAAATTTAAAAAAATTGCAGAAAAACTCAAATTTAACTATTATACATGCTCTTTCAGACTAGAGTGACAATCCTTTTATCTTAGTTCTGAGATGTATAGGGTTTCAAGCGATCACCATTCACCCATCTTGGCCACAACATACCATCCAATTGCGCAAGTCTAACTTCTCCTGAGGGTCAGATATCCACAATTATAACTGGTCCCAACCAATGCATACGCAACTTTCTAGGATGCTTGTGGTACCGACTGTTGTAGAGTAGGACCTTGTCTCCTTGTGTAAATACTTTAGTTTTAATGTGCATATCATGCCAATATTTTTTCCTTGTTTTCTCAACCGACTGATGGAATTCTACTAAAAACCTGGTCTCCTCGAGTTCTTGTAACTCCATAAGTCTTTGCACAACTGATTCCTCCCCCGACAAATGTGTGATATGTGCAATGTACAAACTCAGAGTGATGAATTTTGCAGGCACCACTGCGTCTTTCTCGTAAACTATATGAAATGGTGTGTACATGTGGATTTTCTTTGTGTTTGTCCTGTAAGCCCATAGTACTGTTGGAACTTTGTCATCCCAACCTTCTCGATTTGCGCAATAGACCTTTGTTAACCCTCTCTCTAGAATCTTGTTGAATGATTCTACTGTGTCGTTGGCTTGTGGGTGGTAGGGGCTACTTTTGTGATGTTGGATCAGGAACTCTGTTGTCATATTTTCTATAGTGCTACTAATAAAATGAGATCCCTGATCATTGGTTAGATTCCTAGGACATCTGAATTGAGTGATAATATTCTCAAAAATGAACCTAGTAGTAGTATCAGTCGAGCAGTTGTGAAAAACTGTTTCCTCAACCCAATGCGTAAGGTAGTCAGTTGCAGTAATAATGTATCTAGCCTTTTAATGCTTGGTTGTGGGGTTGATCAGTCCAATGAAGTCAACTGCCCACTTCTCGAATACCTGTAGAGCTGAAACTGGTTTAAGTGTTAATTCATCTCGTCGTGACGAATTACCCACTCTTTGACAAACATCACATGATCTAGTATATACCTTTTCATCCTTGAAGTTCATTTCCCACCAAAGTCCGGCTTGGAGAACTTTATGCACAGTGGCCTTTCCTCTTACATGACCTCGCGCAACTCCTTTGTGACATTTCCATAGTATATCCTATCGTTCATGATCCAAGACACATCTTCTGAGGATACTATCTAGTCCCAATTTATACAATTCTCCTGCGATCAACTGGTAATCTGCTGCTCTAACAACCATATGGCGTTTATGGGTTGCGAAATATGTTTCTAGGAAGGCTCATGTACTTAAGAAGACTGTTATGTCCTCCAGGTAATATGGTATGGACTCAACCCAGAATAATTTTACATCTGGGAGATGATCATCAACTGCTCCACTACTTTCCCCTGACTTTAATCTAGACAGGTGATCAGGTCCTACGTTTCATCTTCTAGGCTTAATTATTACTTCAAAAGAGAATTCCTCAAATAATAGAAACCATCTACAAATTATCCCTTCCAACATAGGTTTGTTAACTAGATATTTCAATGCAGAATGATCAGTAAATAAATTGAAATGAGAACCTAACAAATAATTTATAAATTTATGCAAAGCATAAATCATGGCTAAACCCTCCCTTTCTATTGTTGTGTAGTTGTGCTCATCTTGTGACAACTTCTGGCTCACAAAATAGATAGGATGATCCATGGCTCCATCTCCAGGTTGCGCTAAGATAGCTCCTAAGGCAATACCTAAAGCATCTACATGGATGTGAAATTCATTTTCCTAGTTTGGGAATATCAAAATCGATGCTATGTTGATATTCTCCTTTAGGGTCTCAAACACTTTATCACATTTTGGTGTCCATTGGAACATTTCGACCTTTTTCAATAGATTTTTCAGGGGTGTAGTGATGTTTTCATATCTTCTGATGAACCTGCAATAATATCCTGTGTGTCCCAACGTAGAGCGCAACTTCTTAGCACTCGTAGGTGGTGGCATGTTCACAATAACCAAAACTTTGGTTGGTTCTAACAATACTCCCTCTCAACATACTATGTGGCCCAACAAATTCCCATGTGGTACACAAAAGATACACTTTTTGAGATTCAATGATATCTGCAATTCTCTGCATTTGTCAAACATCAGTCATAACAACACTGCATGTTCCTTGAGAAAACTATATATTGTCCAATCATCCATATAGACTTCTATAAAATTGTGAATGAACTCTCGAAATGATGCTATTACAATCCTGGAGAAAACTGCAGAGGCGTTATTTAAGACAAATGGAATCACATTATATGAAAAAGATCCCCATTCTATTATGAATGTGGTCTTGTTTTTGTCCTCTTCAAGAATCCTTGCTTGGTGGTAGGCCGAAAAATCCATCTGTGAATGAGAATGCTTCTTTCCCCACAAATTGTTCTATCACCTCATCAGTAAAAGGTATTGGAAAGGGTCATGTACACAGGGATAGTTAAGGCTTCTATAGTATACACATACCCTGATATCCTCTGTGCCTTTCTTGCTTTGAATGACTATTGGGCTGACCCACTCTGCTTCTTCTACTACAAAAATAAGTCCAGCTTCCAACATCTTTTCTATTTCCTTCTTAAACTTCTCTTTTACTCTAGGGTTAAAGTGGTATGGTCTATGCATCACTATCTTTGATCCTACTTTTAACTCGATTTTCATTTCTCCCATAACTCCTTTAATCCCCTTTAACTCTGAAAAGGTCTTCGGGAACAAATCCTTATATTCCCGCAACAAATTATGTATTTCTTGACTAGTTTTCTCATCCCAGTAATCTCCCACCATAACTATATTGGGTTGCTCAGTGGTCCCTATGTTGAATTTGCACAACTTTAATGGGTGATTATAGGAACTGTCAGTCTGACTGGGTATGATGTTCTGGATTTCTCTATTCCCTTCTATCTCTTTTATGGGTAGGTTTCTCAATTCCTCTAATTCATTTGGGCTTTCAGAATCCCTGGAAATCTTATAGCATTCTATAGGCTTCTTGTCTAAAGTTAGGTGAAGATTAGTTTGAAGTTATTGGCTATGTTTTTCACATACCACTAGGTTTTATTTCTGATTACTATTGTCTGTAAAAATAAATTCTTTAATCTTTTGCAGTCTGTAAAAATAAATTCTTTAATATTTTGCAGGACTACTTCAAGCTTAGGGTACTTACTTTTAAACAAGAAGTCCTTGCAAAAATTATCTGTTAGCATCTACCAGTCACTAGTCTGTCTTTTGGTTTCTTCATGTATGAACCAAGATTTCAGGATTGGATCGAGAGAGTGGGGAAATACCTGAACCCAGAAGCAAGAGGGTATTTCCACAACTTGCCACTATGTCATGCACTGTTCAATATGTACTTTAGGATCATATTCTCCACTGAACAATTGCGTAACCTAGAAATCCGCCTGCATCTCTGATTCCAGCTGCTCCTTATTCTGAAACCTATACTTGATAGTTTGATTCACATCGTCCCAATTTCTGTGTAAGGATTTATGATTGGCCCACCATCTGGCAGGGGTTTCCTGAAGGGATAAATCTAGTACTGAGATCCTTTGATCCTCCGCTACCTTTTCTTCCATGCTAAGAAAAAAACTATTGAGTCCTGAGGTGCCATTATATACTGGGTGTTCTCTAACCCCGGTCCCAACCCATATAGTTTCTTTGACAGTTGTGCATCTCCTTGACAATATTTTGTACGAGCCTTGCTTCCAACTATCAAATGCTAGTTCTGAATATTCCTCCACTAACTATATAATCCTCCAAATTATTGATCCATCAGTAGTAAGATTTATGTAATCGTCTCTTGTTCCAGCTATTATAGTATACAACTGATCCAAGTCTTCTCCCTCCATATTATTTTTTGTTGGCTTTATATATCTGGGCCCTACATATGGATCCAAGGGTTGAACTACCTTGATTCCATCTGCCTCAAATGTCATGGTGTATTTCTTTAATTTAATCACTGCATAGTTGTCATAGGCCCAATCGATCCCAACTAGTGCAGGGTAAGGGTCTATATCCCCCATGATCTCAATCACTTCAAAGTTAGCTACTATCTTTACTCCGGCAACATCCATTTCCACATTCTCCAGTATTTTTATGGGGAAGATACAATACTAGTTGTTAATTCTTAACTGGATTGGGGAATATGTCAACCAAGGTTTTCCTAAGGCTTCCCAAGTCTTTTTAGGAAGAATGTTCACATCGGATCCTAGATCCAACATGACATCCTTAATCTCAAATTCGTCTAACTGGGATACTAGTATGGATTATTTTCTACTTCATACTTTCCTTCTCTAAACTCTCTAAGTACTCTTCTCAAGAAGATTAGTCCTTATTCCTGCTTCTATGGGTTCTTCATTCCCTAAAACTAGGTATAGCATATTGCGTAACTTCTCTATTAATTGGTTGTTCCCGAGAATGTCAGAGAATAATTGAAACCAAAGGTTGAATACATTCTGAGGTTGCTCGGGTTGTCTCGGTGTGACTACAAGGTTTCTGGGTGCAGGGGGTGAAGCAAGGACTTGCGCAATCTTAGGGTAAACAATAGGTTGTGGGGGTTTCTCTTGTGTCTCAGGGCCAGGGATATCCCAAAATACTTCTATGGAATTTTTAAAGAACAAATTCTATTTTAGAGGGTCATGCTTGTCTTCTTTAGGTGTTTCTTTCTGAATCTGAGATATTTTATCAGCATCATCTCCTGTCTTTTCTTCTCCTCGAGTAACGATATTGAGGTTGGGTAATTTTCCTATACTAACTTTCTTGATTTCTAAACTAATGAGGTTATTTCCTCATTGACATACCCGATAATCCCATTTTTCCATTATTTCTAGGTAGTATTTAGTTGCATGCCCATTGGTTCTGTAGTGAGATCACCGTGGCTACCTCAGATGAGGACACTCGCTCACCATATGGCCTTGCTTGTCATAGTTATAAAATCTTCTTGGCCCTCTTCCCTTAGTTCTTCCTCCTCTGAATTCTCCTCCGACTCCACCTCCTCAACCTCTCCCTAGTCCCTGTAAGTTTTCATTTACCCTGAAAGTTGTTCGGTCCAACCTATCTGCAAGTGCAGCCAACGCTCTACATTGATTGGTAGTATGTGTGGTAGATGTGTAGAACTCACAATGTAATGTATTTGGTACTTTCAAATATTTCTTCATAATGGGGCACTATCTTGGCCCATGCCCGTGGATTCAACAGATATCACAATACTCAACTGCTGGTATTGATTGGCTCCCTGGAAAAGCATGATATGGGGTAGGGTTATGGCATGGTAAGTTCACAGATACTTGAGCAACTCCTCTAATGGGTCCTAGTGAGGGTCCCATCAAATTCTAAGGATGTCCCATTCCCCTCATTCATGGAAATTCGTTCACCATATGTCCTTTTGTATAACATTCAGTGCACCAGAGCTACAGTGGTCCTGGTCTAGGTATCATTAGTTATTGAATATTTTATGTAAGCACTAATATTTTACCTTGTACTTGCACCAAATTCACATTTGTTGGGGGTCTGATCACTCTTAGGCTCCTAGGATATCTCGCCATAGCTTCAATCTTCATCGATTATTCCAAGGCATCTGTCAATGTGGCTATCTGATGTTGTATTAGTGGAATCTGAGTCAGAGGTAGCAATCCCTGAATGTACCATTCTCTTTGATGTTCCTCATGGATTGGATGTGCTAACCTTCCTATTGCATCTTTAAACTTATGGATGTATTCTCAAGCTGATTCACCTTCCCTTTGATGAATCTTGCACAACTCAAATAGAGCTTGTTGTTCTGACTGAGGTAGCTTAAAATCCTCTATGAACCTTGTTCGTACTTGGCCAAGTGTGAATGCTTGACCTTGCATTCCTGGCACTCCTGGCTCGATGATCTTCATGTACCACTTGAGAGTGCAACCTATCAAGGTAGTCTAGAACTCAACCAACTTATTCACATCTAGAGTCCCTCTGGATCTCTAGATTGCTTCGCACAAGAACCAATGTTGCTCAACATCTTCATCTCCCTTACCCAAAAATTATGGGTATCGGGAAATCGGACCTCCCGCATGACCAACCATTGTTGATCTTGGTGCTCTTATCAAAATGAAACCTAACAGTCCTACTTGTGATCTACCAGGGGATCCCAATATCCTCCCTATACTCGCACTTCCTGGTGGTGACTGACTCTCTTATTGTACTAGAACATAACTAGCATGAGAAGGTAGTATCAAACTTACCACTTTTATAGAATACACTTGGGGTATGGGCGATTCGGGGTTGGCGCCAATGGATTCGGGGAAGTTTTCTTTGATATAGGGGGTCTCATTTTCTTCCACTGGAATGGTCTCTTCAGCCAGATTCCTGATCTTTCCTAGAATTGGGGCTGAATCTTCTCTTTCTTCTTCAAGATTCATGTCGGATTCCTCCTCTCTTACGTCTACAGCTTCTCCTTATTGTCCATCCTCCTGGGTACTTCTTTCTCTCTACGCTTCTCTCTCACTTAATCTTTGACTGACCAACCTTTCCTGTCTTCTCATATTCCACAACTCTTCCATCTATATTTCCTCTACTTCTTCTGGTCCAACTTCTTTCCGTAACTTCTCAGACTGTCTTGCTACTTTATTGATCTTTCCACGCCAACACTTCTCAACTATGGAGGCTATTTTCAAGGCTCAATTGTTCCTTGAGTCCATTTCTTGTTGTCCCCCCCCCCCCATTTGTCAAAGAACCCTTCCCCTCTCTTAGGCCATGACTCTACCCCAGCCTTGCCCTACCCCAAGCGAGGGTGTTTACAATGCCATATTAGTTGGGGACATACTCAACATCCCCTCTTCCATAAAGAAAACTTTAATCCATAGGGGGATTTCTCTCAATAGTCTTCCCCTTGCGTCTTTCTTGAAATATGCCTCTGCGTGTGAAAAAGATTGGTGATTCTCAGCTGTAAACTCAATAATGTATCCTTCTAATGTGGTATTGACCCAGAAGTCAATCACTCGTGTGACTGGACTATCCAGCCAATGAATTGTTGAAATATTTTATATGTCCCAAGTACAAGTCGTATTTACTCGTTCTTGGAACTCTGGAGCTTCTTGGAGCCTATTTGTCCAGTGGAAAATTTATTCCGGGAGCTTAACCTAGAATATCTCGTACTAGTTGCTTGATCTTTCTGAGTAAAATACTTCCTCATGAGTGTCTTCTACATATTTTCCCCTCATTTACGCTACTTTCCATATGAAGGTGTTGCGATTTCTTTCCCACCATTGGTCAATATTAGATCTTTGAATCTGCGGAAGCATCCTCTCTATAGGTTCCCTTTTAACACAGGTCCCGACAATGGAACCGTTTTGTTGGCATGATTTTGATCAGACCAGGGTCCTTCTCAGGTTGCCAACAAAATGTACCGAGTAGTCTAAAGAGTTGTCATTTTCATCTCCTATGAAGAGAATAAGTCTCATCCGAAGCGTTGCTGAGACAAATAGATAGGGAAGGGAAAGGAAAAGAATTAGGAGGACTCACAGAACCTTCAAGATTCATTATGATCTTGCATAAGACATCTAACTATAGAACAAATATGAAATCATATGTGCAAGAATTAGAACTACTTATGCTGCGAACACACATTTAAACATAGAGACATAATGTGGAACTCATGAACCATAAAGAAGTACTGCAATGCATAAGTATAACACATAAAGACACAACATATTTTGAAAATTTACATCTTTCTTCATATTATCTTCAGATATTTCTTCATTTACAAACTCAGAGATACACAGTAGCACTCTATTATAGACTCTTGGCTATGGACTCATGTCATAGAGCTCTAACTCTCAAATGGTGTACAGATTACATTATGGACTCAAAACTCTACTTCTCTACAATAGACAACAACTATGACATCAACAGTGAGGGAAAGATCGAACTGAACACAATCACAATTCAACCGAAACCTTTTACAATCATATTCATCCCTATATATAATATAAGTTGTGTATTCTATCTTGGTTTTCACGCTTTCTTGTTATGTTGAAACCACTTTTTCTTTGTTGGTGTTGCGTTGTCCTTTTCACACTTGATTTCTATTTATTTTTATTTCTCTATTGTCCATCTTCTTCTGAATCTTGCGCACTCATACTAGGAAAAAACTTGTGCAATTCCTTATCAAAAACAAAGGGCCAAACATTCCCTAGTCACTTAACAAAATCCTGGGACATCCGAATCTAGTCACCACATTTTCAAAGGGAAACTGTGTTGCAATCCTTTACTAGGGATGATTCTACCCATCTAGTTAAGTATTATGTTGTAGTGATGATGTATCTAGCTCCTGATCTCCTTGCTGGTGGATTAATCGGTCCAATGAAATCCACGTCCCATTTATAAAAAACCTGTAAAGTTACTTGGGGCATAAGTGGCATTTCATATCTTCTGGATGGTTTCCCCACTCTATGACAGACATCAAAAGTCTGACACTATTTCTTTGCATCCTTATGTACTATAGGCCACCATAATCTTGCACGCAACACCTTCTATGCTGTAGGATTTCTTGCATAATTCCCTCTGGCTATTCCTTCATGTGCTTCTGCTAGCACCATGGAGCATTCATTCTCCATCACACATATTCTCAAAATTCCATCTACACCTAACTTTCATAAATTCCCTGCAATAAGTTGATAGTCTACTTTGCGCACTACCAACTTTTTTTTCTTCGCGATAATAAATTCCTTGGGAGCCATTCCTATGCTAAAAAATCCAACAATGTCAGCAAAATAATCATCGGCAATATGAACAAAAAATAAATTAGCATTGGGAAAATTATCCTCTAATTTCTTTGGCTCCTCCCCATTAGTAATTCAGGATGATCTGGTCCTGCATTCAACTTCCCTGGTTTTATTATTATTTCAAAATCATATTCCTGAAACAATAACAACCATCTACAGATCCTTCCCCCCAACAATGGCTTGTTAACTAGATACTTCAAAGAATAATTATTTGTAAACATCTTAAAATGTTGACCCAATAAATAATGTTTGAACTTCTGTAAGGAATATACCATTGCCAAATCTTCCCTTTCTGTAGTTTTATAGTTCTACTCAGACTCAGATAACTTTCTACTAGCAAACAATATTGGGTGATCAATGTCTCCTTCATTTGGTTGTGCTAAAACTACTCCAAGTGCAATGGATGAAGCATCCACATGCACATGAAACTCCTTTATCCAATCTGGAAAACTCAAAATTGATGTTGTCACTATCTTCTCCTTCAACATGTCCAAGATTTCTTAGCATTTCCCATTCCACTGAAACTTGATGTCTTTCTTTAGTGATTTATCCATGGGCACAATAATATTTGCATAGCCCTTTATAAATTTCCTATAGTATCATCTGTGGCCCAATGTTTCTCTCAACTGGCACACTGACTTTGGTGGTAGTAAATTGACAATAACAACAATCTTTGCAAGGTCTACTATAAATCCTTGTTTGCATAAAATGTGTCCAAGTAGGATTCCAAACGATGTACTGAATATACATTTATTAATGTTCAAGGAAATCTGACATTGCCTACACCTCTCCAACATTAACCTCATAATTTCTACATGCTCCTTTAATAGAATGAATATTGTCCAATCATCCAAATAAACTTCTAAAAATTTATGTATAAAGTCCTTGAATGCAACTACTGCTACTCTGGAAAATATTGTTAGTGCATTCTTTAATCCAAATGGCATTATTGTGTACTGATATGACCCCCATTCTATTACATATGTGGTTTTGTACCTTTCCTCTGGAACAATTCTGATCTGATGGCACCCTGAAAATCTGTCTATGAATGAGTAGAATTATTTTCCTCCCACATTCTCTAAAAATTCATTTGTAAATGGAGTAGGAAAAGGATCATGCAAACATGTATCATTTAACTTTCTCTAGCCTACACATATCCTAATCCCTCCAGTATTGTTTCCATGGACCACCAATGGACTAATCCACTCTAATTCTTCCACGGGCTCTATGATTATCGATTCTATCATTCTTTCAAGTTTTTCCTTAATATTTTGCTTATAGATGGGGTTTAATATGTATGGTTATTATCTCACTGGTCTTGCATCTGGTCTAAGGGGTATCTTCATCTCTCCAAGTTCTCCTGCTACCCCTTTCATGTCTAAAAATGTGCCTGGGAATAAGTCATTGTACTCATGTAGTAATTCAGTTATCTTTTCCATTGTCTCACTGTCCTAGTAATCTCCAATGATTGTTAGCCTATGGCTTACCTTTATCAATCACTAAGTCTAAATTGTCACCTATATTTGTATTATTCATTTAGGATATTAGTAATATATCCTCAAGTGATGACTAATGAGTTAGTTAAGATTGCCTAGCCTAGTCATCATGCATGATTTTAGGATCTAGAGAAAATCTCTCTATGAGGTGGCATCACCCATTGTACTATAAATATGTAACATCGGAGTGAATAATATTGAGTTGGCTAGTGAGCCTTTTCTGCCATGTTGTTCTTCTTGTTTATGATTTATCAATTGGTATCAGATCCACGGTGAAAATATGATGAAAATATCAAAGCTATGTTGAAAGAGATTTGGTGAGGAGAAAGCCATGGATAAGGAGAATGCTATTGTGATGAAAGAGTCACGATAATGAGAAGACCTTGATGATTTTGTGAAGAAGAAAACTCCAAAGTTTAAGCTTGGTTTCTTCAGGAAACAAAACAAAGACGAGAGGCAATTGGCAAGATCGATCCAAAACAGAGCAACTATCTACTTGAAAGTGCAATGATCTATTTGAAGAGGATGGAATTCATTATAATGATTGCTCAAAGCCTTTGTTAGTTGGAGATTTCCATCAGAGAAGCGTTCAATTGAATTTGAGATATGATGTTGGGAGAGATATTGATGTGGAGCATAGACCCAACAAATGAGCTATGACCAAGGCTTGGTCCAATGCATGAAATCTAGAAATGTGTTGCTTAATTCTTGAAGAGAATTGCCATTTGGAAATTGCATTGAGGTAAGGAGTTTCTTATCAGTTCATACAAAAATTAAATTTTGTGCACACAGAAAAGGGGAAATGTTACCCATATGACTTTTCTACTCTGAAGACCAAGTTGGAAAGAGTGACGCTACAGGAGTATCTATTGGCAATTCGATTTAGTGTCAATTGCAAAGAACTTGGCGAATTTACTCCAAATCTGAGTCCTTTGTATCACATTTAGCAGATCTAGATTAATTTGAAGAAGAATTATTGTTATTTCCATCTATCATGGTGATGGATCGTCATTAAGTATCTGTGATCTCTTTCAATTCGGTGGGCTCATGGATCCATGTGCACAGAACGTTGACTAGTCTCCATCTTCGTCTGAATGTGGAGGTCATGAATTGTAAAACACTACAGAAACTTGATGAAGAACAAGCGTCTATCATTGTAGCGATATATTGCACCGCTAGCGAAAATTCATGAAAGGGCTACCCATGAGAAAATTTGCACACCAGATGAGGAGTTTGATCTGTGCACCTGCATGAGTAGACCTGCACCTGAGGAGACCTGTACAAGCCCAGATCCGAGTAGATGGCATCTTCATGTGATTTGAGTGCTCATGAACAAATCAAAACCCACTGCAGTTGTACACGCGTCCAATTGGTCTACATGCGATCTAAATCCACGGATCTTAACACCATGAATGTGAAGAGCTACTATGAGTCTTGAGATCCCTCCTCGGCTTGATTTTTGGTGGAGTTGTGCATGGTTTCGAGCTGCGTGTTCTCTTTGTGTTCGTTGGTGGAGCTACCTACGTGCCTGCGTAGAGCTATCTTCTCCCAACAGGAGGAGCCCGCGTGAAGGGTATAGTCGTCGACTGATAACTTGGAGCCTTTGACTAAATTGTTTGAGTTGTTCAACAACTAGTGTATCAAATTTCCTTCTAGTGCTGAAGGGACTCCGCATTATATGTATTTGTACCAGTCGGTAGGGTGAATTCTCGAATCCATAGCTTCAGTACTGGTCTCCAAAGAAACCGTTTCTTTCGGTAATTATCTAGTATGACCACGATGCCAAATTTTTTGAGAGCAATGACCACGTGCTCACATTAGTAGCACTTCTGACTTGAGTACATTAGGAACACTTGACTGGCTCTCTTCTAAAGATCTTGGTTTGTCTGACAGTCTTGTAGATGAATGGAACATATATCTTTTGGGACTTCGTAGCAATGGAATAAGGCTCAGAGAGGGAGAGGAAAATATTTGTTGGTCCTGGAACCACATTACAGGAAAGGTGACAACAAAATCAACATATGAAGCAATTGTTGGAAAACAATTGACGGTTGACAAGGAATGGTGGTACTCGACTCTTTGGAAGATAAAAATTCCAAGTAAATTAATCCTTTTCATTTGTCTTTGTTTGATGAACAAAATTCTCACTAGAGAAAACTTCAGGCTACGTGGGGGGGCAGGACCTTCAGTGTGCATACTTTGTTTGGAAATGAGGAAACAAGAGAGCACCTATTTGTTAATTGTAGGATTACAACTCTTATTTGGAATGAGGTATGTTCACAACTAAAGGTTTATGGTAATTGGGATCTTCCCACATTAAAAGACAATCTGTACTCCTGGTTTTTAACAAAGCCATTCTTCAGGGAGATTCATTTCTATGTGTTGTGGGGAATTTGAAAATTATCCCAGGAATGATTTGGGTCTTTTCTCTCAGATAGTTGTTGCTATTAAAGAATTTCCTAGCCCCACATTGGAAGATAATTTTTTTTTATGTTAAGCTCTGTATATTTTGATAATAGGCCTTTAGGCTTTTTTGATGGTGCAGAAGTACAAAAAGTTTATGGAGCTGACATGCTCCTGAAATTGAGTGGTTCTCATCACTTTAAGATGAATATGGTTGTAGGATCTTGGACAAATACAAGGAAAGAGCTTTTAGACCTTTGGGGCCTTTTAAAATTTTGTCTTTCTAGAGGTATAAGTGAGATGGCGGTGGTTGGTGATTCCAAAGTTTTTTTGGATTAGTTTTCTAGAAAATCTCAATTGAATGTAATCATTTTGGAAGCCTAGAAAAATATGATTTTGGATCTCAAGTAGAAATTCAGTTGGGCTAATAGCTTCCACGTCCATAGACAATTCAATGAAGTTGTAGATCTATTGTCAAAACAAGAACTTGGAGATCATCTTGGATGGTTAAGTTTTGAGGAGTTCTTAAGGGACTATGTCATTAGTTGTTTTTGTTTTTTTCCTCATGCAAGATATTCAATAGTTTTGTATAATTCCCTTTCACGATGGCTCACTGATTTTTTGGATATAAGGTTTATGGCTAGTTTACTATGACTTTAGATGGTTGATAAAAGTTATCATAGAGTCATCTTCTTACTACTCTCTATATGTATTGGATAGTTGTCTTTGATTAAATTGAATAGTAAGGAACTACTTTTTCCGTGTGAATATATATATATATATATATATATATATATATATATATATATATATATATAATTGAAAGTGAAAAAAAGAAGAAGATGCTTTTAACATTCTATGATGGAGATATGTAATTCCTTTAGTACTTAAAATGGATTTGACAAGTGGTGTATATATATAGAACCAGTGTATGTCCATCTTAAATGCTACGCTATCATGAGTGGAGAGAGATCAACTCCCTCCACTTGAAAACTTTTTTAAAATTAAAAATACTTTGCAACTTGAGGGATTTGATCCCTTTCCATACATGATCAAGGTGATTTGCCAACATCCTTTGTTAAAAGTGGAAAAACCAGTGTTGAAGTTGTTAAAAGGTGTTGTCTAACTGTTCTAGGTTTTGGCCATTTTGGCTGGAATTCGACAACATAAATTTGGAAGAAATCACATTTTTTTGTTGTTTAAATTACATTTTCTGAATGCATAAATGGATTCAGCGTATTGAAAAACCCCTAGGACACTTGGATTATATAGACTTAGCCACACTCAAACCCAAGTGGATATTGAAAAATATTATTAGTGGATAGATGCTTTTTACATTCTATGAGGGAGATATATAATTCCTTTAGTACTTAAAATGGAGTTGACAAGTGGTGTATATATATATAGAACCAATGTGTGCCCATCTTAAATACTACTCTATCATGAGTGGAGAGATCAACTCCCTCCACCTAATTTTTTTTTTTTAAATTAAAAATACTTTCAAAAAGGTTTGCAACTTGAGGGATTTGATCCCTTTCAATACATGAACAAGGTGATTTTCCAACATCCTTTGTTGATTTACCAACATCCTTTGTTAAAAGGGGAAAAACTAGTGTTGAAGTTGTCAAAAGGTGTTGTCTAACTGCTCTACGTTTTGGCGATTTTGGCCTGAATCGGACAAAATAAATTTGGAAGAAATCACATTTTTTTATTGTTTAAATTTCATTTCTCAATGCATAAATGAATTCACCCTGTTGAAAAAACCCTGGGACACTTGGATTATATAGACTTAGCCACTCAGACCCAAGTGGATATTGAAAACTATTATTAGTGGATAGATGCTTTTTACATTCTAAAAATGGAGTTGGCAAGTGGTGTATATGTATAGAACCAATGTGTGTCCATCTTAAATGCTACTATATCATGAGTGGAGAGAGATCAACTCCCTCCACATGAATTTTTTTTTTTAAATTAAAAATACTTTCAAAAAGGTTTGCAACTTGAGGGATTTGATCCCTTTCAATACATGAGCAAGACGATTTGCAACATCCTTTGTTAAAAGGGGAAAAACTAGTGTTGAAGTTGTCAAAAGGTGTTGTCTAACTGTTCTACGTTTTGGTCAGAATGAGACAACATAAATTTGGACGAAATCACCTTTTTTTATTGTTTAAATTGCATTTCTGAATGCATATTGAAAAAACCGTGTAACACATGGATTATATAGACTTAGCGACAACACTTTCTTACCCATTTCAAACAAAATTAAACAAAAAAAAATCCACTACCCACTATTTCATTTTGAAATTTCATCCCTTTTACCTCAACAAAACAAAACTGCACCATACTTAGCTATTTCATTTTAAAATTCCAACCCTCTTACCTATACAAAACTGGACATTGGACATTTAGATATACCTTACAGATATTGATGTAACCGGCGAACAAATCCTTTGTCCGGAGTCGTTGCCATGAAAGTTCGTCCGTATTGATCATTTAAAAGCATACTTCCATATCGATAGGGTTATTGTTTTTGAATTTCTGTCGTTTCCAGTGATGAATTTGTGCGTGTATTTCCTCTTACAAATCATTGTCGCAACTTACATGAAGCGAAAATAATCCCGCCAAGAGGTCAATAATAAACTATTCGCAGATTGGATTTGTTCTTCGACACGCAGTGACTGTAATTTAAACAAACAAATCAATCAGTCGGGTCGGTCAAATCGGCTCTGGAAAAGACCTCAAAATATATGGATCCCCACGCTCACGAGACTTGTTCATTTAATAGTCAACAATAGTATTGCTGTCTACAGAGTGGATTGGATGAGTGGAGACAATAAATAATTATGGACAGCCTTCACAGCCTGGATTGAATTATAGGACGCCTTTTACAACAGTCGAATGTCTCGTTGGATGCATGCACTCGTACAAGATTCAAACGGGAAAAGAATGGAGGAATGCTCGCATTATTGCTGGAAGCATCTTCAAATGGAAATAAATATGTCAGACGTAAAAAACAAACAAGAGCACGCACTGTCAACTCAAGATCTCATATTTTATTATTATGTCGATCTGTGTTTTATTATTATGCTTTTTAAAGATGATACGTGGCCTTCAGATTTGTGAGCTTGTCAATCGATATCTTGACAAAGTCGTATTGAGTTGAACGAGATAGTCTTTCTGTAAAGGAGATGATAGGACACTCAGATCAAATTTCTTCAACCAGGATCTGGGTAAGAGAGAAGATAATCCAATTTCGATCAAATTTCTTCAACCAGGATCTGGGTAAGAGAGAAGATAATCCAATACCATTCAACAATTATTTGTGGCGTTGGCTAGCTGTTATATGAAATGGTTTTTTTTGTCGGAATCAGGTGATATAAATTTACACTAATCACTGTTTTTTGTTGTTCAGAATCTATTTCTGAATGTAGAAATGGATTCAGCATGCTGAAAAACTATAAGGGTACTCGGATTTTACAAAAATAATCATTTAAATCTACTAATCCAACAATTTCTTGCTTGATTTAGGGCAATATTTTACAGAAATAATCATTTAAATCTACAAATCCAACAATTTCTTGCCTGATTTAGGACAAATATAGCCTGAAAAAATCTTCATTTCTTATAATCTTTAACCTACTGCATTATTTACTCCTAAAACTAAATTTATCAGAAATAGTTTAAACAAGTTATGATTAATTTTTTTACATATATTTTTGTCTAAAATTTGATTAAAATTTTAAAAAAAAGTTGTTGAAATGATAGATATCAATTATTAAGATTACAAAATCAAGATATAATAAAAGCTCTTTTAAAAATGCTGAATACATTTTACCCAAAAAAAATATATATATATATATATAAACTCAACAATAAACCATTGCAATTTCAATATTAATCCTAAAATTTAAGTAAATTATTTTAATATAATCACAAAGATATTGATTATGATTTTAAATTAATGAGCTTTAAATTATAAAAAAAAATTATAACTAAATGAGTTTTAAGTTATAAAAACAATTATATATCTAAAAATGAATATTGAAATTTTAAAAATATATCAACAATTTTTTTGATAAGTAACAAAAACTTTGATAAATAAAAGAACATTTTTATTTAAAATTATTATAATAATAGCCAACTAACCACTTTTCTAATATCCAAATGCCATAATTAAGAAATTATGTTGACCAACTATCTCACACTTACATCATACATAGATATCATAATTATGTATTTCATATAATATTTTTTAATAATTATGATGATATAAAATAAAATAATAATATAGATTTTTTAATAAAATTATATATATATATATATATATATATATATATATATATATATATATATATATATATATATATATATATATATATATATATATATATATAAGAAAGAGATCTCATGGTTTAGTCACCAAAATAGAGAAAGATTTCATGATTATTTATCTTTATTACACATTTATTGTTTTTATTTAGTTAAACATTATAATCAATATTAATAAGTTTATACTAAATTTTTTTCCAAAATTTAAAAATATATATATGTATGTGTGAAATTGTTAAAATACATTTTTACCTACTCTTTTTATATATTAATAATTATATATATATATATATATATATATATATATATATATATAAAAGTTAATTTTGTAAAACTAAGCTATAAAAAGGATTTGATATTAATGAAGAGTAGTACATAGAAAAATATATTGGAAATTCAAGTGACAAGTGTTTTGTTGTGTCAATAGATGTATGAGAGTGTTACATCATAAACAACATAATAAGTTTTAAGAGAGACAAAATGGGAGGTTAGTAGTATAATTTTTGCAAAGCTAGGATATAAAAAAGTTTTGGCATTAACCTTATAAGAGTAGTTTAGAAATGCATTTATTATATAGAAGAACATAGTGGAGGTTCAAGTGACAAGTGTTGTGTTGTGGCAATAGATGTCTCAAATCAATCTCATGAGAGTGTTACATCATAGACAACATAATATATTTTAAGAGAGACAATATCAAACATGTAGGAAGTTATTGCATTTTTTTGCAAACAAACGCTATAAAAAAGTTTTGGCATTAACCTTATAAGAGTAGTATAAAAAAGTTTTGGCATTAACCTTATATGAGTAGTTTAGAAATGCATTTATTACATAGAAGAACATAGTGGAGGTTCAAGTGACAAGTGTTATGTTGTGGCAATAGATGCCTCAAATCAATCTCATGAGAGTGTTACATCATAGACAACATAATATATTTTAAGAGAGACATTATCAAACATGTAGGAAGTTATTGCATTTTTTTGCAAACAAGCGCTATAAAAAAGTTTTGGCATTAACCTTATAAGAGTAGTTTTGAAATACATTATTACATAAAAGAACATATTGAAGGTTCAAGTGGCAAGTGTTGTGTTGTGACAATAGATGTATAGTCCCATGAGAGTGTTACATCATAGACGACATAATAAAGTTTAATAGATAAGTTTGTCTTTTATCATTTATGTGTGACATGTTTGTGTGGTTGTGTGTGTTTCCAATGTGTATGCTAAATTGCATAGATTTATCATAATCCTACTCTCAAACATGAATAGAGATACAAAAAAAAAACATATGTAGCCTTACGTGTGCTTCAACTAGCATACATCCACTACTTTAACCCTATTTCTCATGCAACTGAATAGGGGCTTAAGATATCTAAAGTTAATATAGATTTATACTATTTTTCATTTTAGTTGGTTCTTTCTTCTTCTTTTATTTTAGCATTAATGTTGTATGTTTTTTCATTTCATTTTATTAATATTTATCTAAATTACATAGACATCTTTTCCTTCTAAGTCATTAAGTATTTTGTTTTTCTTAGTGCAAATATTTGCACCTCATTCTCTTGATAGAAAGATACAGTTAAGGTAAATCTATGATAATTGTTTGGTAATTATTTTTATCCAAATTCTACATTTCTTTTAACATGAAACATGACACATTTTTTTTTTCCTATTTTATTTATTAATGTAAAGAAAATTAATGATTCTCATCATGTTTTCATAGAATTCCATATAATTAAATGGTAAGTATTTATTTTATGAAATAGTTATTAATTTTATAAGGTAATGTCTTTATTTTAGTTGAGTTTGGATTCTAAGATTAACATGCTTGAACTCTAGATTGTGGTATCATTGGGAAGACTTATGAATGGGTTCCACTTATCCAAATTCAAAAACTAATATATTTTTAATTTGTGGTCTATTATTTGTAGAACTATATGAAAGTTTATGTAAGGATTTTATGTAAAATTGTTTAACTTATTGGTTATTATTGTTTATTTTTGGTACTATATCTTATAATATTTTCTTTTGTATTGTCAAATATTTATCCAATTTTTCATATTAGGTAATTATATTAGGTTATCAATTTAAGAATTTTTTTTTATTTCAATATTCTTTCGGCCGAAACATAGTTTTTAATGGAATCTGTTAAAAATAAATGTTTCGGTCAAAAAGCCTTTCAGCCAAAATATGCTTACTGCAGGAAAAACAATCATCCGAAAAACATTGTACATGAATTTTGAGGGTGTAGTCAAGGCGTCGTTCAATTTGGCGTGTAAGTTTTTGGTCGAAAAAATTCCTAGAAACATTTTTTCGGTTGAAAAAATGTTGCTGGGAATTTTAGAGACCCAATTCTCACAAAAGTGTTACCCGTCTTCATGATTTTTCCCTTTGACATTTAAATTATTTACAATTGTACCATTTTCCAAAGAAAAATTCACAACTATTGTTCATAAGTAAAATGGAAATTACACTCCTTGTGTAATTACCACACTTCTACAAATATAAACAATGAAGAGCCCTATTTTTTATAAAGTCATGCTTTCAATTATCCTTATATCCGCTTTACTATAACTCATAGATACAAATCTAAGAATACTTCTATTACATATTTTTACATCTTGATATATAAAAAAAACATATAAGCACCATACACAAATATAAGAGAAGAGAATGTTGTGGAAAAACTTATGAAGAAAAATACATAAACCTAATAAAAAGAAGAAAAAAATTAGACAAAATTACATATGGAAATGAAAAACAAAAAATAGCTTTGCATGCTCTAAAAAGAAATATCCATGTTAGAATTTTGAGAGGGAATGGACAAAAATCCAATCCCTTGTCTCTTCCAATGTCTAAATGTCCTCTACAATCATTCATCCTCCTTTAGATAATGAGTTTGTGGTCATATTTAATTCTCTAAAAATATGAGTAAAATATATAGATTCAAAAAATTATACAATCTCCTTCAATTTCTCTCCTATTGTCTTGACAAGGATAGTATGAACTTGAGACATCTGATTCATCCAATTAATCACCAAAGATAAATCCCCAAATATTTGAACATGAGTAACATTTCTATCCAAAGAACATTTTAGGAGGATTTTCATTGCAGTAAACTCTACAAAGTTATTTGGGCATGACCCCAAGATTGCCTTAAAATTCACACTATGAGAATTAGATAAAAACAATACACCTCCTACATTGTTGAAATCTTATGGGCCATGGAAGGATCCATTAAAAAGTCCCTAGGCCTAATTCATCAAGCTCCATAACATGACCTTCATCCACTTGCATTTTACAAAATAGAACCATTGATCTAACTTGTGTGAAATGATCCAGATTTAGGACCAGAATAAATTGATTAATAGACTGAATATAATAAACAAAGAGGTAGGAAGAATAACACAAATATCTAGTGACCAATATTTTCTACTAAATAATGAAATGGGATGAAACTGTAAAACTGCAGAACTAAAACTTGTTCGAATGGTGGTAGTTATCTCTGAGAAGAGATGTGGTTGCTACACACATCTATCTAAGAAAAAAAAAATTACAATGAGGCTCCAGAGGCCCTTTTCATATTACTCATGAATTCCAAAACCCTAGACATCAAAAACCTAACCCTAGAAGGTGAAACGCCAAAAGTCATGTGGGTCCTATGGGTAAGTTGGTGTAATTTGGTACCTCAACTTCCTAGGGTCGTAACTTTTGCATACAACCTCCGTTTTAGGCACTTGATAGCCCGTTGGAAAGGTATTTAAGAGAACTACAGATTCCATCGTCAAACTCTAACTCCATCTACAATTTGACTACGACAAGTCAAAAAAACAACGTTTAGGGCCCCAAAACTTCCATGAAAGTAAAACAAGATGTGTTGACATGAAAACATACAAAAAAAGCTATTTGGATTAGGCGAGAGACCACTCATATCCACCTGGAGAATGCGTGAGGATCCAGACAGCCTCAGAAGTGTAGAAATCATAATTTTAAAGCAGTATAGAAGGACGTGCTAAACAAAAATGGACACGAGGAGCCAATTGGAATAGGCGGGTGGCCACCAATATCCACCTGGATCACGAAAACTTGGAATGAGGGTAGAAATTTATCTTCAGATTTACTAGAATTTCTTACTAGCCAAATACCACAAATGACTAAACATGGAATGGATCTATATTATTTTATATTATTTCTTCTAAACCATTTCCTCATGCATTCCTCAATAGACACCCCACTCCACTCATTAGCCACACTTATAATCAGTTCCCATAAGAGAATTTTTGAGGTCTAAAATTGACCTCCTAAAGAAACTAATAAAATAATAGTTAAAATAACAAAATAAGAGATGAATTTTCAAAGGGAAAGAAAGAAACTACCTTTTAAATCGTATTTTTGACTTATCTCCTTATAGGTTTACTCAAATTTCAAGTGTAGGCACTCATTGGATGTGGAATTAAATTACACAACCAACAAGTACCCACTCCACATAATTTTTTATAGACCCATGCTAAGATAAAATAGAAATACATGAAAACACACATGGTTCTCTTCATTTCTTGGGAGTTAATCTTGAATATCTCGAGGAAACATAGGAATGAGTTTTGTGGTAGAGAAATGTTAAGGTCCTAACCCGCACATAGGTAGATCAATGTATTCAGATGTAATAAAGGTCAATATTAATAAGGCCTTTCAATAAAATAGAATAAGGCGGATGTAAGAAGACCTAATAGAAGCTTCCGCTTCTAGAAGGATCTTCCTCTAGATGCTTCTCTTAATAGACATATTTAGTATAAATAAAGGGTGAGGGTATGTGAACCCTAGCTTGGAGATTATTGTAACAGAGCACTGCTCGACTGGAGGTTGCCCCCTCGAAGAGGCCTGTGAACATTGCTTTCTGAATCAAATTGTTTTTCTATTGCTATTTCGTATATCATTTCTGTGTATTGTGAAGATTATGCTGGATATTTTACTGTTATTCTACCATTTCAAGCATTTTATTTCTGTTTTGCACATTTTATATATTTGGTATCTTGCAAGTGGTATCAGAGCACTTTCCTTGGCAGAAATTGTGGGTATTTTTTTTCAGGGTAGAGACGTATTCCAGTGTCTTTAAGCCATAGAGATCTATCTTTACACGCATAAACCCATAGTTGAGGGATTCATACACGCAGGAAATACAAGTGGTTCTTAAGCGCACATCTGTTGGCCACCCTTGTAACCCCTGTTGGTACCCCTTCGAGTGGTAGCGTATCAGACAACACCTGTGTGCGGATTGGCCTAGATTTCCTGAAGCCCTCTTTAGATAAACCTATCGGCCGCCGGACTGCTATAGTGTCACCAAGAACAACACTCGGGAAGATACTCTCTAGTACCTGGGTAGTCGGGTAGTACGACTAAGGGTACGATCTATCCTCCTTAGTTAGTGCCCTGAGATATTGGGTCGAGTACTATTGTTGGACCCCGCACATATATCAGAGAGCTATAGTATAGGGAAAACCCTTGTCTGTAGAACCCTTGAATACCTAACCATTGGGGAACATAAACAACAACATAAACAAAGTAAACCGGCAAGATCTATTGACGTGCATTTGTGTTCGGGTTGCTAAGTAAATACTCTCTAGTTCAGAATTTGGGGAGTTCAGCACTGTAGCATTCTTCAAACCGAAGCATAACCCCACAGCTGAAAAAAAAAAAGTTTGGAAATGTTTTCACCATTATTTGAGACCTATTCCATTAGACTCATCTCTTCTCCCTTATCACTTTCATCCATATCATTTTTCTGCAAAAAATTCTGACCTCGCCCGCTCCCTTTTCAGTTCACCCATCATCATGGCCCATACCCGTAACCAAGAAATAGAGTCCCGCTTCAACACCCTGCAATCGGGTTTACTTGAGACCCAACAAGAAGTGCAACAACTCAGTGTTACTATTGCCTCCCGTGATGCCTCCATGAATGCATCCGTAAATGTAGTCGTGCAGTCTACAATGGTGGAAGTCAAGCATGAACTGACCACCCAGCTTGAATCTGTCTTTGCATCACTCTGCACCAAACTCAAACTCTCTACCGATGAATCATTTCTTGATGCACATAAAAAGACTGAAGGTGAAACTTCTTCCCATTCCTTTCAACCCCATCACTTTCAAAGGGACATACGCCTTCCGTGGGTGGATGTAACCAAATTTGATGGCTCGGACCCCACGGGTTGGGTCACACAAATGGAACATTATTTCTCTCTCTACAACATTACATATGACATGGCCAAACTTCGGTATGGTGTTCTCCATCTAGATCAAGAACGCTGGCAATAGTGGCAATGGAGAAAAACTTCCCGTCAAGGGTATATTGCTTGGACCCAATTTGTTGTTGAGCTTTATGAACGCTTTGACATTGACACCAACCATTTGGGCCGTTTGACAAAATTGAAGCAATCAGGCACAGTCGAAGACTTCATAGCTGCATTTGAGTGTCTGGCTTTTTGAACAGAGGGCATGACTGATGCTTTCTTTCGAGAGTGTTTTATCAGTGGCCTCAAGGAGGAGATTCATGCCCATGTCCTCATGGCTCGACCTACGACTTGGGTGGAGGCTACCAAAAAAGATAAAGAAGCACAACAAATTGTTTCCTCTCAAAACCGTAAGCCTTCCTTTATCACGCACCCTAAACTAGTAAACCCCACTACTCCCTCAGCCCCATTAAAAACCCAAAAATTGACCAGGGCTGAAATGGATGAACGTCAACTCAAAGGCCTTTGTTATAATTGTGATGACAAATATTTCCCAGGCCACAAATGTAAGGAACAAAATCTATTTATGGCCATCTCTGAGGATATTCAGGAAGAAGATGTTGACAACCCCCCTGTGCCCGAGTCACCATAAATTTCTGACATAAACCCTCCCTCCGACCCTCTCGAAGTGGAACCCATCATTTCTCTCAATGCTCTCACCAGCTTCTATGCCCCCCAAACCCTCAAGTTAATTGGTTACATCAAGCACCGAAAGGTCATCATCTTAGTTGATAGTGGCAGCACCCACAATTTTATTCATCGCCGCATTGCCCAAGAAACCCATTGCGACATCCATGCGGTCAACAATGTCCAAATCATGATTGCTAATGGTGGTTCTATGAAATGTGGCAGGCACTGTGAAAATGTGCGTCTCCAAATAGGTGACTACCACCTCAAATCCCATATGTTTTCTATTGACATGGGTGGTTGTGACATTGTGTTGGGTGTCGAATGGCTAAGAACCTTGGGTCCCATTCTCATGGATTTTCAGAACCTAACCATGCAATTCGACCAAGGAGGCCACAAATATAAATTTCAAGGAATCACTGTGGGTTCACCTGAAGTCATCAGTTCTCATCGCATGTAAAAATTGCTAAAAAAATGTCATTCTAGGGTCATTGCCCAACTCCATGCCATACAAGCCATAGAAACCCCACCAGTGCCCCAAGACCTCCAAGCCCTTCTTTCTAAACATCAAACAGTCTTTTCCACCCCCCAAGGACTCCCTCCTTCCCGCGGTGTCCATGATCATTCCATTCCCCTTGTCCCAGGAAGCCTTCCCCCTAATATACGTCCATATCGCCACCCCTTTGCACAAAAAAATGAAATTGAAAAAATGGTCCAGGAACTCCTTACTGCCATAGTCATCCGTCCTAGTACGAGCCCTTACTCCTCTCTGGTCGTCATGGTACTGAAGAAACAAGGTTCTTGGAGAATGTTCCTTGACTTCCGTGCTCTCAACAAACTAACCATCAAAGACAAATTTACCATTCCTGTCATTGATGACCTCCTGGATGAATTGAGTGGCGCCCAATTCTTCACCAAACTTGATCTTCGCTTGGGCTATCACTAGATCCATACGAAAGAGTCTGACATTCCCAAGATGGCCTTTCGCACTCATGAGGGACACTACGAGTTTTTGGTCATGCCCTTTGGTTTGTGTAACGCCCCCTCCACCTTCCAGAGCCTCATGAACCATGTCTTCCGCCCTTTTCTCCATCATTTTGTCTTAGTTTTCTTTGATGATATCCTCATATATAGCAAGACTTGGAAAGACCATCTTACTCATGTGGATCAAGTTCTCAGCCTACTCTCTTAGCACTAGCTTTTCCTGAAACAATCCAAATGTGCTTTTGGTGCCTCCGAAGTAGAATACTTGGGTCATCTGGTGGGCAAGGATGGCGTCAGGGTGGACCCGAAAAATATTGAAGCTATGAAAGACTGGCCGCACCCAAAGACTCTCAAAATCTTGCGTGGATTTTTGGGCTTCACAGGGTATTACCGCAAGTTCGTTAAGAACTATGGAAAGATTGCAGCACCTCTCACGGCTCTCCTCAAAAAGAACTCTTTCACTTGGACCCCAGCAGCTGCACAAGCTTTTCAAACCTTGAAGACGACCATGTGCACCACTCCGGTTCTGGCCCTTCCCGACGTCACAAATACCTTTGTGTTGGAATGTGATGCCTCAGGGAAAGGAATTGGCGCGGTCCTTATGCAAGAGGGTCGACCTTTGGCCTTCACTAGCAAGCAACTATCTGAAAAGAATCTGGGCAAACCCATTTATGAAAAAGAAATGTTGGCGATTTTCCATGCCGTTGAGTTATGGCGTCCGTATCTCTTGGGGCAATGCTTCCAAATTAAGACAGACCATCAAAGCCTCAAGTACTTTCTGGAACAACGCATTTCTTCCTAGGAACAACAAAAATGGGTGACTAAGATCTTTGGATATGATTATGAGATCATTTACAAGAAGGGAAAACACAATGTCGTGGCGGATGCACTGTCCCAGAAATATGAAGACGAAGGATCCCTTTTTTCTCTTTCCTTCATTGTACCTGATTGGCTCTAAGCTGTGTGCCAGGAATGGCTTCAAGATCCCAAAAGTTCACATCTAATCCAACTACTGTAGAACAAGGCTTCGGCTCCCCTAGGGTTCTCCTGGCTCTAGGATGAGCTTCGATACAAAGGTCACTTGTATTTAAGTAAACAATCCAAGCTAAAATCCACGGTGCTTTTTGAGCTTCATGCTACACCCACAGCGGGGCACTCAGGGTTCACCAAAACATATGACTGAGTCAAACGTTCTTTTTTCTGGGATGGTATGAAACAGGACATCCGTAAGTTTGTTGCTGAATGTGAGGTGTGTCAACACAACAAGGAAGAAACAGTCAAATCACCAGGCACCCTCCAACCGCTTCTGATTCCCCCTGCCATTTGGAAGGATATCTCTATGGAATTTATCACAGGCTTACCCAAATCGGGGAATAAATCAGTCATAATGGTTGTGGTGGATCGCCTTTCCAAGTATGCTCATTTTTGCGCTCTTCCCCCCCATTTACTGCATCCACGATGGCTCAAATTTTCATGGACCAGGTCTTCAAGCTACATGGCATGCCACACTCTATTGTTTTCGATCGAGACCCAACTTTCACAAGCAATTTTTGGCAAGAATTGTTTAAGCTACAAGACACGCAATTGCATCTCAGCTCAGCTTATCATCCCCAAACGGATGGTCAAACGGAAGTTGTCAACAAGTGTTTGGAAACATATCTGAGGTGTTTTACCTCTGAAAAACAACACCAGTGGGCTCAATGGTTACCCCTCACCGAATGGTGGTACAACACTACATACCACACAGCCACTCGCATGAATCCTTTTGAAGTAGTATATGGACAGAAGCCACCTTCAGTTCTCTCCTACTTATCGGGTACCTCGAAGGTCCAGGCGGTTGACCAAACACTTACAGTCCGAGAGGATATCCTTCGTACCCTTAAAGAGAACTTGGTCATGGCATATAATAGAATGAAGCAGCAAGTAGATCAAGGTTGCTCGGAACGTCAATTTGCAGAAGGGGACCAGGTGTTTCTAAGACTGCAACCATATAAGCAAACTTCCCTCAAGGCCGAGCAGTGTAAGAAGCTAGCACCCAAATTCTATGGCCCTTACACAGTTCTCAAGCATGTGGGACAAGTTGCATATCAGTTAGCTCTGCCCAGTCAGTCAAAGCTACATCTTGTTTTTCATGTTTCATGCTTGAAGAAGGTGATTGGAACCAGGTGCCAAATTCAAACCAACCTTCCAGAGTTAGCTGAAGAAGGATCCATTTGGCTACAGCCAGAAACAATTTTGGACCAGCGTGAGCATCGCCTGCGTCGGAGAACCATCAAGGAAGTGCTAGTACAGTGGAAAGATATGACTCCAGCAGATGCCACTTGGGAACCAGCTACCATTCTGCAGCAGTTTCCACATCTCAAGCCTTGAGGACAAGGATGTTTTTAAGGGGGAGAACATGTTAAGGTCCTAACCCGCACATAGGTAGATCAATGTATTCGGATGTAATAAAGATCAATATTAATAAGGCCTTTCAATAAAATAGAATAAGGAGGATGTAAGAAGACCTAATAGAAGCTTCAGCTTCTAGAAGGATCTTCCTCTAGATGCTTCTCTTAATAGACATATTTAGTATAAATAAAGGGTGAGGGTATGTGAACCCTAGCTTAGAGATTATTGTAATAGAGCGTTTCTCGACTAGAGGTTTCCCCCTCGAAGAGGCCTGTGAACATTGCTTTCTGAATCAAAGTGCTTTTCTATTGCTATTTCGTATATCATTTCTGTGTATTGTGAAGATTATGCTGGATATTTTACTGTTATTCTGCCATTTCAAGCATTTTATTTCTATTTTTCACATTTTATATCTCTGGTATCTTGCAAGAAACCTGAAAACTATCTATAAGTTTTCTCACAAATAAGAAAAAGAAGATTGTGGGTATGTTGTTTGTGTCATAGAAGAAATTGATATTCTATTTCTGGTGAAAATCCCAAATGTATGGAGAAAAAACATTTGTTGATGATTGATGATACACGCATGATATTTCTTCCAGGAAAACTTTGTAAATCCATGGAAAATCTTCCAATGAACAATGCATTATGCACACTATTATGCGTTTGAGATACCAACATTTTTGTTGGTTGTTGTGCATGTTTGTGCTAATCATGGAAAAACAGGTATAGACGACATCTTATCATGCCATACACATATTTGTTGGTTCTTGAAGGGGATAATAAAAATGAATCTATTCATTTAGTTTGAGTGATGTCATAACTATGTAGGATAAGAAAAGCTTGGCACTCCTTTTTCTGTGTCTGCGCAACTATGAGTTCTGCATGTAGTTTATTCATAACTTGCACTCCTTTGACACGCTCCATGATCGACATTGTCTTTTTCCTCTTCTTGAGGTCTTGGATAGATGTGATTATCCTTTCTTCTTCCTGGTCCCACTAATGAACCTATTGATCCTCTTCCAGCTTTGTCCATAGTTGTGCTTCCTTCTCGAACAAGTCATCCACCGCATGGACTTATTTCCCTATTTCCTTTATCTGTGTTGTTGCCTCCTACTTCCTCTACTCCTTCATCTCTGGTGGAGTGGTAGGTATGAGATTCTCTCGGAGGTGTGCAATTTCTTATCTGTATTGATCGATTATCTGCACAATCTGATCAATCTTTTGTTTCACCGTGAGTTTTGTCATTTGCGCTCTCTTCGGGATTTTTTCATAGGCTACAGCCAATTCATTCTCCATCCTATTAACACGTACTTTTTCATATTTGGTCTTGAGATTATCCTACTTGAGTACCAATTCCAACTCATCCTGATTGCCCCTTGTCTACTGTAGTTCCGCTGCGTCCTGATGTGCGTGTGACTGTACCTACTATGCGACGTTGAATTGCAGTTTATACAAGGCCTTGGTTGGTATCCATGTCAATACCAAATCTATTTGGGCCAAGTCCTTTTGGGGTGTCTACCCCATGATTTCATCCATGCACAATATGTTGGGTGTGATGTGAAATTTCAAGCTTGGCTGTGGTGTCGTCTGGATCCTGTCTTGCTCACTTGATCCAACCTTGCCTCCTATTTGTGATGCTAATGGGATTATTCCTAATTTGTTGCTGTCCCCCTATGATTCTCTATGTTGCTAGAGGAGTTGCCACATGTATGCCAAATCCTCCTCAATCATGTCCCTTTGGCACTGAGAATTGTCAAAATCCTCCATTGTGCGATCCTGGACTATTCGGGCCACCATGTCCACATCATCCTCCATGATCGTGTATTATGGGGGTGTTATGTGTGCCTTAGATTTCTTGTGTGCACCTCCCATTTTTATGACTAGCCTCTTGGTTTGGCCTTGCTCCTACTGAGTATCACTTGATGTGATTCCCTATGTTGTCTCAATCTATTTCTCCTGTACCTATGGCACCTGTGTGTTTTTCTTATTCCCCGCCTGGGTGCCTTTCTTGGATGCCCTACCTTTTTTCTGTTGCTCCTTTTTCTGACCTGTACTTGGATTCTTGGGAACTATTATCTCTTCGATAGGTGTTTGTCCTTGTCTTACCTCCTCCTCCATTCTTGCAGGAATTTCTTGATTCAAGACTAGAATCCTCCATTCATCATCCCAATCCTTGATGGCCATCTCTATGTTCACCTCCTTGATGCAGTAGCGTAGTCATATCCATTGATTGTTGGGATCCTTCCATGCCTGGATCCACATAGCATGTATATTCACTTTGAAGTTCACTATGCCCTGATACTGTGTGTACTTTTGGCATCACTCTCCAAGTGTTGGCGATGCTCTCTTATATATCATTGGGATATCCTTTGAATATGGTTGCATTCGCATTTCTGTTCTTGGTATCTAAAGTGAAGCGAAGCGACAGGTATCATATTGCATGGCAAGGATTGGGTCTTGTGGCAAAGAATGAATACTTTGTCTCCTTCCATCTGACAAAGGCTATCAGAATGAGTATCCATGAATAGTAAAATTTTGTCCCCAAATCCTGTGCATCCTTTCACTCATCCAGGAATAGATTCAGAAAATACGGGGCCCAACTGATTGTGGTGCCCTCTGCACATTGTGTTGTAGCTGCAACAACCCTAGCAAGGACTTCCTCCTTACGACATTTCCTGAGTAACTTGCATGCCATGATTTTTGTGGCCATCCTTGTCGTTGCGTCACTAATACACTTGATTATGATTTTGCATGACCCCCTTTTGGTACCATACTTCTTATTCATTTCCTCGTCCAGTGCCTTATCATTCTTCTTGTCCTTAAGGAACTACATGGGGTCCTCCCCCCATGATGGTAGCCCTGTGATGTATGAAATAATCTCTACGTCTATTAAGATGAGTTGTTTCAGCCATAGGTATCCTTCATGGGTGACTTCCATTAGTTTCTTGATGTATTTGTTTGCGTATTGGCCCCTCTTAAAGTGCAGGATGTCCAATAGGCCTAAAATCCCATTTTTGGCTAGTCTGGATTCCCACTGGAATGGTTGGTTAATTGGTTCTCCAAAGGGTCCTATACCCACAGTCTGTAGGTAAAATTTCTTGGAAAACACTGGGAACTTGTCTGTATCTATCATGTCATGGTATGAGTACCTCAATTTCTCCATGTGGCCTAACATATTTCCTGCTATACATACCCCTTCTGGAATTCACAACAAGACAATGGTTGTAGTGGCCTACCTGCGCAGTGACCTTGGTACTGGTTGTTTTCCCTTCCACTGTGGTGGCTGACTCGAGGTTCCAGTCTCCATTGTTCTCTCTTCTACATACTCATCTATTCAATTGGTGACATATTCCACTGTGCCCTCATGTGGTTGTTCTGGTGTGGTTGTGTGTGACCTTTCTGGTGCGGTAGTTTCCTCTTGGTTCGGAACCATCCCATTAGCTCTTGGGCCTTGTTTAGGTTTTCTGGGGTGCGAATCATTGCCTGAGTCCTCAGTCTATTGTTTTTGTCCCCCTTGTAGTACATCCATGTCCATTCCCACTAGTGTTGTCTGTTGGGTTTCCTCCACGGTAGGTGTGGGGCTTCCTGGTTGCATATCAGACAACGTGATTTTGTCCACATTGACAACTTATGGAGGTTGAAGTGGTTGTTGTTTTCTTCCCTGTGCTTGCAGTGGGGATCTGGCATTGCTTCAGGGCCATCTACTAGTCCGGTTTGGTTCTCCCTATTTGGGTGGTGTCATGGTGTTAAGGTTGTTTCCCATCGATCTCAGTGGGCTCTGTAACCTCTACAAACTTCTCTCTCTGCTCTGTATATTCTATCGCTCTATGTTTTTATTAATTTTTCAATAACCTCCCCACTCTCACGTACCATATTATATAGGAATTGCGTGAAGATTCTGGGAGACATTACCCAATTTGTGTTTTAATTCAGTGGGCACTTCCTGTGTACTTTCTATTCAATTCCCTTATCATCGCTAGTTGGCATGATTAATTTGACGTCCCGTCAGTCATTCTTGTTATTTAAGTTTGATAGTCATCATTCATTAGCGGTTATTTGTCGTATTTGTCTTACTCACTGTATCCACTTTCCCATTGTTTCCCTCTTTGTAGTGACCATTGGCCTTTTCTCCTTTCAAATCCCTATGCCTTTGTTGTTATCTTTTGATGTTTGGCACATTATATTTTGATGTTCGACGCGGTACCTCCTTTGTTTTGTTTTTTTAAAGTGCCAGGAGGTCTACTGTCCCTGTACAGCTTCAAGCATCTCCCATTGATCATCCCTATGAGTTTAGTTCCTCCTAAATCCTTCAATTGTACAACTCCCCCAATTGTGGTAGTTTTTACCTTGTATTGTCCTAACCAATGCATTCTAAGTTTTCTTGGGTGCTGAACGGATTTGTTGTCATACACCAAGACTAAGTCTCCTTCCTTGAAATCCTTTCTCTTGATATGTCTGTCATGCCAAGATTTTTACCTTGATTTATGGACTTCTTGGTGAAACCCAACTAGAATCATGTATTTCTCCATGATCATCAGTTGATTTATCCTTTCTTGTATTGTGCCTCATTCTTTCATGTTTGTAATTGCTACTATGCGCAGACTAGGTACCAAAAATTCTAATGGCACCATAACTTCTTGTCCATACACCAATATAAATGGCATTTTTCCTATCAATTTCTTGCATGTAGTCTTGTATTCCCACAATATTGATGGTATATTCAAGTCCCAATCATCCCTATTTATGTTTCAGATCTTCGTTAGTGCATTTTCAAGGACTTTGTTAAAGGCTTCCACTATTCCATTTGCTTGAGGATGATATGGTGTACTCTTTCGATGATGAACTTCAAATTCTTCAGTCATAGCCTTAATAGTATTGTTAATAAAGTGAGTGCCTTGGTCACTCATCAAAATCCTTAGGCAACCAAATCTAGTGATCACTTTCTCAAACAAGAAGTGTTTTGCTGTCTCTGCACTGCAATCTTTTACTAGTTCTACTCCTTCCCATCTTTCAAGGTATTATGTCGCAGTAATAATGTACCTTGCTCTTATCCCTTTTGTTGGTGGATTAATTGGTCCCACAAAATCTATTTCCCATTGGTCAAATACCTACAAAGTTACTTGTGGTTGCAGGTTCATCTCGTCCCTTCTATTCGGTTTACCAACCCTCTGACATACATCACATTTATGGCAGTAGTACTTTGAGTCTTTGTGCATGGTCGACCACCATAATCTTGCGCGCAATACCTTCTGTGCAATATATTTTCCTGTATAATGTCCTCCTGTTATTCCCTCGTGGGATTCTTCCAAGATCCTTGGTCTTTCATGTTCTAGCACACATCTTCTCAAGATGTTATCTACACCCATTTTGTATAAGTGTCCTGCAATTAACTGATAGTCTACAGCCTTGACTACTGGATTTTTCTTATGCACAGTGTTGTATTCATGTGGCACAGTCCATGTACTCAAATACTGTATGATTTATGTGAAGTATTAATCGATTATCTGGACTGAAAATAACTTTGCGTCCGGAAATTTCTCCTCTAGATTCATGGGTTCCTCTCCGTTAGTAATATGTGACAGGTGATCAGGTCTTGTGTTCAACTTTATTGGTTTGAATATCACTTCAAAGTCAAATTATTGAAACAACAATAACCATCTACAAATTCTCCCCCCCAACACTGGCTTATTGACGAGGTATTTGAGATTTTGAATGGTCTGTGAACATCTTGAAATGTTTCCCCAATAAATAATGCCTAAATTTTTGAAGTGCATAGACCATAGATAAGCCTTCCCTCTCTGTGGTGTTGTAGTTCTGCTCCGATTCTGACAATTTTCTGCTAGCAAATGTTATCAGGTGGTCCAATTCTCCTTCTCTAGGTTGCGCCATAATGGATCCAAGTGTTATGGCCGATGCATCTACATGTACATGGAATGTCTTTTCCCAATCCAAGAATACTATTATTGGTGTGGTTACCATCTTCTCTTTTAGGGTATCTAGACTGTGTTGTCAGTCCTCATTCCAATGGACTGTGCATACACCAATGGCGCAATTTCTCCATTGGCGCAATGATCTGCGTATACCCCTTTATAAATTTCATGTAGTATCCTATGTGTCCCAATGTTTCTCTCAATTGACGAGCTATTTTTGGTGGTGGAAGGTTAAAAATTACTGCAATCTTGGCAGGATCTACTAGAAAACCTTTCTTTCATACTATATGGCCCAATAGTATTCCAAAAGGTGTTCTGAAGATGTACTTCTTGATATTTAACGAAATTTGGCACTTCTTTCATCTTTATAACATTAGTCGTAATACCTATACATGGTATTTCAACAGACTATAGACTATCCAATCATCCAGATATACCTCTAGGAACTGGTGGATAAATTCTTTAAATGCAGCTATGACTACTCTAGAAAATATTGTTGGTGCATTCTTCAGTCCAAACGACATGACTGTATACTAGTAGAAACCCCATTCCATGGGAAAATTGGTCTTGTATCTATCTTCTGGTGCTATATTGATCTAATGGTATCCTCATAACCCATCGGTGAATGAATAAGTTTCTTGTCCTACTAAATTCTCAAGGACTTCATCTGTGAACAGGGTAGGGAATGGGTCATGTAGGCATGCATCGTTCAACTTCCTCAAGTCGATGCATATTCTTATCCCCCCTTGTTTCTTCTCCTGAACTACCATCGAGCTTAGCCATTTTGATTCTTCTACAGGTTCTATGATTCTAGCCTCCAACATCCTATCGATCTTAGCTTTGAATTTTTTCTTGTATATCGGGTTTAGTCTGTATGGTCGTTGTCTGATCGATCTTGCCTCATCTCTGAGTGGTATCTTCATTTCGCCTAGCTCTCCTGCTATGCCTTTAATTTATGTGAACGTTGTTGGGAATAGGTTGTTGTACTCATGCAGTAAATCTGTTATACTTTACATTGTTTTCTCATCCCAATAGTCTCCAATGCTGGCCATTTTGGGGTTTTAAACTGTCCCAATATTCACTTTCTTCACTTTGATCGACGCAACAATCACTTCTGATTCTAGAGGTGGACCTTCCACTTCTCTCTCACCTTCAACTTACTCAATCTAAATATCATGTGGGTCATATTCATTTGGTGCTTCTTCCTACACATGGTAGCATGACAATGGTTCTTTCACTGTCTGTCTGTTTTGTTGTTCTTCTTCTTTTATGAGTTCAACTTCCAGTTTCTTAATGAATATCACCCCTCCTATTTTTTAAGTGTTAGGGTTTTCATGCTCAAATGAGAAAGTGGCTATGAATTTTTATTGTAATATCGTCCAACTCATAGTTCCTTTGCACAGTTCTTGGTCTGTATACCAGTTTGTTGGGATGCCCTCTAATGTGTGCATGAAATGGTGAGGCCATTCCTCTGGTGGTGTCATTTTCCATAGCGCTTTGCACTTCTCCAAGTGTTTTTTTGGTGCCCTTTGTCCATAATATTTATGTCATTGGTTTCTTCCTTGTTCTGCACCAAACCAAATGTGCAGTAACTGCTTACATTGATACCATTCCTTGACTGTTTCTTTATGCGCACCCTACCATCTCATAGGTGTTGCCTTGAGTGCTATATCTAGGTCTAATAGCCTCTGATTTTCTAATACTTTATATTTGTACCATGTTAAGAATGTTTCTAGGTCGTTCACCCCATGGAAGTTGGGATGTTCCCTTATCTTCGTACCTACCCATCTTACTGTGTGGTATATTCTTGCGCATCTCCTTGTGGAGACCTCATGTAACCTTTGATTCTAGTTATCTAAGTTCATATCCGAGTCTGACACACATGAGCTGATACTTCAGGAAATGAGTATCCCATCTGTAGTTGGGTTTACGTAATCTTCATCTTACACATTTGTTTCAAGTAAAACTGGTTAATTTCCTCCAGGTCCAAGAAAGTAGGCTCTAGTAACCTTTCCCCCTTTGATGGGTCCAATAGTGCAATGACTTTGTATTCTCTTGACTTGAAGGTCATATTCCTTGTCTTCAAGTTGATTATGGATTGGTTATCAAATGCCTAATCCAAACCAAGTAATGTTGGATAAGGTGTTTTTCCATCCACTATATCGAATACCTTGAATTCATCTTTAGTTCGCACTCCATCCAAGTCTACTGTTACTCCTTTTAGTATTCCAATTGGTAGAACTTTATGTTGATTTTCTAGTTTCAGTTGAACTAGTGAATATCCTAATGTGGTCTCCCCCATACATTGCCATGTATTCTTGGGTAATACATTGACTTCAGATCCTAAATCCAGTATAACATCTCCCATGTTGAAATCTCTAATGTTGGCATTCAACCTAAACTCCCTACTTGTTCTCCTCCTTGTATGTAGGTGATTGACTATTTTCTATTCTAACTTTCCTTCTGCTTCTACGCTACATATTTCTAGCATATTTTTTAATACTTTCATAGAGGATGGATCATTTAGTAGTTTTACACATGATTTCAAAAAGCCTTTAATTGTACTTACGTATCCTAGGGGTTGTTTTTATTTGGTGTGATCCAACGATGGAGACATCTCGTACTTTGATACTTCCTTACTATGTTGAACGGTTGATTTCAACGAATGTCTAGCTTCAAAAATTCTTGTCTGGATTGCTTGAATATCTCCTTCTCGTTTTTCACGTCAAACTTCTTCCTTGGTTTGACATTCTTCTTCACCCATCAGTGTTGTGATAGTTCTTTTTGTACCGCGTCGTTTCCTGTTTTATCTCCAGTTCGTGTAACTATGTTGATGTTTCTTCTTTCATCCCTCGCTTCTACTGAAATCCACTGAACATTTTGATTTTTCTTATTTCTCTTCTCCTAGATATTCCCTAATAGTACATTATTCTGTGTCATGGTCTGATGTGCGACAATACATACATCTCATTGGTGGAAGTTCACATTCTCTTGCATAGTGTCCTGGTTGTTGGAAATTGTGACATACCATTGGTCCTCTACCTCTTCCAAAGCCTCCTCTTTCTCTTCCTCTGCCTATGTAGCCAGCTTGATCCCCTCGAGGTGCATTATTCTGAGGTTCCTAGTTATAATACTTAGTATTATAGTGTGGTTGCGTGGTATTATATTATGATTGCACAATGTTGTATGGTTGTTGCGCAGTGTTATATTGTTTTTGCGCAATGTTGTACGGGGTTGGTACTTGATTAAACTAGGGTGTGGATTTCCTGGTCATCATTTTTTCCTACACCCTATATGCATATGATGTTCTTTCCCTCATCAAGTCCATGGTTCTGCAATCCTTGTAAGCATGGCCCACTGACTTGCAAAATCTTCAATATGTGTTCTTCGGTATTGTCTGGTACTTCTGCATCATTGGGTAGTGGTATGGATCGTGACCCTATTTCTTACATATATCACACCATAGTCCTCTTGTTGGTAATGGATTTGGCATTCTTGTTTCCATGTACTGCGTGAATGTTTCCTCGATGGTTAGATCTATCTTATGATATTGGTTCTCTTCCAATTGCATGGATGACTATAGAGCCTCTGCCTACGTCTGAAACTTTTTTTGTCACAATGGATATTTCAAGTATGGTAACAGAGAATTAACAAACATTTTCCTATGTTGCATATCTGTCATGATGTATTTTAGCTTTACCTTTAGTCGTTTGAATCTATGGTCAATCTCCCATATAGATTCTCCTAGTTTCTGCTTGATCTCTATCATCACGTTCATGTATTGGTCCTCTGAACTCAGCTTCTAGAACTCATTTATCAACAGCTTCTTGATATCTCCAATCGTTTTGGTTTGTCCCTGGAGGACTGTTTGCAGCTAAACTCATATACCAATCTAGTGCACGATCTCTTAATGTGATAGATAATTGTGCAAGTTTAGTGTCCTCATCTCTGATCTTTTTTTCTTCCAAAATATTTTCACATATAAACAAGTGCTTATTCAGGTCCTCCGATGCTTCTCCGTTGAATTCTAGTAACCAAATGGTTGGATCATGTCCTGCCATATTGAATGAATAAATACTACCTCCATGTGGTGTAGATACTTGACTATTGCTTCCTGAACTGGCTCCCCCAATTGTTGTTCCTTGTGTAGATGTATTTCTTGTTTTCTTCCTTCTCTCAAAATTCAGTTGTCTAAATGGTGGTGTTCTTCTTGGTGTATTAGTCTCACATGGGTTTATGGGTTCCACACTGACATTGATATGGATAGGAGTGTTTCCTTATACTTCCTCTCTTGTACCTCTCATCTTCCTCTCATATGTTGCATGTAGGATTTCCTCAATATGCTCCACAGCCCGAAGATCCTCTACCTCCTCTTCATCACTTTCCAAGACTTTCCTCATGGCTACGACTCTCTTCTTGGTGTTCACCTTATATTGGTAGGGTACTCCATAGTGCATCCTTCCAGCTTTCGCCATGAACCGCTTGATCTAGTTGTCATCCATAATAATTGGGTCCAAGGCCTCCTCCTTCTTTCCTTTATCCCCTTCTCCTTCCATTTTTTATTTTCCTGTCAGTTCTTCCGCCCTTCCCCCATGCACGCAAAGAAGTTTAGTTATCTAATTCCATTGTCATTACACCTTTATTATGTAACAATATATTAATGGAAGTATGTAATGACCTGATATACCTACCTTGAGGTCCCTTCAAAAATTCTTGTTCAGTTGCACTGTATGAATTTGATGTGTCTATTGAAAATTTTGTGATAAATTCAACAACAATGTTGTCTAGCCAGAAATCTACTGCACACATAAACTTATTATCAACTTGTTGTAGTTGTGTGATCTTTTCAAGATTCCACTCTAGTTGTCTGATCCAATTCGTTGATGGTTGTCTTTCAATCGTTTCATCCACTCCTACAATATGTGTGGGAACTCATAGAAAAATACTTCATGCAATTCGGTGAATACATACTTGTCCAAATATTTGTGTGGTGTTAGCTTCGAGTTTCTATTATCTTTCTGTGAAAACTCTAACTCATTTTTCTTCAGCCAACTCTCTATCTCTGCCTTCGTGGGATTCCACGGTCTCAACATCCCCTTTTAGATTTGCATTCTTTCACCTTCTTGTCGTCTAATCCTGTATTATTTTGACACTTCTTCCACAGATATCATATGCTCAATCCCATTTCCTTCCAATCAGTCGGAAACAGAACCATTTGTTGGTTTTTCCTTTTGTTTATCTACTCTTCCTCTATTGGTCTTGAGGGATTCTTATGGGGTATTTTGATTCTCATTGAACATTCCAGATTGACCCTGGTTTAGAACTATGAAGCTTCTCAACAAAATCCCTTAAATACTATTGTCCCCTCTAGTAAACCAGAGGGAAACGCAATACACAGAGTGCACTGTGCAGTCTCACCTGAGATAGCTCTATGGATGGCTACAATACTCAGGTGTTTGCAACTTGAGACTGAGTGATATTTGTGTCTATTAGGATATTTAGACACTTAGGAGTTACTTAAGATCTACTTGGTCTAATATGTTGTTAGGTAAAAGTGTGTTTCTTTAGTATGCATTAGTATGCATTTGTAGTTAGGAAATCCGACGGTCACGATATGTTCCCGACATAGAGTGATCTGACGGTTCATACTCTCCTCGATCTTAATGACCATTGATCCGTGGCTTAACACCCGATTGGTCCATGATCTCTATTTAAAGAGCATGGAGGGTCATTTGTCGATGATCGATTACCATGGGAAAGGAAACAACCCCCACTGATGATGATAAGAAAGCCAAATGGGATAATAGGAATGACGAAGCACGTGAAATAATTGAAATGTCCATCTCTCCTTATCTAAAGTACCACCTTCAAGGAATTGATGACCCCGAAGCAGCTTGGGACAAGATTGAATCTGTGTTTGGTAAACTCAATATTATTCGAGCACAACAGTTAGAAAATCAAATACTGACCTTGAGTCCAAGTTATTTTTCTTTCCTTGGAGACTATCTATCTAAGTTTAAAACACTTAGACTTTTATGTGAAGAATGTAAGATAAAAATGGAGGAAGAGCGTTGCATATAAAGCTAGGTAGTGCATATTCTGTGTTTGTATCTACCTTCTATGCCATGAAAGAGGTTGTAGGGAAAGATTATGTACAACCCACTCTTGATTCCTTTTGTACTTCCTTGATTAGAGAGGAAGATAAGCTTGTACAACTTGGAGTGATCAACACTGCAGATACCTCAAACAAAGCCTTAGTTGCCCAATAGAAAGATAAACCCAAGTATCCCAAGAAGCAACATCCTCGCTACAACAACAAATAACCTAAGGGTCCCAAACCCGCTCAGATAGCTTCATCTCCTAATGGTGACAAAGGATCAAAATATAAAAAGAATACTAATAGACATTGCAACTTTTGTAATAAAGATGGTCATGATGAGTCCAAATGTTTCAAGAAGATGGCAGCCTTAGAAGAAACGATGAAGAAGCACAACATCAGTATTGATTCTTCTTCTTCTTCTCATGGACATGCACTTTCTGCTTCTAGTTTTTCTTGCAATACACCTTCTACTACTACTTCTTCTTCTGATGAGTGGCTTATTGATTCAGGAGCATATTATCATATGGCTAAGGATAAAGCCATATTTTCTGCTCTAAATGATTGTAACACCAAGGAAATATTTGTTGGTAATGATAGATCTCTTAGTGTTGTAGGATCTGGAACAATTCAGGTAGAAAATGGTCATTTCAATGATGTATTATGTGTTCCAAATCTTTCTTGTAACCTTCTATCAGTATATCAAATCACTCATTTAGGTGAAGGTAAAACCGTC
>ML782819.1:108439-141072 GCA_009831015.1 Picea engelmannii
ATCAAGTTGTAGACATTTTCACAAAGTCTCTTACAGAAGCGAAGTTTTCCAAACTTCGATCTACGTTAGGAGTTCAGGAAGCTATCATTAAGGGGGGATAGGCTCTAATGCCTCCTTCCTTCTCCTATTGTGTCATTATTGTAAATCCTTCAATCCTATCCCAATTTTTTCTTAAGGGGGGATGTTAGGATATTTAGACACTTAGGAGTTAGTTAAGATCTACTTGGTCTAATATGTCGTTAGGTAAAAGTGTGTTTCTTTAGTATGCATTAGTATGCATTTATAGTTAGGAAATCCGACGGTCATGATATGTTCCCGACATAGAGTGATCCGATGGTTCATACTCTCCTCGATCTTAACGGCCATTGATCTATGGATTAACACCTGATTGGTCCATGATCTCTATTTAAAGAGCATGGAGGGTCATTTTCCGATGATCGATTGTGAGAAACTCTATTGTAAAATCTCTCTGTAATATTTTTCTTTGAATTAATAAACTGCTCCAAGTGGTCGCGTTAGCTGGGGCCGTGGATGTTTTCCCGTAGGGGTTTTACCACATGAAAACATCGGTGTGTTGATCTTTGATCTGGTTATGTGAGTGGTTACTAAAGGTGTTCGTCCTCTGTTGGAATACATGTGTTTTCGAACAATGTCTGTTCACCTTCACCTTTATTGAATCCATTTAACATCTAGTTATAATATTCATTCTATGCATGCATGCAACATACTAGATCTACTTAGTTACTTCATTCATTCATCATTCATCAACTAATCAGACACAAAGCCACATTCATTCAATCACATAACACAGTGTTACCGTGTTCACCCCCTCCCGGGCTATGCCTATAAAGATTTGGCTCTTAGGATTTTATTATAGTTTGGAAATATCCCACACCACACGTGGTTACAATATTAGTTCTTCCTCTCCCCACAGGATCCTCGATCCCTGTGAGGATGACTATATCACACTAGGCTCCTCTGTCTACGATATAACCCTCAGGATCAATTATCTCATGCCTTCTCTAGCTCACTATCTTTATGACTCATACAGTCCTTACAGTTCTCTTCCTCTACGTATCTCTGTGTGTTTCTATCTATCTCCCCCTCCTAAGTACCAATTATTTATATCTTCGGCTCACCATCCATTACAATGTATTACAAAAACCCTAACCATAGCATCGATAGGTATTCCATGCATGTGTGTGTGCTTCTTTTCCTTCCAGTTGTCTTTTTCCCCTTGCATGCTTCTCTTCCAAAAATAGCCTTTCTTCCTAATTCAACTTGCATCCAACAACCTATTATGATTCTATCTTCTTCCAATTCCATCAGTTGGGCCAATATCTCCTGTGCTATGCCCCTTTTTATCATCTATGTAATGGTTATTATGCAAAAACTTGGTATCAAATAATGTAAGGGAACTGTTTCTTCCTGTCCATACACCAATCTGAAGGGTGTCTTCCCTGTTAGCTTCTCGTAGGTAGTCCTATAAGCCCAAAGTACTGTTGGTACCTTCAAATACCAATCAAGGATGATTTTAAGGATGGAAATGTATTTTAAAAGGTAGAAACCTTGGCGAATTTTACTAATCCTTCAAATGCCAACTATAAATGTTTGGCAATATTTTGTAAAAACATTCAAATTTCTAAGGATTTTATATAGTTTGTATAAAATTTCGGTGACTTTTAAGGTAAAATAATTTTATCCTATATAATTTGGGCGAATCATTTTTAGAATAATGAATCTTTTTTTTGGAAAAACCATGGAAAATTAGCCCATGAGCAAACTTTATCCCCTAAAATCATCCCTTATACCAATCATCTATGTTCACATTACAAATATTGGTTAAGACATTCTCCAAAATCTTGTTGAAGGCTTCAACTATTGCATTTTCTTGAGGGTGATAAGGAGTTCTCTTCTGGTGATGTATCTAAAATTCTTCAAGCATTGCCTCAATTTTACTATTGATGAAATGAGTCCCCTAATCACTCATCAATATTCTTGGACATCCGAACCTTGTCACTACATTTTCAAATAAAATATATGTTGCAGTCTCTGTGCTGCAATCCTTCACTAGTGCTTCCCCATCCCATCTAGCCAAGTATTCTATCATTGTAATAATATATCTAGCTCATGATCTTCTGGCTAGTGGATTAATTAGACCTACAAAATCTACTTCCCACTTATCAAATGATTGCAAAGTAACCTGGGATATTAATGGCATTGCATCCATCCTATATGGCTTCCCAACTCTCTGGAAGACATCACACATATGAACTATTGGCCACCATAATCCTTCACGCAATATCTTTTGTGCAGTAGGATTCCATGCATAGTGTCCTCCTGCAATTCCTTCATATGCCTCTGCCAAAATAATGGGTCTTTCATGCTCCATTACACATCTTATTAAAATTATGTCTTCTCCAATCTTGTATAAATGACCTACAATTAGTTGATAGTCTACAACTCTGCCTACCAAGATTTTCTTTTGGACAGTAGTAAATTCTCTTGGTGCAAAGCCTATACTCAAAAAATCAATAATGTCAGCAAAATAGTCATCAACTATCTGTACTGAAAACAATTGTGCATCTGGAAATTTGTCTTCCAATTTATTGGGTTGTTCTCCATTAGTTATCTCATATAAGTGATATGGTCATGCATTGAATCTTTCAGGTTTCACCACAACTTAAAAGTCAAATTCCTAAAATAATAATAGCCATATGCATATTCTTCCCCCCAACACTGGCTTATTAACTAAGTATCTTAGGGATGAATGATCAGTAAACATATTTCAGTGTTGTCCCAACAAGTAATGTATGTATTTTTGCAAAGCATACACCATAGCTAGACCTTTGCTTTCTATAGTATTGTAGTTTTTCTCTCAATATGACAAATTCCTGCTTGCAAAAGCAATAGGGTGATATATATCACCTTATCCTAGCTGGGTTAATACTACTCCTAATGCAATTACAGATGCATCCATATGCACATGAAATTCCTTAGAACAATCTAGAAAAACTAGAATTGGCACAGTAACCATCTTTTCCTTCAAAATATACAAACTCTTCTGGCATTCATCATTCCAATGGTACTTAGTATCCTTCTTGAAAAAATTCTCCATTGATGCAGTAATTTGTGCATATCCCCTTATGAAATTTTTGTAATGTCCGGTATGACCAAGTGTACTCTTTAGCTAGCGCACTTACTTCAGTGGTGGTAAGCTAACTATGAAAGAAATTTTAGCAGGATCAACTAGCAGACCCTGTTTACACACCACATGTCCTAACATAATCCCAAAAGGTGTGTTGAAAACTCACTTATTAATGTTCAATTATATCTGACATTGTCTACACCTATCCAACATTAGTCTTATTACTATGATGTGGTCCTTTAGTAAATTGAACATTGTCCAATCATCCAAGTAAACCTCTAAAAACTTATGAATGAATTCCTTAAAATATGTTATTACTACTCTTGAAAAAATGGTTGGTGAATTATTCAATCCAAATGGAATAAATTTTTAGTGGAATGATCCCCATTCTGTTGCAAATTTAGTCTTGTGTATGTCTTCTGGAGCAATCCTGATTTGATGATACCCTGAAAACCCATCTATGCATGAATAAGTTTCTTGACCTCCAACATTCTCCAAAACTTCGTCTGTAAATGGGGTGGGAAAAGGATCATGCATGCAATAATAGTTCAGTTTCCTCAAGTCAATACAGATCATGATTCCCCCCTGATTCTTTTACTGTTCCACCATAGGACTAATCCATTCTTATTCTTCCATAGGTTCTATGACACTAGCTTCTAGCATCTTTTCAATTTCTTCATTCACTTTCTCCTTATATATTGGATTCAACCTGTAAGTTATTTGTCTTATAGGTCTATATTCTAGCTTCAAATGGATATTCATCTCTCCCAATTCTCCTTCTAACCCCTTCATCTCTGAAAATGTTGTTGGGAAAAAGTCATTGTATTCGCACAGTAATTTTGTGATCCTTTCTACTATATGATTATCCCAATAATCTCCAATACTTGAAATCTTTGGGTTTTCTGTTGTTCCAATATTTACCTTTTTTTATCTTTAATGGGGCTACATAATATTTTGATTCTAGCTTGGGACCCTCTACTTCTCTTTCTCCTTCAACTTTTTGGATATCGATATCACATGGGTTATCCTATGTTGGGTATTCTTCTTCTACGACATGATAGCAAGGCAACATATGCTGGGACTATTTAAAATTCTACTTCTTCAAATATCTTGTCTCTTACCACCTTCAGTGCATTATCCATTTGGACTTTCATTCTCAAAGGAAAATGTAACCAACAAATTTTATTCCCAATTTGCAGTTTCTCTGCGTTGCTCCTATTCTATGTGCCTGTTCTTTAGAATGTCTACCAGAGTGTGAAAAAAATGGTGTATCTATTATTCTGATGGTAATAATATCCATTGAACCATCCAATTATCTACATTCTCTTGATGTTTTCCAAATCCCTCATATTTCTCCTTGTATCTATGCTCCTACTCTCCGTCAAATCTGATGCACAGTAATATTTTTCACTGAAACCAATTGTTGAACTTTGCCTTGTGTGTCCCCCACCATCTTGCAGGTGTGGATTTTAAAGAAATATATAATGTTGTTAATCTATGATTTTCCATAACCTCTACCTCAAATTTCATTAAAAATTATTCGAATTCATTCAATCCATAAAAAGTAGGAGGTTTTCTTACCTCTGTACCAACCCATCTCAGTGCGTGCGTCATTCTGGTGCATCTCCTGGTAGACAATTCATGTAGTCACTTCTACCATTTTTCCAATCCCGTGTCAGATTCTAAAGAAAAATAACTAATACTCCTCCAAATGAGCATTCCATTTGTAGTTGGGTTGATATGATATTCTTCACGCGTGGTTTTAAGATCTTCACACGTGGTGGTTCATGCGCAGTGGTTCTAGAAGGATATTATCTATAGGTTCCACATGCCTTCCTCCTTTTGAGGGATTGAAAGGTGCAATAAATCTATATTATTCATATTCAAATATCATCTTTCTTGTCTTCAAATTTATTATTTCCTGGTTATCAAAATCCTAATCCAATCCCAAAAACGTTGGATATGGTGTAGTATCATCTAGTATGTCAATGACCTCAAATTCTATCATGGTGTGTATAAAATCTAGATCTACCGGTATCCCCTTCAATATTCCTAGTGGCACCACTCTGTGCTAATTTTCTAACTTCAAGTAAATAGGTGAATACCCTAATTGAGGTTCTCCCATAGATTCCCAAGTCTTATTTGGCAAAACATTGACTTTAGACCCTAAATCTAGTATAATATCTTCCAAATTGAAATCTCCAATGTTCGCATTCAACCTGAATTCTCTGCTTGTTCTTCTCTTCCTTCTAACATGATTTACTATCTTCACCCCCTATTTTCCAGCATTACACTTTTCTAACAAATTATGTAGTACTTGTAGAGATGACTTATCACTTAATATCTTAACACAAGATACCAAAAAGTTTCTTAAGTTACTTGTTTTGTAGACTGTTCTTTGTTGGTATGATCAAACAAAGGAGGCATGTCATATATTGGTACATCCTCTACTGGATTTGTTCCTGGGGTAGATGCAATGTTTTCCTTCAATATCTCATTTCTGGATTCCATGAATATCTCCTTTTATTTGCGCACATCAAATTTATGTTCAGGTTATGTATTCTTCCTTACCCACTGACGTATATATTGGTTATGATTTGTTGCATCACCACCTGTCTTAGCTCCACCTCGAGTCACTATATGGATATTCTTTCCATCCTCTTTCCTATCTTCTACAACAATCCATTGCACATTTAGATTATTCTAGTTCCTCTTCTCCTATATCTTTAACAAAAACATCGGCCAGTCTTCAGTTTCATCGTCTGCTGCGCGACAGTACATACATGTCCTAGGTGGTAATGGAAAAACTATTGCATAGTGTCTAGGATTTTGATAGTTATGACAAATTACTGGTCCTCAACCTCCTCCAAAGCCTCTTCCTCTGCGACCTCCTCCTCTGAATCCTCCTCTGTTACCCTAATTTTCTTTGCATGGTGTATTATACTGCGGTCCTTGATTGTACTATGGTTGTGAGTTATTTTACTATGGTGGTGTTGCACACATTTGTTTCCCTTGAAACTATTGCGCATTATATTGGGGTTGTTGTGCGAGATTATATTGTCACTACTGGACATATTTTCCTAGTATGTTCTCAGTGTGGACCCTATATGTATCTAAAATCCTTTCTTTCATCATCTCTATAGTTTTTTAGTCTTTGTCTTCATGTCCCACTGACTTACAAAAATTACAAAATGTGATCTTCAGAATTGTCTGATACTTCTTCATCAGAGGAAAATGATAAGGATCATGTTCATTTAATTTACATATTTCACACCATGGTCCTCCTTAATATAAAGGGTTCGACATGCCGACTCCTATATACTACGCAAATAATGGGAACTCATTTTTGTGAAGACCTTTTTTCCTACACATTGTACACCAAACATCTTCTCTCTTTTCTTTACCTTTATTTAGATTCAATTGGCATGCTAAGTTCTTCAAATCCTGTATCATTTCTTCAACGATTGGATTTGTATGTTTGTACTGGTTTTCTTCTAACTATAGGGCTACCTGTAGAGCCTCACTCTGAGTCTAGAATTTTTGTTGTCTCAAAGGATACTTCAAGTGTGGCAACATGGAATTAAGAAAGAAATGTATATGTTGTGTATCAATAATAGTGTACTTTAACTTACCTTTTATCCTCTTGAACTTATGGTCCACTTCCCAAACTGATTCTTTTGGTTTCTGCTTAATCTCTATCATTTCATTCATAAATTGGTATTTCGTTTATAAAATTCATTGATCAATTGCCTCTTCACCTCTACAATAGTTGTAGGTTCTCCTGTCAGGTTATTTGTTGTGAGACCCATGTACTAGTCCAATGCATGGTCTTTGAATGTGATTTCCAACTGCGTGAACTTTGTATCTTCATTCATGATCTGCTTTGTTGCCCATATATTCTCACATATGAACAAATGCTTTTTTGGATCATCTGACCCATCCCCTCAGAATTTTGGTAACTTCATGGTGAAATATTAACCTTCCATAATGAAATTTTCTAAACTGCCACCTCCATGCGGTGCATAAAATTGGTTTCCACTTGTTGAATTACTTCTACTTGAATTATACCCTCGTCTAAAAATTCTTCTACCAGTAATTACTTATTGATCAACCAGTTTTTATTCTTCAGTTGTCTTTGTCGCACATGGGGTTGTGGGTTCCACACTAATTAAGATCTAGAATGGAGATCCTTCTTCTTCGTTGGACCCATGACCTCTAATTTTCCTCTCATATGTGGCATGCAATATATCCTCAATCTACCCCATGGTGTGGAGAACCTTTACCTCTTCCTCATCACTGTCCAAGCCCTCATCACTGTCCAAGCCCTCTCGCTCATCTACTGCCCTCTTCTTTTTATTCATCTTATACTGGTAGGGTTGTATGTTGCACGTCACACCTTCTTCCCTTATGATTTCCCTAGTCTTATCATCATCCATCATGACGAGGTCCATTACTTCCTTCTTCTGGATACTCTCCATATCCTTCTCCATATATCATATCTTCCTTAGTGCTTCCGCCAACTCCCCCATGTGCACAGAGCGATATAGTTGTCTGATTCCATGTTCATCTCACCTTTATCATATAATAAGATTTTGATCTACGTGTAAAGTGACTTGATGTACCTCCTTCTTGGTCCCTTAAATAAATCCTTCTTTGCAGTAGCGCATGACTTCGTTGTATCTACTGCAAATTCATTTATAAATATTGCAAACATACTGTCCAACCAGAAATATACTGCACATGTGAATTTATTATTAGTCCTTTCCAACTGCACAATATCCTGAGCAGTCCACTCGACTGGTCTAATCCAATTCATGGGATGGGTATCCTTCAGACTTAATATCCACTATTGCAATAATTATGGAAAATAGCAAAAAAATGTTTCATTTAAATCAGTAAACACATACCTCTGGAGGCACTGGCATAGTGTTTACCTGGAACCCTTATTATCTTTTTGAACAAACTCCAACTACTTTGTTTCCAACCATATTTCAATCTCTTGCTTCATAGTATTCCATGGCCTGAACACCCATTTTTACCACTACATATTCTTCACAAAACCCCTTCTCGAGTGTTCTTTAGAGTTCTAGCCGGCAACAAAACCATTTGTTGGATGTATGGGATGACCCAACTTCTACCTTAGTTCTCCAAAAAAAACCTTAACACCATTGACCCCTCTGGTAAACCAAAAGGAAACACTGCGCACAGAGTGCACAACATAGTCTCACACAAGATGGATTATGGGTGATTTAATGACGCAAGTGTATGCAATCAAGGAAGGGGTTGGGGTTGTTCTTTTAACTTCTATCCTACTTAACCATTCATTCTATCACAATATTAATCATATCCATTAACTCATTCATTCACAACATTCATTTGCATACATATTTCTAGTGCGCGTTGTAAGTAAATCCATTCATTCATCTATCTAATCATTCAAACATAATTTCATAAATAGTAAAACATTTGGACACATTGCAACACAAGGTTTTAATATGGTTCACCCCCCCCTGGGGTTACATCCACAAAGATCTTATGCTTCTTTCTTATTCATCAAAAAGGTGATGCACGCATTACATCAACAGATAATGGAGAGTAGTGAGGTGGAACAACGTCACACCAAGATCCATATCTTGTGACCTGAACCTCAGCTACATCTCCATATTGACTCCATCTGAGCTCCATGGCTCTCAAATAGACTTCAACTCCAAAAAGATTCTTTGCACCAAAAAGGGACTAATATCATAGAATCATACTCATATTCTTACTCACAATTAGATGCCTCAACCTACCTCATAGTTCTCTTATTTATATTAAAAAAATGGATTAAAACCATTACAATATGACTCCAAAACCCTAACCACATGGAAAGGTTTTTTCACATATGCATCGGATTTCCGCAAATCCTACTTCGCGCTCTCCTTCTTGGTCTAAGCTTCCACGTTTGATGGTATTTTCTCCCAAAATGCTTGCTCCAACATAGATACATGGCATATTCTTATTGGTTACATGTGGCATATTTTGACCTGTCATGTGATGACACATGCAAGCATGTGTATTTCTTACTCATGATGACTGGGCGCTGAATGGGCATGGGTGGAGGATGAATTTGGTCAAAATATTAATTATTTAATCATTTTCCTAAGAGGTTGACCTATAATTCTCCATATACTTCCTTTAATTCTTACCTAGTTTATATTACATTATTTATTATATACACTAAATACTTCAACAATCCCATGCATGTGGGATAATAATTATGAGGAAGAGTTGAAAATTTGAAGAAAGGAGGGAGAAATTCAATCCAAGGGCCCAAATTGCCCCATCAAATTCAATGAACGCCTATTGAGTCTTAATCTTCTAATGACCATATATTGAGATCCGAGAGTCAGAATTGGAAAACATTTACCTCATTTGAAAGGTATTTCAGAAAGGAAGATGATGAAATAGGTATTGAGGGTTGAAATTTTCGATAATGTTCTCAAAAAGTAAAATACAATTCAACTAATGTTTTATGCTATGTTGATAAATCTGTTTGACACCTCGACTTCACGAGGTCATATTTTGAGATCCACGAATCGAAATTGCGTTCAAGAGGAATCATTGGAAATCTAAGATGATGAAGATCACATATAAATTGGTTTCAATGTATGAAAATTTTATTATCAAATCCATAAAGTTAAAACATATCCCCCCTTTTAAAAGATCAATTAATTAAATTGTTTTCAAAATAAAAGTTTATTTAAAAGATTTTATTAAAGACAGAAAAAGTCTCATTTCAAGATACAACTATCAATGATTTTAATACATTAATGAGACTTAATTAAGTCATTAATTTAAGTTATCTCTTCAAGAAAATAAATCCCTAACTACTCAAGTAGATAGAAGAATCATTTTTAAAAGGAAGAAAGAGCTTCATCAAAGGTTCCATGATCAAAAGGGTAGGGGAAACAGATCAAAAGAAGAAGGTATAGACATCAATATGCAACGAAACTTCTAATCAACAAAAATATATCTCAACTCTTTTTCTTCTTCTACACCATTTTCTCAAAGCTTTATACTTAAATCTCTTAATTGAGCAGAAGGATGAGATTCTTGAGTGTACTTCTTGTATTCTTCAAAATACTTTTCTTATATGATCATGGAGTATTCACAACCATGTATATGACTATCATAGATTTTGTTTATTTTTGAATATATTTCATGAATAAAATTCCACAAACAATTACTTCAGGGCATGAATTTAATGATGTTTTAGATCTTGGAATTTCTGAGGGTGAGATGTTTGAAGTATGCTTATTAAATCCTCTTTTGTTATAACTGTTATACTCTTTTAAAAATATTTTAGATGATCAAAACTACTATTTCATATTTCTCATGAGAAGATATGGATATATCCATTATTTGTATATGATCTAGAAGGAGGTATATATGATGTTGGGATAAGAGATATTCTGATATTGAAGCCTCCCTTCAATCATTTTGTTGTTAAAATATTTCTTGTTGCACTTGAAGATCAGATTAGATTGTATAAATACAAGCAATAAAGATCTAGGGTTTGTCGTCTAAGAAATATCCCTAATCCAAGATATTCAAGACATATCTTTTAGCCAAAGAGGAGTACCACCTCTATAAAATTGTAGGGGGATTCATATCCTCGTGAGGTTGTTTCTTTGGTCTTAACTGACTCAAACATCAACAACACCATGGTAGGGTAAATAAATAAAAATTACCAAACCAATTTTCATTGTTACAATGCATATTGTGCTTCCAAAATCTCCAACAAACATCAATGCTCACCTTCCTTCCTAAGACACCCTATTTTTTATGCTCTACACCAACTTGGATAGTTACATTGGTAGATTCCACACATTTCCAAATTTTGGAAATCGCCATGGATTTTCATTTCCTATGAACAATGCAACCATGCCTCCTCAGGACATAAGAGGCCAGGTAAATTATTTATTACCTTCTTATTTGTATTTTCATCTAATCAAAATTTGAATTTATCTTGAAATTTACCATTTTTTCTAATTTCACATGGTGCACCTAAACACATCGACTCGCCCCAATGTGGTTTGTATTGTGCTAAATTCACAAGAATCACTGCCAATGGTGTGTCTCATATATATGTATGCATTGGTACCATTAAATAAAGAACATCGCAATAAACTATAAAAACAAAGTGGTGTGTCCTTTGGAATGCTCCACAACCAGTGCACAATTGGATTTGACCTGCACTGGTACATTTCACTTCATTAACCACACCGCTAGCTTAACAATTTATAAACTTTAACTTAGTGATGCACTTAGTTTAACCAACTGCACGGGGGAATACATGAAACATAAATCACTGGTGCATTAATGTTCCAAAGCACCATCATACTTTATAATAAAAAATAAATGCATCGAATAAATCACACCAGTGTCGTTGAACACTATGCACCAGTGCGTCATACTGTTGTCAGGTGCATTGTCGTAGGGTAAATAAAAAATTCATTACCAAACCAATTTTCATTGTTACAGTTCATCTCGTGCTTCCAAACTCTCAATCAAGCATCGATGCTCATCGTCCTTCCTAAGACACCTTGTTTCTAGTGATCTACACCGACATGGATAACTCTATTGGTAGACTCCACACATTTCCAAATTTTGGAAATTACCATGAATTCTAATTTCTTATCAATAGTGAAACGATTCCTCCTTAGGAAATAAGAGTCTAGGTAAATTGTTTATTACCTTCCTATTTGCATTTTCATCTAATCAAAATTTGAATTTATCTTGAAATTTGGCATTTTTTTCAACTTTTTTTCCAATTTCCCATGGTGCTTCTGAATGCTTCAGTTCGCCCCAATATGGTGCATACTATGTTCAATTCACAGTGAGCACCACCACTAGTTTTTCTCATATATATGTATGCATCGGTGTCATTCAAGAAAGAGAACCATGATAAATTATAGAAACAAAGCGATGTGCCCTTCAAAATGCCACACAATCGACACACAATTAGCTTCTACCCGCACCAGTACACTTCACTTAATTAATGGCATCGTTAACTTAATGATTTATAAAATTTATTGTAGTAGTGCAACCATTTTAACACAACACACTAGTATTGTTCACAGAAATGCATCAAGACATATATTTTTCGACTTGGCATAGTAGGGCATCTCATTGGACACATCATTCTTGGTTTTATATCATTTACAACGCATGGTGTAACAAACCGTTGGTTATCCACTATCACAATGGTACCGATGCATTAATAGTAACAAATCACACTGCTTCAGTTGCAATAATGAAATTTAACTTTGTGTTGCCCATCAATCCAACAAACACATCAATGTTATAAATACAATGAAACCACGGTGAATTTGTAATAACCAATTAGAGTCGTGTGACTTAGTAAATGCATCGCTGCAATTGATCATGCCACAAAAATAGTTGTGGAACATTGGTTTGTAAATGTTAAACATATGCAACCATGACATGTTTTGAAAAATAAAAAGCTTGGTTCATATTCTGTAAGGCCCCATTAGCAATGTGTTAGTAATGCAATGCACCACTGGACATCATATCCGTGCTATGGTAGAACTAGTGCATGAGTTTTTTTGGTTTAACAAAGGGCACTTTGAATTTGTGCACCATAAATTTTAGCATTGCAGTGCATCTTTGTTAATGAAATGAACCGATGATGTTAAAAGCACTAAACTGATGTGGTTAAAATCAATGAGCCAGTGGGGAGCATCATATGGGATGCACCATTGGGTGGTTTTTTTTTTTTGAGATAGTGCATCGACATCAGGACTCGGGGTGTATGTGTTGTTTGTGACACACCGATTTCTTTTTAATATTTTTTTGCAAAAAAAAATAATTTTGTATTTTTTTAAATACACATCATTTATATAAGTATTTGTTTTGTAATTTCAATTTATTTTATCTATATATATGTTCCTAAAAATATTTTTATGTGAATTAGAGACGACGATGATGAGAGGAGGAGGAGGAGTGGAAGTAGTTTACGATATACACATTTGTGCGTGAGTGGGAGGCCAGGGAGAGGGAGTTCTTCCCTTACCCTCTTTCACAGCTGACAAAGGACCTTTTGATGGATATTTTTCTCCCGAAGTTTTATCAAGAGGGTACATCCCTTAGGGGGAACTCTTTGTTGTTATAGTAGTTGATATTTCATTGGGATCATGCTAGGTAGGGGTTTAAGGTTGCTCCCGATATGAGCTATCATCTGAAAAAGGAGGATGTATATTTCATCACTTGGTTGTCTAGGATGGGGGAGTATTTCAATTTTCCTCATTTCCTTGTGCTACCACTTGGTGTTGTAGGAGAGACCCAACTAGCATATTCCCAAAGATATGTGTGTCTGCTTGTTCATTTAGCTTTGCAGTTCTAGGTTCATGGTGGTCAGTTGTGGATATATTCATTTGAGAGACATGATGTTAGGTTCCTGTGTCTTATGCTATTAGCACTGTCACAATATAGCTCTAATGGGAAGCATATTAATTTCTCTATGTTTTATATGTAGATATTTTATTTCATATGCCTTGATTGATTAGGTGAGAGATTTTGTTTTGAGACAATTTTGTCATGTATTAGATCATTGTTGTTTTTTTTTTGTCTCGGACACGATTCTTCCCAATCGTGTAAGAGTGTATAAATAATTTTTTGAGAGGGTTCATGCCACTCGAGAAGAAGTACACTACTTTCATGCTAGGCATATGTTTGATGCATGTATCCACATGTGGGGGTAGATGATGCCCAAGAGGGACCAATACATGTTTCCCATTTCTTTGGTCAGTAGGGAAGTATATGATTTATTGGCTAGTGAGAATAATCGTATCCTTAATATTACAGAGTACTCGTATTTGGGGATGGATTAGAGAGAAATTCCAAACATCTAATTTATGGCAGAGGAGCCAATGGACGAGAGAGATAATATTATCATTATGTTTTGATCAATATATTTGCATATTTTTATGTCTTATTTAATGCACATGTAATTTGCTGTAACATTTTGTTTCAAATATATTATTATTATTATTATCTACTCTTATTAGAAAGAGGACTAACCTCTAGTAGTAGAGAGACCCCACATGTCACACATACCAAATATGAGATTCTAACTAGAGGTGGAAAATCAATTGTGTTACTAGAGTCATGACTAGTCATGGAGTGGTACCCGCACTCGTTAGAGACATATTACGGGTAGAGGATCTCTCTACTATATGGAAGTGTTTTAATTATGACATGACGATGTTGATGTGTCATATTTTTATTGTCATCATCCTGATCGATATGGTGAGGGGTACTTCTCATGATCCCACTACATATAAATCATCAGCAGAGTCATCCACATCCTCTACTCCACCACATGGTCCTCCTCCTCGTGATTCGCCTCCACATGAGTTAGTTGAAACATTTACCAATATTGTTGCTTCCCCTCAACATGTGTTTGAACCTGCATCCATGTATGTTCCTCCTCCTCCTCCTCTTACTTCCCCTCCACATGTGTCTAAACTTGTGTCCACATCCTCCTCCTCCTCTTTCTTCTCCTCCACATGTGTCACCATATTCTAGTCATCCACCCCCTCCTCCATGTGTGTCACCATCCACCGATCATTGTCTCTCTCCTAGTACAAAAGTGTCATCATTCACTTATACCCCTCCTCCTTCTCTTCATCCGCATATGTCACAATATTTTGATTCTTTGGACACTATGTTCACAACGGGTACTATTGCACATCTTCATGATATTGATATAGAGACATTTGATAGTGCACTTTTATCGAAATTTATTTATGAGATAGTTGTTCTTGATAGAGGCTCTACCTCTAGTAGCAGAGACATTGACATTTATGTTGATTGTTTTATGTTTTACTTGAGATATGTATATGACATGTTTATTGAAGATTTTGTTGAGGTGTATGTTTGACATGTATATTCAAATGTATATCTCTCATGTATATTATTGTTTTCATATAATGTTGTGGTTTTTGTTGTTGTTTGATTTATAAAATGTATTATGAGTATGCTTATGATGAACATTGTTAATGATTTCTTAGTTTTTAAGTGAAATTTGATATTTGTTAATGATGAACACTACAAGGAGAACACCTTTTAGTGGAGGTTTTTAGTGTTACAAAATTTGACAAAATTTTCAAAAAAACCTCCACTACAACCTCCTCTATTGGCTGCAAATATTTTACTGGATGTTCCATCCAACTAAAAAAATTTAGGCAGATGAAGGTTGTAGAGGAGGTTATTCAATTAAATTTAAAATAATAAATATAGAGAATAATAATACAATTTTATCTATACACTTTCTATGAAATGGTTTCACAATTTTTCACTCTAATACAAACTTCATGATTCTTTGATTAAAAAATAATGTCCCCCTACATTTCGTAATTAGTATTTTAAGGATTAGTAAAATTCACAAAAGTTTATATACTTTTACATAAGTATGGATCATTAAAATTCTCCTTAATTATGACTAGACTCTTGGAAAGACTCTTTTAGAATTTCCATGTCCTTCATATATTGACACTTATCTAAAGGAGAATGAAAAAACAATGATTAATATAAGTTTATATGATTATAAAACTAAAGGAAGGAGTGGAATAGGTGAAGGTCATGATAGCTACACTAGTTAAGGTGGGGAATGCCATCAAAGTTGGTAAATCCAACACCACAAGTGTAAATGTTGCACGAAGTTATTTAGTTGGAATTTTCCTTAGAAGATCCATCAAAGTATATATTTATTTGAAGTTTGTTTTTTTCAAAAAATAAAAATTTTGAGGTTTGAATGTTTTTTAATGTCTTCATTTTTTGTTAAATAGAATATAATTTAAAATAAATATTTACTATTGTACACCACCAACTTTGTGATATCTCAATTAATTCTTAGTAATTCAAAGGTTAACATAAACATATTTTAACACTTGATACAACATAAATTTGTTATAATAAACAATAGATATGACAATAAAAATATATCAAACCCATATCTTATCGTTGTACTATTTAATGTGTTTTCAATTTGGTGGTTGTAAATGGTTGTTAACTTTTCATATCCAACATAATTATAAAATGAAGAAAAAATAAGCATAATTGTCCATTATCGATACCCATAATAAAATGAAACATACACAATATAAATATCCAAACAAATAATTTACAAATTAGTCATTGTTTCCATCTGTTATGACACATGGGGAGCATATATAGGGATAAATGTATATGATACGACCCCAAGGGGAGAAATATATGGGCCTCAATGTACATGTAATGTATAAATATATATTTAATAGGTTCGACCTAATAGTAAAGGGGACTCATCTGCAAGTCTGAATAGGTATCTATAGAGATCATGTATTCATTAATGGGGAGAGGTGAATTGTGAAGTATGAATGTAACTGGTTATTTGGAGGATATTCTCCTATTATTTAAGGAGTTCTTGTATCTTGGAGTTGTGCTTCATGCTCAAATTGTTGCATATGTTATGTACTTCTATTATGTTATGATATTTTAAGCATTGGGATCATTACATTTGGTATCAGAGCACCGATCCTAGGGTTTTGCTTCCTCAAGTAAGTCATCTTGGAATTTTTTCTATAAAAAAATTCGAGGTCACTTAAGAAAATGAAAATTGGAGGGTATGTATACGACATATCAAATTAATTTTGGTACAAATTTCATCTTTTGGGTCATTTTACTTTCATATTTACACCCTATGGAAGATAGGGTGTTTGACTAGTCCTATAACTAGTCTCAAACATGTGTTCTGGGTAAAAAAGTCATAACTTCTTCATAGAGGATCCAAATTCTATGAGTCTAACTGCATTGGAAACACCACAATTCATATCTTTTGGGTGTGAATTGTATAATCATTTATCCAATATTGGATGCAGGGCATTCCATACAAGTTTTCTCTTCAGAATAGGCCAAAACTCAACAAGATTTGAGAAAGTTACCATAACTTTCATTTGGAACACCCAATTTTGGTCAGGCCTATGGAATTACATATAATAGTCTTCAGAGTACTACATGTTTAAATTTCAGACTCATAGGGGATGAAATTTAAGAGATACATTAGAAGGAAGGTCAACCAAGAGGATAAACTCCAAATTAGGGTTTCAAATGTATGTTTACTTAAAACTATCATAAATTTTGATTGGGATGTCTAATTATGTTGATTCAAAATACATTGGAAAGAGAAAACACATAGTATTATATTGGAAAAATTAGTATAACTATTGGATATCATTATCCTCGATATACTGAGGTTGTGAGTTAAGGGTTGGGGTTAGACCTCACTTAAGAATCAATGGAAATACCTAAATTTACAAGAGATGAAGATAAAGATGAAATTGATATTGTGGAATGGTTAAGGATGATAAAATAAAATTGTAAGAATCCTTTTCAGGAAAACCTTAATTTTAATGGTGAAGCTTATAAGTGGTGGAGAATTGTTGATGAACATACTAGACTCTACTCCACATGGGAATAATTTGAAAATATCTTCTTAGATAAATGGATTATGGATACTAAAATGGAGGAATTGAGTAGAATTTAAGATGAATTAAATGCAGAAAAGGAATATATTAATAAGAAGGGTGAGGAGTTATCTAAGATACTTCCCCTTAATGAATCACTCATTAAGGAGGTTAAGAACTTAAAGCAAGAAAAGAGTATCAAAGAAATGTGGGAAAAGGATGATTCAAGGGGCGATTTAAAAAAGAAAGATGAAGAGATGTGTATATTATGAAACCATACTAAAATACTATTATGTGAGTTAAAATATTGAAGGAAGAGAAGAAGAATTATCAAAATAAATAAGAAACAAGGATCTTGGATGAAGAATCTACCAAAAGACTGGAAGATGAAATTTTCAAGAAGGTTGAGGAATCCTTAAACATTGATGAGGTAAAATAAAAAATGAAATATAGAATTGAATAAGGACATCATAATTTTATAGACACAGGGTCACATTGTATCTTCAAAATGATAAATAAGACAATATTCAAGAAGTTCAATAGAATATACTTGAAGAAGTTGAACTCCATCTAGAGGATGTACATGCCAAATATTATGGTATTATCCCCAAGTCTAGATTAATTAAGGACCGATAAAAGAGGATAGAGGATTCCATTGTCACTAAAAAGAATATCGATGACATGAGTGTGAAGAATGAAGAAAAACCGTCAAATGTCAAACCATATTGGCACTTTCATTATCAGGAAAGATTTCAAAGAAGACAAGAAGATCAATATCAACATTATCAAGGAAAAATATGGAATTATCATAAATATTCCTAGAATATGGAATCACAAAACTATTATTCAAAAAGATATTATCATAGATCAACATCTACTACAAATTGGAGAAGCTTAAACAATTATACATGGAATCAAGGGAAGAAAAATTATGCAACAACCAGACACCAAGGATTACAACTGAAAATAATTGATTTTGGATGGATGAATCATCATCAATGGAAGGAAGAAAGAAGGAACATAAGAAAATCATATTACTTAGTGTCATCACATGTGAATCCTTTAAATGTAAATCTTTGAGGACAAAGCTTTTTGAAAGAGAGTACTATATTATGACCCAAGGGGAGCATATATAGGGCTAAATTATATGACCCCATTGGAGGGATATATATGTGCCTAAATGTACATGTAATGTGTAAATATATATGCAATAGGGTTGATAGGGGCCTCATGTGAAAGTATGAATAGGTATATATAGAGATCATGTATTCTTTATTGGGGAGAGGTGAATTGTGAAGTATGAATGTAGCTAGTTATTTGGAGGAGGTTCTCATATTATTTAAGGAGTTATTGTGTAACTTATGTATCTTGGAGTTGTGCCCCACGCTCACATTATTGCACATTTTGTGTACTTCTATTCTTTTATAATATTTTAAGAATTGGGATCATTATGTTACCCTGATTATCTTCCTATCTTGGCATTGTAACATTTTTTCTAAAAAATATGTTTAGATATCGGATCATGTCTCAATATGAACCACCAATACCAATCCAACACATCTGGGCAAATACACACTTGGTTGCAATGTTTTGGGAAAACATAAGACTCCTTACTTTCAACCCATTTTTTTTAGAGTTAATACATAGTATCTCACTATCATGATCTTCCTTTACATTTCTCTTGTCGAAGGTATCCCACTAATTGAAACAAAAGCTAACACATTGAAACGATGAGAAGTTCACTTTCATGATCTCTTGTATCTTTCCAATGTAACATAACTTCCCCTTTATTAGGTTTTCATCATGGTGGATAACACGACTAGATTGGTCGAACTCAACCTCCACTCTATAATCTTGTATAATTTGTCCATCATAAACATACTTAGTACAAAAATGATGTCCATATGCCCACATAGATGGGAACAAATGCACCTGTAAAAATGCAAACAAAGGACGATATCATATGTTTAATAACCAAAGCATTAATAAAAACATTTTGTGTGATACAATTCAAATGTGCAATATTATAAATAGAACATGGTACTCAGGGAGGTTATTATAGAGTTGCTACACCTAATCCCTATCTTTCGTGCATCCAGATCTTATCAACATGGCTTACAACTGGACACCATATATTTATCTTGTATTTGGTCATCCACCCAACTGTTGGAACATATTTTTGGCATATTTTCTTTTAAATGATCAAGATAAGACATGCTTCTACCATTCAACCATTTGAATTCTTTCCTATCACTGTCATGTTTCCTCCTTTTCTCTTCATACAATCTCACCCATGGTTGTGTTTCCTCCACATTGTAGAGAACAAATTTATTGATGGAATCCATTTCTAAATTCGTTGATGTATAAAAAAATTCAAAACGAGTAGCATGAGATCAAATATATATTATCAATTTAAAGAACTAATTTATTGATGACATCAAAATTTCCAAATTTGTTGATGTATAATATAATTCAAAACAAATAGCATGGGATGAAATATATATCATCAACTTCGATATAAACAATTTCTCTATACTAAATTGACAAAATATAACTCACTTAATCTTTATCAAGCACCTTTTTCTGTTCATTTGGAATATCTCCCTTTCCATTTTTTCCTCATCTTGACGTTCATCCCAAAAAATTGCCCATGTTTTGTCGTCAATTTGCTTGATGTACTCGCTGGCATAATAGAACGAATCGTATGATATGTACCCCTCTACCATAGACCCCTTTGGTTTTTCCCTTTGTTGAAAAAACCCCTTCAATTTTTCCATGTACCTCTCTAATAAGAACATCCAATGACATGAGAGCACCCCATCTAATTCGATCTCATCAGATAGGTGAAGTAGAACATGGATTTGCAAGTCCGTAAAGTTTGTGGGCAGTTCTTTCACAAACATACAAACAATCTCAATTATCTCTCGATGCCACCATGGTATGTTATCCATATGAATCTCCCTTGATGTGATCCAACATAAAAATGAAGATAATTTAGATATGGCATGTCACATGTCCTAAAGGGAGTCATGGTTCACACGACCACACATGAGCAAAGGATAATGACACTGCAAAATGGACACACACATCATTAATTTCAATAAAACTATGAGTGCATAGCATATTTTTACCGATGTCAGTATAGAAAAAGAATCATGTATTCAACTTACATACCGTTAGAAGGTTCAAATGGTCATGTGATTTCAACCCCAAAAAATTCTCGTCTACAGTGAAGTAGCATTGTAGAGTCGACCCATATAAATAAGGTTCCTTCACACCCAATATAACATCATTTCCATAGAAAGATCATATTTCTTCAAAATCCACGGGACATCACCTTCTCTAAAAGACCAAGAGGGAGTAGCCTCTCCTCTAGTTTCATTTCTTGGCAATGTCTCTTTTTAGTACTCGAAGCAATAATAACTCTCTTGATAGCCAATGTGTCTCTTTTATCCAATGATGTGTGCCCCCATAATGAATATGAAACATTTTTTAATATATGCATGGGATCTAGTAAGGGGCCAATATTAAGATGCTCCCAATATGGAATCTCATAAAATACATATTTCATTTTCATCCCAATGGGAATTTTCTCAACATAGGTGTCAAAAAATTTAGGATCATTGAACATAGTTTCCTCATCTGAATCAAACAATTCTGCCATTTCCTTCTCCTTATCTGTGTCATATGCCCTATTTTAATATCTTAGTGTCATTATTTCAGGCCTTCGAGTTCTCTCTAGTTTACCATTGAAAGAAGATGCTACTCTTTTATAAGGGTGGTATTCTAGGAGGAATACCCTTGAGAATTCGTACACTAGATTTCATAGGTGGTTGGACCACCTAACCTTTATAGAATTTCCACAACATTTACATACACGATTCACTTTTATTATGATAACTACGATGTTATCATATACATTGAATGTTAATTTCAGAAACATAGTTGCACCAAATGAAGTATGCCAAATAAAATTACATATATAAACAAATCGACAAACACGCTTACCAAAGAAAACTCCTAGTATTGGATAATCATGCATGGTGTATGCACATATGCCATACAATGTAAAATACCTCTTCATTGGGATGGGTCTTGATACATAATATACATGTATCCCTTCTCATAATTGCTTAAATTCATGAATTAGTGGTTGGAGGTAGATATCCATTCTCTTCACTTGTCTTCTACCAAGGACTATAAGAGCTAGTATAAGATGTTCATTCTTCATGGAAAACCATGGGGGGATATTTTTACGGATCACTACCATTGGCCAAAAAAAATAGTTTATGTTTTGGAGGGAATAAAGGTTAACTCCATGAGGGAATACATGTTAACTCCATCCACAACTATGCTCAATTGGATTCTTTGTACTTCATCCTTGAATTTATCGATCGATGTATCCTATATATGCTTCATGGCTATTAAATATGTTGATATTCACATAACTCTTGGCTCACTTATATTTGAGGCGTGCCACCCCTGCAACATGGTTAATCATTTTCAACGAAAGATATTTTTAATTCTTGGAATTATATACATGTGCCTCAATATATTATGAGGAGGACCATGTTCCTTACCCTTATTTTTTTATTTATATTATCTATCATGCCCACATTCTTGTCTTTGTTCGCATATTTGTTTTTGTATAGAATATAGTCATTCGGACATGAATGGTATGATATATACTCAACAACCAACATTTTCAACATTTTCTTTGCCTATGTGCAACTATCGGGCAAAAGATTACCACTTAAAAATACCTTATCTTTGAGTAACCTACAATTAGTGGGAAATATAAATTTACATTGTCATTAAGCATGAATAAAATAAACCTTGTTATTCCTTCATTTTGTGACAAGATTCCTTACAAATTTAGGGGAATTAATGGTTACTTACCTCAAAAGTGTTGAGAAACACATATCTGACATGCCATACAATACTTTCAATTTGTACAGTAACATTGTTGTCCCTAGTTGGGTAGACCTTGCAGAACCATGTACTGGACCAAATAGAGGAGTGGTAGAAGCATATTTCAAGCCTTCATAGAAGGTATCTATGACATCAACGTCATCACCTAGTTCATTTTGTAGGAATGCATATAACAACATTCCCTCCATGACCTAGGTATCTCATAATAAATCATCCATACCAACCTCTATATCATTTCCTTCATCCCCAACATGTGAAGAACTAGTGTTACTATCGAGGTTTTGAATTGGTGACTCGGGATGTAGTGGGAATTGAATAGGTGGTTGTTTAACCATTCTTGGTATGCTTCCTCTCCGACTTGTTTTTGTTTAGTAGCAATATCGTGAATTGACATCATAGTGGGGTGCAATGGTATATGATGGATAGGTCGCTCGTCATCATAATCTTGATTGTAAAAATATTTAACATTACATCAATAAAAGGGTTGATTTTATTCATGCTTTATTAAAATCATGGATTTTTTTTCCTAATAATAAACATGAAACCAACCCCGTTATAAAAAAAAATATTCAAATTAAGAAATACATTTACATGATTTCTGTTGAAAATACAATAATAAAATTACTCAATCATCTTTTTCTTATGCCCTACAGGGTTGTCTACATAAAAGAGATTCAATTTATGGTGTAATATCGTTGACCCGGGCTGGTTGTTGGAAGATGGAATGTTAATATTGGTAGGGTAAAGAAGTTGTCCTTTTTCATCAAACATTTGCTTGCGATATCTTTCTCCCGATAAGAGCTTGTGGAATTTTGGGACCACAGGAATATCTTGAGAATTTGAACTCGATCATGAATCTTCATCCTACATAATTCAATGAACAATTATTAAACTTCACTTGCATACATAACACAAATTCAATGGGATAAATGGATTATCAATAAAATATTGACATACTCCAATCAATGTGAGAGAACTTGGAGTTCCTAAGATACAAAATGAGTTGGAATCTGAAGAATTGGCCATTTGATATTATAATTTTTTTTTCATACATTTGAGCCAAAACCGTCAACTTGTGTAGCATAGAACAATCTAACCTCAAAAAAAATTTAGAACTTGACAACACACTTTAAAAATAATTTATTTTTTCTACAATATCATTGTTTTTTTCCACTCGGCTATACACGAAATCTCAATCTGGGTTTACAAAATATGAAATAGTTACTCGATCCTTGAAACTATCCTCCTCTAATATAGAAAATGTGAATTTTATGCTCTCTCTCTCTCTCTCTCTCTCTCTCTCTCTCTCTCTCTCTCTCTCCAAAATATAAAATAGTTACTTAATCTCCGAAAATATTCTCCTCAAACATAGAAAATGTGAATTTTATGCTCTCTCTCTCTCTCTCTCTCTCTCTCTCTCTCTCTCTCTCTCTCGCATATACTCATCTCTTCCCCTCACTCTATATCCCCTTACCTCTCTTTCCTTCTCTATCTTCCCCAACGATGCACTTCATCATATAAATATGCGCTGGTGCATATGGATAAACCAAACACACCAGTGCGTAATTGAGAGAACTACCAAACACTGACCTCTTTTATTTCCTCTGCAAGATTTAAATGCATATGATTTCATTTTCATTGTGAAAATTTAACTATCTTATGGTGTGCTATTACTTACACACCACACTGGTGTGTTTCGAATTATATAGTGCACCGACTGAAGTAAGGTAGAAAAATAACACGCGTTTACTATCAATACTTTGAAATTTATTATGAAAATAAATTAGTGTGTTATGTGTACACACCACATCGGTGCACTACTAACAATATATCACACTAAAAATGTAACTTTAAAAAAAACCAGGGTGTGCATTTATCATCAATGCGTCAAAATATACAACGAAAAAATGAGCAGGAATTTGAGCTTTTGTTTATAAAGGAAAATCCTATTCATTATTTTATTTGTTTTCCAAAATTTAGAAAGAATATTTTTGCAATAGAGATTTATCAACAAATAGTTAAGAGTGGGTGGATCTTTTTTGAAGAGCCAAAATCGAGGGGTATTACTATAGATCACATAGAAATCCATAAAGGATAAGGTATATGATTTCATTCTATTACTCATCTTAATCATTCTTTTATTTGGTTCAAACAATTTTTGGTGCATTCCCAAACAAAAAAAAAAGGGGTTTCATAGTTACCTTCAGTATTGGACACCTTAATTTCCTCACTATTTTTTTGTTTTCTCCTTCTATATTTTACAAGAATGTTTTTTTAAGCACAATTTCTTCATATGGTTTGTTTATTTATATATGGACATTTCTTATCCATTGCAATGAAACAACTCATTGCATTGGATCCCAAATTGTCCTACCACTGTCATTTTTTTAACACCTTTGCGATGACTGATGTGCTTTGTACATAGTAAGTGAATCAACAGATATTTGTAAACAACACCGATTTATCTCAATTAGAAATATTATTATAAATCCTTTTCGTGGTAGCCAATGTGGATTTTACCTAAATACACACAGGGTGCATTGTTTACAAAGAACACCATTGAGTTTAAAATGGAAAATTTATTGTTTTTATATGGAAATCGCCATCTCTTAAATTGTTTCACTACTCGACGATACATAATAAACAATACTTAGGAAGTTGTGCTTTTCTTAATTCATAAAGCACAGAATGGATACAAAAATTTGTAAAACATTCTTAATTTTGCAATGACATTGTTATATTGAATTGGTGTGTATATTCATGGTTGACGCACCGGTGCATATAAATATTGTTGACGCCCCAGTGTATATGATGTTACTATACACACCGAGCTCTTATTTAAAAAAAAGGGAATTAATTTTAATATCTTTTTTTCCAGGGAGATTTTGAAAATTCCAAGGGAAAAACAAGGGGAAAACCAAGACATGTCAGTAGGGATGTCCAAAAAAGTGTAGAAGAAGATGTTAAAAGAAATGAGCATAATTGAGTCGCAAGAGGATCCATCCAAACTACAATGTGGATAAGAGGTATGCAATAATTTATTTATTCTTTTATGTACATAGAATTTAAGTATCATGTGAAATACTAATTTTCATTCAACACATAAGAAAGGACGATGGGGAATAAAAAGGTTGATCACAAACTTTGTAAGTATTTATATTTTCATCATTTCTTAAGAATTCATGTTTGTTGTGATATTTATATTTAAATAATTAATTTACACTTGACCATGGGTGTCTTCTACTAGGTGTTAACATACAAAGAGGAGCCAACACATGAATTGATAAGCATTGGGTTAAGTATTGGTTGTGAGTATATGTTGAAGAATGAAAGTTTAATTGAACAATTTGTAAGTAGATATGTTGTTTAACTTCCCTTGTTTTATAATTAAGGAAGAAACAAGAAAACATTGTATTTCTTAAATTGACCGTGCTTTGTCATGTCATATTAAACATGCATGAAAAAAAGTATGGAATGTAGCCAAAAAATGAGATTTTGAGAGAATTCATGAAGCATGGCTTCGAAAGAATGTGTATTTTTTTATGAAAAACTTGGTGCTAAGGTATGTTTTTTTATTTATACAATCATGTATATTATACTATATATAAATGTAGATATACTTACTACAACTTATCACTATGTTTGTAGATGGAAGATAAAGGGGTGAAACATTAAAACAAACAAACTATTAAGAAAAACTTATGTTGAAAAATCAAAGTACAATATCACCTAAAAATGATGAAGAAATGAAGCATGCACATAACTCGATCAATGTCAACAATTCAACTAATGAACGGAAATCAATATAATTGAATGTTACTACAAGTTGTATGTTTTGGAATATTTGTCTCTGAAAATATTGTCCCAAATACATGACGATGTGTTACCAATAAGTGTAAAAATTACAAATTGGGTGCAATTTGATTATTGTACTAGATCTTTATGTTCTCCCTTTTTGTATGACAATGGGTCTCTTATTCATATATAATAAAATATGTTTCTTATTTCATTGCATTGTTGAATGTTGTAAATTGTTGTGGTCCTGAATAATTATGTCGATGATTTACATTGTTAAAAATAACAAAGGTTTAATTGGTTGAATAATACATTAATACAATCATTATATGGAAATGCAATAACAAAAACATAAAACAATATTATTATAAAAAAAATATTTGATTTGAAATGATTAATTGAAATTTTGTAAAAAACAATGAATTGAAATATATACACATCAATGCAATGTATTATTTTGAACTCGCTAGACGATCTGTGCCATAATATAGACATTGATGCATTCTGATGAGTCATACACACCAGTGCATATTAATTATAATAATGCACCAGTGCATACTATTGAGAAAATGCATTGTTCCATAAACGACATAATGTACAATAATATTTATCGTTTCAAAATTGTATAGTGCTTATGTTTGAAATATACACCAGGGCACTAAAAAAATTTACATACTGGTGCATTAAGTTTATTATATGCACCAAGATTTTAAATATTGTTTACAAATTGATGCCTTTACTATAATATATGCACTGGTGCATACTAAAAATAATGGCATCGTCATCTCATTGGTACGTTCTAATTACAAAAGTACCAAGGCACATGCTATATTAAACGCATCTGGTCTCAAGATAAATTGATCGCACTGGTGCTATAACTTGAATTCAATGAGGTGGGAAAATCCTAAAATGCACCATTGCTGAATGCAAAAACAAGGCGGAACTAGCGGATAGAAATTATAAGATCATTGGTGTCTACATATGACGAAGAAAGGTAGAACCACTGCGCAATAGTTATGAACACACTGGGAAATGTTTTCATTATATTAAGATCTGGGACATTTTTAATTATATTAATGTATCAATGCATTTTATTATAGTAAAGCATCAACGCATGTTTTTGAATACCGCATCGATGCGTTTTGACAAGAACAACACTGGAAAAAAAAATCCACTACAACCTCCACCTGCCCAAATTTTTTTAGTTATATGGAACATCCGCTAAAACCTATGTTAAAATATCTACAACTAATAGAGGAGGTTGTAGCAGATGTTTTTTTGAAAAATTTTCCAAATTCTGTAGCACTAAAAACCTCTCCTAGAAGGTGTTGTCCTTGTAGTGCCTTGAGATTAAATGATAAATATTCCTATAATATATTGTTGTTCAATCCAACAACTTTGATATCTCTTAGCCAACATTCGAGGGTTTAATTATTTCTCTTGTTTCTATCATCATTATGTCAAACCATAGGGATATCTCATTGTATGCAGGGCTAATTTGTCATATATATGAATCCTTGAGTCAATCTATATGTAGTTATTTCTTTCAAATATAAATAGTTTTGTGTTCTTGTTAGGCCACTATTTGGAGATTGTTTGTTGTCTCTCTTGACAATTTTTACAACCATCAGTGGTCTGGCATCAAAATATTTCCAATTACTTGCCAAAGCCATTGAACAATACCATACATTGTTATTTGTTGAGCCAATTTCTTGGACTAAATTTGCATCAAGGTTTTGTGAATTTCAAGTTATCGTGTGATATACTAAAGTCTCCCAGTTCATTTTGGACTAGATCCTTACACCATTTTACTTAGTTCCTAAAACTAACCTACATGATCAACACTATATCATTGTTTTCTAGACTGAATACATTGATATTCATTGCACCTATATTGCATAAATATTGAATGGATCCTAGTTATAATGCATACCATATGTCCTATTGATGCCTCAATTTGTTCAATGTCTAACCCAATTGTAACTTTTCCTCTTTTTAGACTATCGTTGAAAGGTTTATTTTGTTTCCCTAACTGTAGATGAGATACTTTTTTGAGACCTTAATCTAAATATTATCATTTTGTAAATGTTTGGGTGCATTTGTGAACTATATTACTCTTGATGAAAAGTTGACCTTAAGGAAACCTCAACAACCTTGTTAAAGGGTCCATCAATACCTCTCAATTTTTTGTTTGGAACCTATTCAAAGACTGACAAAACTACAAAACACAAGATTCATCAACATAGGTGAAATCTCCTTTACTTTTAATCAACATTTCATGGTTTTTTTACTTTGCATCTACTAAGGCAATATATCAATGTCATATACATGCCAATGAACTCATAAAAACCTAAACCGTTAACTATCCCAAGGTCTAGTTTCACTACATAATCCTACATTTTTCTTTTAGTCTCAAATTGCATTGGTGATAGTCATTAAGGGAAATGCTTGTAATAGGTAACAACTAAACAAAAATATGTCATAAATGACTTGTGATGTGGTTTTATTCTATGACTTGGAAAATTTAATGAAAAATTGGCATGATAATGATATACGATGGTCATTGGTTCTTGGTTGAATATCTTTTGGTTTTAAATTGGACAAAATACTAGTGTTGTCTTCTTGCATCTAGACATATCTCTGAACAATCTTCAACACTCTATGCAATATTCAATCTTGAAAACTAAGCAGTAGTTTAGGTTGTTGGTGCATATTACAATATTAATATCTCATGGTCGAAGTATGGTAATGTTTGGACGACACAATCGAGGGATCCAATTGAGGATATGATTGACACATGCATTGCAATCTGAATCTTTTAATTGAATTAATGATATAACATTGATCATTCATTTATGGTCAAAATGCTCTCGTTTAATGAATCTTGTTGAGCACTTGAATTGTTCACATAGTTTTGCTATGGGATGTTATTCTTTGAGTGAACAAATGTTGTGCAATTTTGATCTTTGGGTACCTCTATGAATTATTCACGGCTCACATTGGTTCTACAATTAATGTATGGTTGAATGATGATTAGTGGTACATTGACATATTCATCTACTTGCAAGCAATCTTTCACTCTCCAAGAATTTATCAAGTATTGTTTTCTCTATCACACGAAAGAAACCATTTGAGTAATCAACAACTTTAAAACCAAATTTAAACTAAAATCAATTAGACTTTTTTTTTTTGTAGCAAACCAACATTAGAATAGGATTTAGAGACTTGGTGTAGATTGGAGAGGAAACTCTCCAAGGCAATAAAACCAAAACTATAAATCACTCGAGAGAGAAAAATCCATTAGTAACAAGGAGTGCTCACTAGGAAAACTCCTCTCATGCAGTAGTTGAGCATGAGAGCGCACTTAGAGAAAGTGGATTGATATCCCCTCTCTGCTTGTTCTGGTGTCTATGGACTACTACATGTACAAGAATTTCAAAAGTGAAATACCCCATAGGTGGAATCACTTCTCGTAATTTAGGGCTTATTTTCCCTACCCATATGTGTGGTCCTGACCTATGACTATTTTTCTCAATTGTTGATTGTGAAGTGGCATCCATAGTGGTCATTCCTAAGACATCTATATAGGTTATTGTAGGTGGGAAGTACCTACGATACCTGAGGCAAATGCATAATAGTCATTTCTAATTCTAAGGAAGGTTCATGTCTTCCTAGGGTACTTTAACCTTAGGTGACCATTGCAAGTAGGTTACCATAATTGTCTCTCACGCCTTTTTTAGCCATGGTTTGTGGACTTGACATCCCATAATGGTTGGATTTTGGAAGGCCTCTTTATCCACTGGTTTTGCTAATGATAACTTAGATTTGATAGGAGTGATCTATGGTATTGTGTGTAACACCCTGTTTCCCCCAGTTTGTAAAAATAACTGGACTGGCCAAGAACTGTGGCAAACTCAAAAATGTGAATATGTGATGTGAATGGACCTTGTGGAAAAGGTCGATGAATGTGAATAATATTATGAATTTATATTGCAGGACTGTTGAGAGGGGATATGCTGAAAAAGAGACCACGATGGTTGCAGAAAGGCGGTGGAAGGCACCTAGAAAGGTGGCGTTAACTTCCACCGAAAAACAATACCGTATTTGGACTTCACTGGCCCAGAGAACCAAAAGCGGCTCGCTGGCCCTGAATTAAATGTCTCGCATGATGGTAGGTATATGGCTCCTCAGGAATTAATGAGGGATGGGGAGGTGAACCGCCCATCCGTAGAGACTTTAGGCCTGACCAGCGTGAGGGAAATCATGCCACACACAACCTTGCAAGAGGATAAGGCGTGGAGGAGAAGCGATTGGGGGAGACGTGAGGGGAGAAAGAGAACTTTGGCGATATGCAGAGTGAGTGATAGCAGAGAGGAAGGAGAGTAACCTTCGCTCCTAGTCACTGGAAAACATAGACGTAGTCTCACAAAATCATGGTCTCAGCTCGGGGGTGGCTAGTGGTAAATCCGCTTGGAGTCACTGAGCCTACGGTTGGGTGGAAACGAGCACCCCTCTCAGCAGTTGCATAACCCCTGGTGTTACCTTATGATAAGTGTTTTTCCTTTGGCATCTTGAAATATATGTATGCTGACATTTATGATCATAAGCTGTGAAATTGTGAATGATTTCATTAAAAGAATGTCTATATGGTGTCTTCATCAGTACTGGTAGTTGTATGTTTATATGGAAAGACTACGTATGGCTTATGTTCTCATAAATCGTTATTTATGTGCGTACTGATCTAATTCAGACTTCACATCTAGTTCTCGAGAGAGAGATACCCTTATCTACCTCAGATAGTACCCTAGGTAAACCTCCCCATAGAGACACCCTTCTTGAAAATCCCATCAAGAGCCTGGAAGGAGGACGTGAAGGCGCAAGGCCTTAAGAAATCCCTGATAAGTATCGAATCGATGGACGAGATCACGTCGGGAGATCTTTGGTCACTCATGATTGTCAGATAAGAGGAAGAAGCTAGAAAGTTAAGTGCCTTAATCTTGATAGGTGGTGATTGACGGACGAGATTCCGTCGGGAAATCTGTGGTCATTCATGACCGTTAGATTTGGTAGGAGAAAGTAGGATGTTAAGTGCCTTACCCCTGTGACCTTCTATGTCTTCATGGGTAGCGAAGAGGTCAGGACCGTAGATCCCCAAGGTCCATGAGAGCATCCGAACCGTTGATCTTTCCACATCCAGGGAGTTGTGGGAGAGCACACAAGTTAGGAACCTGTCTGAGCCGTCAGATCTCAGCTGGAAAACCACAGTCGTTTAATCTATCAGGAGATACCTGAGGGTTAAACCCCCAGTGAATAGGGGAGAAAGCCCCAAAATAGATCTGGACTGTCTGAATAATGAAGGCCACGTGTCAAGAGATTTTCCACTTCGGGAAATCGGGAGTCGAGAACTCGGGAGTTCTGGTGACGAAAGATCGTGGCATTCCATGGTAGAAACCCCGAAGTAGATTCGGGTCATATGATTAAAAGAGGCCACGTGTCATGAGATTTCCCATTTCTGGAAATCGAGAATCATGAACTCGGGAGTTCTGGTGATGAGAGATCGGGACTTTCCATGGTGGAAACCTCGAGATAGATCTGGACCGTCCAATTTAAGGAGGCCACGTGTCATGAGATTTCCCATTTCGGGAAATCGAGAATTGCGAACTTGGGAATTCTGGTGATGAGAGATCGGGACATTCCATGGTGGAAACCCTGAGATAGATTTGGACCGTCTGATTTAAGGAGGTCACGTGTCGTGAGATTTCCCATTTCGGGAAATCGGGAATTGCGAACTCGAGAGTTATGGTGACGAGAGATCGAGACTTTCCATGGTGGAAACCCCGAGACAGATCTGGACCATCTGATTTAAGGAGGCTACGTGTCAAGAGATTAACCACATCGGGAAACTAGGGATCGAGGATTCAGGAGTCCCGTGGTCGAGAGTTTGGACTCTCGTGATGATAAGTCCCGATGAATGGACAAGATTCTTTCGGAGGATCTTAGGGTCTATAACGACTGTCAGATGTGAGGAAGAGATGTCGACTTTAAGTTGGGGCACGAATACACCTTTAGGGTAAGTGGCAAGCAGATCTGGACGGCCAGAGTCCACCCACCCAAATCTACGGCTGAGGCTTCATTCCAGAGCCCCCTTGTTGTTCTACCTTTAGCAGTGAGGGGGGGGGGTCTGGAATCGAACATGCAACTCTTGAACGGTCAGGACTTATTCGCCTTGATCAACGACATTCAGGCGA
>ML782819.1:141149-157846 GCA_009831015.1 Picea engelmannii
AGGGGGGGGTCCGGAATGGTGTGGCGTGTGAAGTGGGACCCATCTCCTATAACTTCACCCACCGTATTGTGTTTCCCTCTTGCCACCTATACTCCACTCAACCATGCGACAGGGCCCGTTCCTATTGGCCATTCACTAACCCTGTTGTGATTCGTCCCTATTGGCCAGTCGCTAGCCCTGTCAGGGTTCGGCGGTTGCAGAGCTGAACAATTTGACATTTCTATAGTGACGAGTCACAAATTACTGATAGGATCCATGGTTATTTGACATGTGATCATGACCCACGATCACATGGGAGTAGACAGAGAAAGAGCTAGCCTACGCTAGGCCTCCGTAGATATTTCAGGAGCTCTGATTCTGCAGAAGGCAACGAAAGATTTGATTATGGTAGTGGGTGTGTGACAAATTGGTATTAGAGCATGGTTACAACACTTGGCCTGCTTGGGCTCAGGCATGAGCCACATAAGAAGATATTGTTATTTGCGTTTTCTCCTTAAGAAGAAGGATTGCAGAATGAAACTGTAATCTGGGAATTTTTTTTTCTGTAACCCCTTTGTTAAAATAATAACTACTCTCCTAGGAGTAGGGATGCACTGAGCATTATCATTGATAAGATCTGAGTGCAAATGACAGAGGTGGAATAAATTGTGCCACAAAGTTGCACAAGCCAGACAAGGGACATGAACTGTGTTGTCATGTTTTAGTGTTACGATGGCTACCTACTAAAGTAGGTAGAGTCTCTTCCAATTGAGATGGCTGGATAGATAAGGATTAAGACCCAAATGAAAAAAAACCCTGTTATATGGGTATACATGTGAAAATATGAATTATGTACTGGGTATAAATAAATATAAATATTGACTAATAACCAACGTTTGTCTTTTCACCCAAGCGGACGATCAGCCGTGGGAATTTACAGACGCAGAAAATGGTGACTCACCAAGAGATGGGAGAAGGCTCCCACAATCGAGACAAAGAGTCTGATGAAAGAAGAGCAATAGGGACCCCTCCAGATCTAGCTGAGACTGTGAGGAATCTCATGGTCGAATTGCAAAGCTGCAAGGCCGATAATGAAAGGATGATGAAAGAACAAGAAAAGCAAACTGAAATCAATGCAGTTTTACTACAGAGCTTATCCGACCTACAACAACAAATGCAGCATGAACCTGAGATGCAAAAACGTGGTCATATCAATGGCCATACTGAGAGGAGCACCTCAAGGAAGGTCCACCCCAGAGGTAAAGGACCAGTGCCAGATGATTCCTCTGAGAAGGAAGCTAGCGATTCAGAAGGCTCTTCCAGTAGCAGGACCGGTTCCTATTCTCGAAGAAAATAGAAGAAGCACAAGAATTCCAAGGGTCATAAATTTGAGGAATTTAGAAAGGCCAAACCTCCCTCCTTCGATGGTGATATAAGGAAGGGATAGGAAGCAGAGGCCTAGCTACTTGGACTGAAGAAATATTTCAGAGTCCATGATTTTTCAGAGAATTTGAAGGCCCGAGTGGCCACTTTCAATCTGAACAGAAAAAGGATAACCCTTCAAGGGATCCGAAAACCTATCTCGGTGAGGCAAATATCAGCCCTACAAATGAGAAAGTATTGCCGAAAAGAATGTCCCCTATATGCAATACAGGTGTTGAAAAAAATCAAAGGTGATAAACCAAGCCCTGATGATCACCCTATCCTGAGAGAATATAGAGATGTGTTTCCGGAAGAGGTACCGGGTCTATCTCCGAGAAGATACATTGACTTCTCAATAGAACTTGCACAAGGAGTGGTGTTGGTGTCTAGGACACCCTATCGGATGAGCACACCTAAGTTAGTGGAACTCAAATTGCAATTGAAAGAAATGATGGATAAGGGTTATATTCGACCCAGTGTGTCCCCATGGGGAGCACCAGTCCTATTTGTGAAAAAGAAGGATGGCACCCTTAGACTATGTATAGATTATAGACAACTCAATAAAATAACCATAAAGAACAAGTACCCCTTTCCCAGGATCGATGATCTATTCGATCAGTTGGGAGGTGCATCTATTTTCTCAAAGATTGACTTGAGGTCGGGATACCATCAAGTCCGAATCAAGGGTGAAGACATCCATAAAACTGCTTTCTAGACATGGTATGGTTACTATGAGTTTGTGGTAGTGCCATTTGGGTTAACCAATGCCCATGCCACTTTCATGTGCTTAATGAACAATGTACTCAATAAATTTTTAGATAAATTTGTACTAGTTTTTATTGATGACATATTAATCTACTCTAAGAATAGAGAAGAGCATGAAGAGCATCTTAGACTTGTGCTGCAAGTGCTAAGAGAGCATCAGCTCTATGCTAAATTCAACAAATGTGACTTCTTCCAGAAGCAAATACATTACTTGGGACATGTTCTGTCCAAGGAAGGGGTAGCAGTAGATCCTGACAAGATCAGGTCTATCATGGAATGGCCTAACCCAAAGGATGTTTCAGACATCAAATCCTTTATGGGATTAGCAGGATACTATAGGAGATTTATAAAAGGATTCTCCAAGATTGGTTGTCCAATCACTGCCCTCCAGAAGAAGGGGACAAAATTCTTGTGGACACAGAAATGTGAAGAAATATTTCAAACCCTGAAACATCTACTGACCCATGCACCCGTGTTGAAAATCGTTGACCCAGAAGCTGACTTCCTTGTGTGCACAGATGCCTGTAAGGAAGGGCTCGGAGGAGTCCTTATGGAGAAAGGAAGTGTGATATGCTATGAATCCCGAAAATTGAACGAACATGAAGTCAACTATGTGACTCATGATCTAGAACTGGATGCCATAGTGCATGCCTTGAAAATGTGGAGGCATTACCTCTTGGGAGGAAAATTTGTACTTATGACAGATCACTGTGGATTGCGATATTTTTTTGACCAACCAAAGCTCAATGCTAGACAAGCTAGATGGATGGCTCTCCTTAGCGAATTTGATTTTGAAATCAAACACATTAAAGGGAAAGAAAATAGGGTGGTTGATGCCCTTAGCAGAAGCATGAAAACAATTCACCTGGCAGCGGTGAGTACCTGCGAGACAGATGTCAAGAAAAGAGTCAGAAATGCACAAGAGACAGATCCCTTCATTCAGACCGTGACCCTGTACCTACAATAAGAACCCTCTGGAGTAAAATATGAAGGCTACTAGATGACCGAAGGAGGTCTGCTCACTTACAGATATAAACTGTATGTTCCAAATTGTGACGACTTGAAGAGGTTCATTATGGATGAACTACATAAAAGACCATATATTGGTCACCCAGGATACTAGAAAATGATCACTTCCACCCGAAAACAATTTTATTGGCCTGGATTGAAGAAAGACACAGCCAAATATTTGGCCTGATGCATAGAGTGCCAACAGGTTAAAGAAAAACATCGACACCCAGTAGGACTATTGCAACGTTTACCCATCCTAGAATGGAAATGGGAAACCATCTCCATGGATTTTATCACTGGATTGCCAACTTCAACCAAACAAAATGACGCCATTATGGTAGTGGTGGATAAACTGAGCAAGTCTGCTCATTTCATCCCCGTCAAATCAACCTGCAAGGCAATAGATATCGCCCAGGTATTTATGAAAGAGGTATTCAGACTACACGGTATGCCGAAAGAGATAGTTTCTGACAGAGACACAAAATTTACTTCCAATTTTTGGAAATCACGGATGGCTGGTTTAGAAACCAAATTGTTGTTTAGCACGACCTATCACCCTCAAACCGATGGACAGACAGAAAAAGTGAATCAAATATTAGAGGATATGTTAAGGATGCATGTAATGCATCAACCCAGGAAATGGGAAGACTACCTGCCATTGGTATAATTCGCCTACAACAATGACTACCAAGCATCTTTAAAGATGAGTCCCTTCGAGGTCCTCTATGGTAGGTTGTGTAATACTCCAGTCAGTTGGAGTAATCCTGTAAATAGGATTTCTTTTGGACCCGACATGTTGAAAAAAATGGAACAACAAGTGACTCAGATAAAACAAAATCTGAAGGTTGCTCAGAACCAACAGAAAAGTTATGCTGATCAAAAGAGAACTCCAAGAGAGTTAAAAATGGGAGACCATGTATATCTCAGAATTAAGCCCAGAAGGAGTTCCCTGAAAATGGGAGCTTGTGCCAAGTTGGCACCCTAGTATTGTGGACCCTTTGAGGTTATAGATAGAGTGGTACCTGTAGCCTATCGACTAGCACTTCCTCCCACGGTAAACGCACATAATGTTTTCCATGTTTCATTACTGAAGAAATATGTACATGATGCTAATCATATAATTGACTGGTCTGTGATCTAGGTGGAACCGGAGGGAGAATTTCTACCAGAACTCCAATGCATATTGGATAGAAAGGAAACCCCGCTCTGGAACCGAACCATTGCACAGGTCAAGGTGCAGTGGAAACATTTTGGCCCAGATGAGGCTACATGGGAAATGGAGGATGCCATGAAACGGGGATGTCCGATTTTGTTTGCATCTGTACATGCATGACATGTTGATAGATAGAACATCGAGGACGATGTTCCTTTAAGGGGGAGGGAATTGTAACACCCTGTTTCCCCCAGTTTGTAAAAATAACTGGACTGGCCAAGAACTGTGGAAAACTCAGAAATGTGAATATGTGATGTGAATAGACCTTGTGGAAAAGATCGATGAATGTGAATAATATTATCAATTTATATTGCAGGATTGTTGAGAGGGGATATGCTGAAAAAGAGACCATGATCGTTGTAGAAAGGCAGTGGAAGGCACCTGGAAAGGTGGCGTTAACTTCCACCAAAAAACAATACCGTATTTGGACTTCATTGGCCTGGAGAACCAAAAGCGGCTCGCTGGCCCTGAATTAAATGTCTCGCAGGCTGGTAGGTAGATGGCTCCTCAGGAATTAATGAGGGATGGGGAGGTGAACCGCTCATCCGTAGAGCCGTCAGGCCTGACCAACGTGAGGGAAATCACGCCACATGCAACCTCACAAGAGGATAAGGCGTGGGGGAGAAGCGATTGGGGGAGACGTGATGGGAGAAAGAGAACTCTAGCGATATGCAGAGTGAGTGATAGTAGAAAGGAAGGAGAGTAACCTTCACTCCTGGTCATTGGAAAACAGAGACGCAGTCTCACAGCATCGTGGTCTCAGCTCGGGGGTGGCTAGTGGTAAATCCGCTTGGAGTCACTGAGCCTACGGTTGGGTGGAAACGAGCACCCCTCTCAGCAGTTGCATAACCCCTGGTGTTACCTTCTGATAAGTGTTTTTCCTTTGGCATCTTGAAATATATGTATGCTGACATTTATGATCATAAGCTGTGAAATTGTGAATGATTTCATTATAAGAATGTCTGTATGGTGTCTTGATCAGTACTGGTAGTTTTATGTTTATATGGAAAGACTACGTATGGCTTATGTTCTCATAAATCATTATTTATGTGCGTACTGATCTAATTCAGACTTCATGTCTGGTTCTCGGGAGAGCGATACCCTTATCTGCCTCAGATAGTACCCTGGGTAAACCTCCCCATAGAGATACCCTTCTTTAAAATCCCATCAAGAGCCTGGAAGGAGGACGTGAAGGCACAAGGCCTTAATAAATCCCTGATAAGTATCAAATCAATGGATGAGATCCCGTCGGGAGATCTGTGGTCACTCACGACCATCAGATAAGAGGAAGAAGCTGGAAAGTTAAGTGCCTTAACCTTGATAGGTGGTGATCGACGGACGAGATTCCGTCGAGAAATCTGTGGTCATTCATGACTGTTAGATTTGGTAGGAGAAAGTAGGATGTTAAGTGCCTTACCCCTGTGACCTTATGTGTCTTCGTGGGTAGCGAAGAGGTCGGGATCGTAGATCCCCAAGGTCCATGAGAGCATCCGGACCATTGATATTTCCATGTCCAGGGAGTCATGGGAGAGCACACAAGTTAGAAACATGTCTGAGCCGTCAGATCTCGGTTGGAAAACCCGACAGTCGTTGGATCTGTCAAGAGATACCCGAGGGTTAAACCCCCAGTGAATAGGGGCGAAATCCCCGAAATAGATCTGGACCATCCGAGTAACGGAGGCCATGTGTCAAGAGATTTTCCACTTCGGGAAATCGAGAGTCGAGAACTCAGGAGTTCTGGTGATGAAAGATCGGGGCATTCCATGGTAGAAACCCTGAAGTAGATTCGGGTCATCTGATTAAAGGAGGCCACGTGTCATGAGAATTCCCATTTCAGGAAATAAAAAATCGCGAACTCGGGAGTTCTGGTGATGAGAGATCGGGACTTTCCATGGTGGAAACCCCGAGATAGATCTGGACCATTCTATTTAAGGAGGCCACGTGTCGTGAGATTTCCCATTTCGGGAAATCGAGAATTGCGAACTCGGGAGTTCTGGTGATGAGAGATCGAGAATTTCCATGGTAGAAACCCTGAGACATATCTAGACCATCCGATTTAAGGAGGCCACGTGTCGTGAGATTTCCCATTTCAGGAAATTGAGAATCGCGAACTCGGGAGTTCTGGTGACGAGAGATTGGGACTTTCCATGGTGGAAACCTCGAGAGAGATCTGGACCGTCTGATTTAAGGAGGCTACGTATCGAGAGATTAACCACATCGGGAAACCAAGGATCGAGGATTCGGGAGTCCCGTGGTCGAGAGTTCGGACTCTCGTGATGATAAGTCCCAATGAATGGATGAGATTCTTTTAGAGGATGTCAGGGTCTATAACGACCGTCAGATGTGAGGAAGAGATGTCGACTTTAAGTTGGGGCGCGAATGCGCCTTAGGGTAAGTGGTGAGCAGATCTGGACGGCCAGAGTCCACCCGCCCAGATCTACGGCTGAGGCTTCATTCTGGATCCCCCTTACTATTCTGCCTTTAGCGATGAGGGGGGGCTCTCGAATCGAACGTGCAACTCTTGAACGGTCAGGATTTATTCGCCTTGATCAACGACATTCAAGCAAATTCCGGACCCCCCTTGCCATTATGCCTTTAATGGGAGGGGGGGGGGTCTGAAATGGTGTGGCGTGTGAAGTGGGACCCATCTCCTGTCACGTTTCCCACCATGTCGTGTTTCCCTCTTGCCACCTATACTCCACTGAACCGCGTGACAGGGCCCGTTCCTATTGGCCATTCGCTAACCCTGTTGGGATTCGTCCTTGTTGGCCAGTCACTAGCCCTGTCGGGGTTCGATGGTTGCAGAGCTAAACAATTCGACATTTCTGTAGCGCCGAGTTGCGAATTACTGAGAGGCGCCATGGTTATTTGACCTGTGATCATGACCCACGATCACATGGGAGTAGACAGAGAAAGAGCTAGGCTACGCTAGGCTTCCGTATATATTTCGAGGGCTCTGATTCTGCAGAAAGCAATGAAAGATTTGATTATGGTAGTGGGTGCGTGACATTGTGTCTAGTCATTTTCCTCATTTATCTCTAAATTATAATGATAGGAATTAGCTTGACCATGTGGGATCCCCCTCTTGGCTTGTTTTTCCTAGCCTAAAGAGTGCAGTGAATCACATAGGTGATAGTAGTGATTCACTTGATAGTATCCTTAGGTGTTCCACTCATAGTAAGGTTGGACCTTTCCTTTAGGGAGTGTCTAAGTGATAAAGGGAACACCAAGCTAAATATAGACCATGCCAAAATGCAATCGGTCCTTGAAAATTCAAAGTGTTGGCAATGCCTAAAATTGGGTGTTGATGTTGTATGCCACAATAGTTCCCCAAATGTTCAGTCACCTACTAAAAATATCCTATCCTTGGAATCCAATGAAATTCACACCATAGGAAAATCCTCCAACTAAGTCCTCAAATATGAAATCAAATTTATAATCAAACTGCCAAAAATTACTGAAAATAACATCTGTTAAAAATAAAAGCTTATCAAATGTTTCTAGAAACAAAACCCTAAGTGTATCTCTCCAAAGGGTGTTCAAAACTATGATCATATCGTACAAAAAATCGAAACTACAAACTCACCTTGATCACACCCCCTCAATTCTTTGACCTCCCATACTCAAAATACTGCATCAAATTTGTAAGTATTGGGCACTTTCTACGTTGAATCACCTATCCATATGTACCGATGATATATCCTTTGCATGTACTTGTTTGAAAGTGACTTATTTGAACTATGTCCAACCATGTATCCCCAAATAATAAAAACACGTGACTATTTGCCAAGTCTAAAGGAAACTCAAGGAACCATAAATGTTGTGTCATTGGACCAACTAGCTAAACCACCCCATAATGTACTCACAAATCATAAATACCAAATAGTGAACTTTATAACAATGAGTGCACTCTTAGTGATATCCATGAATATGTACTATAGATTAACTCTTGGATTTATAAGGTCAAATCTGGTGCTAACATAGTCAATACAAAACTAATTATTCATTGTGTTATTTCACAGGCCATTGACTTATACCATCACTTTAGCACATGCATATATCATGAATTATCCAACATTTAGAGAAAATAAGTTATGATTTCAACTTGGGTTGTAACTACTACTCCACACAGCTCACAGGAATACTTATAACAAATTCAACAAAGGAAACAAGCACACAAAATAGTTATTTTCTTTGTCATTTGTCATGGAGTTTCAAAGAACCTCCAATGTCTATGACCTCCATGCACCAATATCTAGCACATATCCAAGAAGGGAATATTCTAATGCAATATTAAAGGAAAAAATTGGATAGTGGTTTCCTCAGATGTTGGCATAACCCTAGTAAGCACTTCACTGGGGAAACAAACCTCTTGTGATGTAACTTCCCAAATAATTTCTTCTTCATGGACTAGAAATGTGGCATATTCATTCATTTTACTCTTACTCTCTATACACTTCTCTTGGCTACATGGTTCATGGGATGAAGTTCCAAATGCAGCCTCCAACACTTTGTTTCCTAGTGTCTGTTTATCTTGTAGTGCTCATAAAAATTTGACTGCTTGACATTCTCTTTTTCTCCATATGTCTCTATGTTTGCTATTGTATTAGGGAAGTCATGTTGCCATTCTTCCTCTGAAACCATTCAGACTTGTGGCCTGTGGTTTGCTTAAATGCTTCAATATAGTATTTCTTCCCATGAAAGGAACATACCTTAGAATGAAAACAATTGGTAGTTATGTGGCCTTTCTTTTTGTAGCAATGAGAAATAAGGGATGTCTTACTTGACACATAACTCTTGTTCTTTTTCTTCTTGCCCCATTTGATCTACTTGATACTTCTTCAAAGTGTTGGTGTAGAATGAGTATATTCATGTTCCTCATTGTTTCCCTTCTACAATCTGGGAGTGGTAGTGTGATGTCATATTCATTCATTATTTCGCTTTCTTCTGATGAGCAAGCCAAATTTGCAACAAATTTTTCTGTCACGAAAGTGATATTGGTGATTTTCTCTGTGCCACCAACACTTAGGCCTTCATGTTTGACCCTTGAGTCAACTACAATGGGAATCATGATTCCTTGAATTATCTTCCCTAACCCTTGACCATCATATTCCATCTATATTAGTAACATGGAACCAATACCTCTAGTATGCTTTTCAAAACCACCCAAATTCTCTCGAGAAAGGTCTAAGAAAGGAGATTATCATACTTGTCTCAATCATGGTGTTGGGTTCTACAATAATAGTGGAAGTTTTCTTTTCTTTGTTGGTATCCTGGACAACTACCTATAGCTTATCCAATGCCTCCTCCTTCTCTCCTAAATATCAATGCAGTCAAACCATCATCTACACGAGCCTCTTCTCTTTCCAATTATATAGTTGAATTACGTTCTTGCTCAATTACACAAGTTGAACTCTGCTCTTGTCCCAATGTACCATAATAGTAATGAGGGAGTCTTGACATTCAACAAATCAATTATTTAGCAATGGAAATAATTTTTCAAAGGTATCAAGGCCCTTTTCCATATCTATTATCTTCCAATTAAACGTTTATACCTTCTCGTTCAAGCATTTGTTCTCCTCTTGAATCTACACATTGATGGCCCTTAGGTATTCCAACATCTCTCTCTCTCTCTCTCTGCAATGCTTTACCTATGTTGGGTCTACTTCTCTTCAAATACTTACATTTGTGGGTTCAACTACTCTAATACCAATATTATTTGTAATTGTGGGACTTATAACCCACACGTCTCACCAACAAATATCCTTAGTGGAAATGAAAATTGTTCTCTATAATCCCTACTCATAATTTATTGCAAGGCCCATTTATTAATGTCAAATCAATTGAATGAAAACTATATTCTAGGAATTAAGAGGCCTCTAATATTGAAATTGAATCCAAAGCTTTTACCTTCAATTTAATTTGTAAATGAAAATGAAATAATAATCAAGATTCTAAGCTCAAGTTTCTCTATTATTAATTATTAAACATAAATTAAAAGATATATCTATCCTTGAAATGCAACTCCTTAGTTGGTTTGGTATGGAAAACCAAACTAACTAATTTGATGTTGTTGTGATTATTGTTATTATTCACCCGAGAGGGTGTACATGTCAACCCAACACTTCTAATTCCATTAATCAAATGAATGAATTACCAAGTCTACCATGCAATTATACAACAAAACCACAATGAACTCTTTTCTTAAGCTGACGCTTCACCCGTAATTCCTTCATTGGAACACAAGGAAAAGTATATGAGAACAATTTTTTTTTTCAAAGTTATGACTTCCAAAGAAACCAATGCACTTTATAAATATTGTACCATCTTGAACTTTTTTATTGTAATACTCCAGCAATTATCAAAGGCATGTTATTCTCTAGTTATAGAGAGGGAGGAATGTGTTATGTCACTCGTCAATTCAACAGCTCTTGCTCTAGCATAAATGAAGAACATAGAGGCTTTACTCATTGGTAACATCCCAGCATTGAAAAATACACTTCAAATGCAAACCAACATTAATAAAGAATATTACTCTCCAGTTTTCTACAAAAGCAAGAGATGTTCCAATGCTACCACATGTCAAACGCTTTATTTCCATTCATTAACATCTCTACGGCGTGTCATTTGATAATACATTAATCTCTTTTAATTACCAATCATGTTACTGTAGAAAATATTGATGGTTGAGGATTCTCTTAACCACACCGCCTTCTCTGGGATACAATCAAACTGTATTGCGCTTTGTTCCCTTCACAACTGTACCACATGCAGCCTATCAAATGAAATGTTGAGGCCAATTCTTGTATTGGAGGCAACGATGGGGCATGGGAGTTGATTTTCTATCAATTAGACTAAATTCTAGTTTTGGAAAGAACCCACAACTTGCAATAGCTTCAGAACGGATTAATTGCTAAATTCAATGGATTGGAAATGTCTATTGGGATGGATATGGAAACTGGGGAATAACATCTCTATTACCGCAACCACTGATCTCATTGGCCAAAATGGACGGTCCGAGTTCTCTAGCTGTTGTAATTTCCAAACAAATGACAAGAGTTGATTTTAAGCTTGAATTAATATCATTGTAGTATCTGTGTATACAATTGCATCCCAATGGTCTGAGGAAATCGTTGGGAGTGTAACAACATATTGCAAGAGAATCTGTCTACAATGGGTATCCATTAGATGATTGAAGCTTACCATGCAAAATATTCAATTTGTTGCAACCAACGTTTCGGAATGAGTATTTAAAATAATGGGAATCCACACCTTATTTCAGAATTGAAGCAAGTAACAAAACTAGAACATACAACAGTGAATTCACATAGCAATTTAAAACCAGATGTTTTTACTATGAAAACCCAAATGATAAAACTAGCTTTGAATGGTGATGCTCAGTATTTATTCTCAACAATTGCAAGGTTACATTGCAGGCTCATGGCTCTCTGAACCATTCATTTAGCAAGATACATAACTAAGGCCCTCTTCTTCATCCTGTCCTCTCCTCTCTTCCAAAAATACCCTTTGTGAGTTGACTTCCAAGAATATATAGGTAGTGTTGGGGTAAAGGGAAGGAAGCATCCTTGTCCCTTAATTTCTCGTTTGGCAACGTTGTTCTCTCTGATTTCATCTTTTTCTCACTCATTTAATTTCCAAAAGCATAAACATTTATCTTGAGAATCAATGCTTGAGGAAAATTTCCTTAACACCATATTCTTCTTCTCAAAACTTGCAATTTCAAGATTTTGTTGAAAAGAATGGCTTCCAATCGAATCAACAATATATTCAGACACCAAAAATGAACATGAGTTATATATTTGCCAAAATAATTTGAATTTTATTCACGAGCCTAAGTGATCATCAAGAAACCTGAACACAAAAACATGTCGAACAATATTTTTGACAATTCAAAACATCCAATTTTGTTATTCTTGAACTCTTCCAACAAAGAGGAGCCTTACTGCTCCTCTATATCATCCCCATTTTCATACGGCCAAGTTCCTGCAACTGTACTTTTTGAACCAGAGGGATATTGAGAATTTCATTCATTATGTAGAATAGGCAAAGTCGCAGGCACGATGGAAGAATAGGGAAGAAAAATAATTCCAATTAGGATATCTCCTAGACTAGCATAACATCCCAGAGGGATTTTTCCCCAAATATAGCATACCATATTGTCACAATTGTTGAGCAAGCGCAGTAATGAAATATGCTTTCTAAAATCCATGAAATCAAGATAAGAGCCACTTATGTAATTCCTTGTGGCATGCAATATATACTAAAATTAGTTGCAATTATTATGTGCTTAATGGATCCATGGCATTTAAGTTCCAAATCCCATTTTCCCACTTAATATGTATGAGTTTTATGTATATACATTTTTTCCTAATGTTTCTTTAGGTAGGCTAATCAAAGTAGATCTTGAATCCATGTTGGTTTCTTCTATAGAAATATTGTTAAACATGTCAATGAAAGTACTAGGTGGAGTATAGATGGTCATTATGGGTGGTAATAGCACTAGATTGATTCGATACAATCTAAACCAAAATTAACAGTACATGCAATAAAAAGAGGTGGACTTTGATATTTCTTACTCGAACATTCCCCATTAGACACTACAACAGTTGATGTTGCAACATACAAATTAGGTCTAAGTGATGCTAACTATTGATGTAAGTGAGAACCTCTAACTTCATCTTTGCAAGTCATAGAGGTCATATCCATGTATGACAATCCTCTACTATTTTCATTAAGCCAAAAGACTATTGTGATGCCTTTATTGAAATAGGTTTCTTGACTAATTCATCCTTTGATTTTGTTGAATGTGAATGCCATGGATTTTGGTTTACAACACTTCGACGATGGGAAAGGTCACTTTGTGTTTTTGTTTTTTCATTCTCTATTTGTGGCTTAACATGTTTTTTCTCCTCAATGGAAATTCCATTGGAAGATAAAGTAAGGCTTGAAAAATCAATAGCAAGCTCTGATGATTTAGATTAGAATGCAATAATGAGTCAAGGATAACAATGCTTTCTTTGTGAGATATCTCAAAAGTTTTGACATTTGCAATTAGGCAAGGAGTAGCTAATCCCACCTTGAATAAATAAGGATCTCAAGTTGCATTTCTTGAAGAGACATACCTAGTAAGGATGCAAATGTTTATGAGGGTTGAGTGCCAAGGCATTGGACTCTAGCAAGACTTGGAGTTATAGAACTGTGAGGCCTTCTACAATTGTTGCTTCCACTACAAGATAGTAGAAAATGAAACATCATGCAAATGTGGAAGTTGGGGCTCAATAGAAATAGTTATTTGATTGATGTCCCTATCATAATAAGCTCTACTTGGTGATCTAGAAAGAAGTTCAAAAATTTCCATAGACCTTCCTTTATCTTCCTATAAGGAAATACAACTCTTCTACATGAGGTCATGCTAGTTATGCCACAAAATTAAGAGAGACCAATGAAAACAATATGTATTCTCAAATATCTAAAATTTCTTTATTATTGTGGATGATTTTAATTTTCCTTTTACAAAGCTTTTTAGGTCCAACAACAATGACACAAGCACTAGAAAAAAAAAATATCAAGAGATATCTTAGCTCCTTATATATTTAGTACCAATTTCACTTCCAATTTGTGGAACTACAACTAATAAAAAACTTTACTAACAAAACTTCTTGCAACTTGGATTTATACAAAATCCACTATACCCATAGACCAACTCAATTTAAGATTACAAAAATTCAATTATCATGAACAATTTGCAAACAAGTTGATAGTGAATATTTAAAACAACCATGTGTTATCATGAATGTTATAGACAAAAATAAAAAGATTAATTCAATTGTGAATTTCCAAAAATGACAAATCTCACTTTATAGAAAAAGATTAAAAATAAATAAATCAAATAAACACTCTTAAACTTTATATTTAATGATGTTAACAACATTTTTTAATTCCAACTTAATAACCTTGACCACATAACACAAGTAAATATCAAATAGATAGAGGAAATAGGATTGATTTCTCTAGTTTTACATCCTTTTTCCTTTCTATATCTTGAATCCAAACCTCTAATATCCCAACATCATAATTGCATTAAAACTTAAATTACATTAAAAAATAATTAATTAATTTAATTTAGGTTAAAATGATTCCCTCTTGTCAAGTCATTTTCATGTCCAAAGTTTTTTTTTAAAATAGAGTTATTCTCGGGGAAGTGCTCTATCCTTTAGGGTTTTCTAAGAAACCTATTGATCAAGCGGGAACAAACAACAAATTCCTATTCATCACGCAGGAACAAGGCTTTAACATTTCAAACCAAAAATTGTTGGAATAATGTAGAAATGATAGGCAAATTGCTAGGGATTGGGTTGATGTGTTCCGTTTATATTTAGCATGGAGAGGTTTGAGATCCACACTTCATGGATCTAGGATTTGGTTTGTTGTGACTATCTCAACTATATATTGTACCTTGATTCCATTAGATAATTGAATTGGTTTTCACCATTCCTTTGAGTGAGCGAGCCTTTTGTGCTCTGCTCCCTTTTGCCTCTCTGTGTTTAATTTAAGTTGGTATCAGAGCGCAGGAGAAGTGAGTCGTGGTGCGTTGCTGGAGTAAGGAGGCAGATCGTTGCGTTATAAAGTGGATCATTGGGCCGAGAGGCATTCTTTAATTGCAGTCTCGAGCAGAAGAATCGAGAGGAGCCGCCAGCCGAATTTATTGTCCTCTAACCATTAATCGTGAGCTGTTGGAGCATCGTGGAGTTGAGCATGCAGTTGAAGCGGATAGTTGTAAAGTCTCAGATCTGCGTGGAGATTCAGTCCTGTGTCTGTGGGTCGCATAGGAGGAACCAACAATCACCGTGTGTGGAGAAGTGGAGTGCTCGCCTGCGTCAAGGAGACACCAGAGTGTGCCGAGCAGCATCGATTGGAGGATGACCCGCGCAGAAGAGGAGGCCTGATTTGGAAGACCTGCGTAGAGACCTGGGCTGCAACCTCTGTGAAGGGTTGAATTTCGGTACCCTGACCTGTGATAAACTGGTGCAATCGGCAACCAGAACCAGACATTGATCGGCGTTGCCTCCTGGCGCAGCCTGCAAAAGAGCAAGGTGTGCCGTCCAATTTTTTTTTTCTAAAATTTTTTTTTGCTGATTAGTTTTGTATTCACCCTCGGAGATCAGGTGAAATGGCCACCGCCCAACAACATTTGGCTGATACATATATCAATGAGGCTTCCAAATTGAATGGAGAGAATTACGTCAATTGGAAATTCAAGTTGCAGACTGTTCTTGAATTATTTGGTGGCTGGACGATTGTGAATGGCACTGAGTTGAAGCCTATAGATCCTCCATTACTTGCAGATTGGAATAAGAGGGAAGCTGGAGCAAAGGTCACATTGCGAATGTCTGTGCAAGATAAGATTATTCCTCACATCAGAAATTGTGACACGTCTAAGAAAACATGGGACATGCTCAAAAGTCTATATGAAACCACTGATGCAAACCGGGTACTGTTTCTAAAGACCAAACTGATGTCAATCAAGATGGAAGCAAATGAAGGGGTAAGTAAGTTCATCTCTCGCATCAAAGATTTAAGTGATAATTTGGCAGTGATAGGTGAAAAAGTAGCTAGTACTGATCAAGTAACTATCGCTCTGAAAGGTTTACTGCCTGATTATAAAGTGTTTATTTCAGCACTTGCAGCGAGAGAAAAACCCCCAAATTTTGTAGATCTTACAGGTATTCTCCTTCAAGAAGAAGAAAGGATGAAAAATTATGATCAAGATGCTAAAAGTTCAGATCTTGCATTGATGGCACGAGGTAAATATACGAACAGAGGTAAACAATGGAGAAAACCATGGAGCAAATCATGGAATGGAGACAGAGGCAAATCGTGGAACGGAGACAGAGGCAATTTTCACTCAAAACAGAAAGGTATGGCTCAAACTGATGTTAATAGAAATAATGGAGATGGTCATTATTGGGGCAAACCAAGACACCTCAATAGAAATTATTATCAAAAGAAATATCACAGTAATAGAAGCTACAATGAAAGTCACAATGTAAATCACAATGGGAATTTTGCAAACACGGACGATCCTGAAATTAATGGATTAAGAAATCTGAGATTATTTATTTCTGAGGATGCTCTGTCTGCTAAGACAGATGATAAGAATGCATGGTTTATAGATTCAGGTGCATCTGCACATATGTCCTGTAGGAGAGAATGGTTCGATGACTACAATGAGAAATTTGATGGCACTCATATCTATTTAGGTGATAATAGGTCACTCAAAGTTCAA
>ML782819.1:159981-170159 GCA_009831015.1 Picea engelmannii
TCAAAGTAGATCTTGAATCCATGTTGGTTTCTTCTATAGAAATATTGTTAAACATGTCAATGAAAGTACTAGGTGGAGTATAGATGGTCATTATGGGTGGTAATAGCACTAGATTGATTCGATACAATCTAAACCAAAATTAATAGTACATGCAATAAAAAGAGGTGGACTCTGATATTTCTTACTCGAACATTCCCCATTAGACACTACAACAGTTGATGTTGCAACATACAAATTAGGTCTAAGCGATGCTAACTATTGATGTAAGTGAGAACCTCTAACTTCATCTTTGCAAGTCATAGAGGTCATATCCATGTATGACAATCCTCTACTATTTTCATTGAAGCCAAAAGACTACTGTGATGCCTTTATCGAAATAGGTTTCTTGACTAATTCATCCTTTGATTTTGTTGAATGTGAATGCCATGGATTTTGGTTTACAACACTTCGACGATGGGAAAGGTCACTTTGTGTTTTTGTTCTTTCATTCTCTATTTGTGGCTTAACATGTTTTTTCTCCTCAATGGAAATTCCATTGGAAGATAAAGTAAGGCTTGAAAAATCAATAGCAAGCTCTGATGATTTAGATTAGAATGCAATAATGAGTCAAGGATAACAATGCTTTCTTTGTGAGATATCTCAAAAGTTTTGACATTTGCAATTAGGCAAGGAGTAGCTAATCCCACCTTGAATAAATAAGGATCTCAAGTTGGATTTCTTGAAGAGACATACCTAGTAAGGATGCAAATGTTTATGAGGGTTGAGTGCCAAAGGCATTGGATTCTAACAAGACTTGGAGTTATAGAACTATGAGGCCTTCTACAATTGTTGCTTCCACTACAAGATAGTAGAAAAAGAAGCATCATGCAAATGTCGAAGTTGGGGCTCAATAGAAAGAGTTATTTGATTGATGTCCCTATCATAATAAGCTCTACTTGGTGATCTAGAAAGAAGTTCAAAAATTTTCATAGACCTTCATTTATCTCCCTATAAGGAAATACAACTCTTCTACATGAAGTCATGCTAATTATGCCACAAAATTAAGAGAGACCAATGAAAACAATATGTATTCTCAAATATCTAAAATTTCTTTATTATTGTGGATGATTTTAATTTTCCTTTTCCAAAGCTTTTTAGGTCCAACAACAATAATACAAGCACTAGGAAAAAATATATCAAGAGATATCTTAGCTCCTTATATATTTAGTACCAATCTCACTTCCAATTTATGGAACTACAACTAATAAAAAACTTTACTAACAAAACTTCTTGCAACTTGGATTTATACAAAATCCACTATATCCATAGACCAACTCAATTTAAGATTACAAAAATTCAATTATCATGAACAAATTGCAAACAAGTTGATAGTGAATATTTAAAACAACCATGTGTTATCATGAATGTTATAGTGTTATCATGAATGTTATAGACAAAAATAAAAAGATTAATTCAATTGTGAATTTCCAAAAATGACAAATCTCACTTGACACATAAACAAACCAGTGATCAAACTCGTAATAAATAAACTGAGAAGCCCAAATAATACATGCCCTCATGCCAAACTAAACTGTGCTGAAGCCGCCAGGTTGAAACCATAGAAGCACACACCCACAGTTTGTATATTATCTCAGACAGACAAAGATGAAGAGAAAAGGGCCATTAAAGGTAAGTAGCATGCCATATTAAAGTTCTGAGCACGAAATAATTCCCAGAATACTAAAAACGTTAACAGTTTATAACTGTGACTTAAAATGATTAAGTCTTCATTTTTTTTGAATTTTTTTATTAAGATTTTGGTGAAATCATTATTTTTTGTTGTTTAAATTGTATTAAATAAATTCATTATTTGAAATGAAAACACTTGAATTATACAAATACAAGTTCAATAACTCAAATCTGATTTTTTAACAATTTTTCATCGGAAAATTTGATCCGAAAATATACCCTTAAAAACTCGAAAAAATCAAATATTTATACGACTAGAAATGAAATGATTACAGCAATCAAAAGCAGTGAAACAACAACATGTGAAGGCCGGACCAAGAGCTACAGTTTGCAACCATTAAACCAAATTCACGGAAAAAGAAACTACTTGCAGACATATCAAAAACGAGGAAGGGCCTCGCCTACCTCTTCGTCAAGACGGTCGCTGAAACATGCGGAGCCAAAGACCAGCCAGGAGCTCCAAGTTTCCAGATTTCAAGCCCAAACCAAGCCAATCAAATCCAAGCCTCGATGCCTTTCAACACAAGCCATAAGGGTTTCAGTGGCATCCTCAAATCAGTTAGAAAGCTTCCGAACATACCGTCATTGATTTTGTTGAGAGTGAAGAATGAGCAAAATAACCCTAATTGAAATGAATTCAACAATCGGATCAACCAGAGGCGTTGGATCAGACTCATCGACGGAGATTCAACCTCTACTCCATCATCATTTCATGCAACGTTATGCAAAAAAACACATAATTCCTTGATACAAAAGACAGGTCATCACACGTGGCCCAATCTCGGGGCCAAGCGTATCACGATGAAGATTTGAAAACTTACAGACCAAAACATCGATGGCAACATGCTATCAGGTTCAATAATTGAAAACAAGCAAATGACAACTATAAATGTAAAAGTTATATAATTTTCTTTTTTAAATTATAATTTTTAATTGAAATTGCATTTTTGAATGTTGTGTAATTTCAACAATTAATATCCACATTTAAAAAAAAAAAATTCATCTGATTTGAAATAAAAATAATCCAAAAATAATAGTAAAAAAAAATTAAAATCTTAACATGTTTAAATTACACTAATTCTTAATACAATTGACACTTATAACCTTCACCCACACTCATCATAATAATGCCAAAATCAAACTCCTAGGTCACAACATAACTTCATAACATAGTTAAAAGTTCACCCTCTTTTATCATAATCATTTAATCATAATACAACAATAATGAGCATAACAATTACGCCAATTTTAACATTTCAAACTAATGATGGACCCTTGCGATGTGTTTCTCTAGTGGGGTTTTCTTGGTCATTGTTTGCAAAAGTTGCCGTTAGTGTTGTGAGGCCATTCAAAGAGCTCATTGGTGTAGCAACCCTAATCATCATCCAGAGGCCTAACCAAGCTATTGTGAGGCCATTCTCATTGGTCTTTTTTGTAGGGTTTGTGTGTCTAAGTTCTAACACGGATCATGTTTGCTATCTAGTTAGAGTTGTTAGTTCATAAAGAATTTGGCCATCGAAGAGAGAATGGCCTTTACTCAATACAATGCTAGTGATTTTTAGAATCTTGTAGGCACTCTAAATCCAACAAAAATATTTCACCCTTTACAAAGAAGATTCATCAAGTGAATGGATGTGATTCCCCATTTGCATCTATCTTATCTAGAGTCACGTAAAAATCCCTCCTCCTATTTGAACAAGCTTCGATTGAAAATTGTACAAGGCTTTGGCCAAGCCCAAGAGCTACAAAGTCATGGGTAGTTGTTAGGATCTGATCCTAACCCCTCTTTGTGGTCATTAGTTAGTATGATATATTTTCTATGTAATAAAGACCGACATTAGTTAATAAGGCCTATTAAATAAAGGAGAATAAGTCAATGTAAGAAGACCTAATAGAAGTTTATGCTTCTAGAAAGATCTTCCTCTAAAAGTTTCCTTAGAAGATAGAATTAGTATAAATAAGAGTAGGAGGTATTGGATAGCTTGTCTTGAGAATTATTGTAATAGAGCATTGTTCTATTGGAGGTTGCCCCCTTGAAGAGGAAAGTGAACATTGTTTCCTATCAATAAAGGTATTATTTTAGTGTTGTGGTTTCATCTATTGTGCCGTTCTGTTGTTATTCTCTGCAATATTTATGTTTTGGCTATTATAATAGATTGTGTACCTTACAAGTGGTATTATAGCACTTTCCTTGGTAGAAAAATGTGGGTTATTTTTTTCCATGGTAGAGACATATTCCAACGTCTTAAAGCTACATAGATCTGTCGTTCAACGCGTAAATATGTGATCGGGTAAGCATACACACAGGAACTACAAGTGGTATTTAAGCGCACATTGTTGGCCATCATTGTAACCTTTGTTGGTACCCCTTCGATTGGTAGCACATCAGAAAACACATGTATATGAATCGACTTAGATAGTTTAAATCCCTTTGTAGATAAAACAATCAGTTTCCTGATTGTTATAGTGCCATTGAGAACAACACTCGAGAAGATACTCTCTCGTAACTGGGTAGTCGGATAGTACAACTAAGGGCACGGTCTAGGCTCCTTAGTTTATGCCGTGAGATATTAGGTCAAGTACTATTGTTGGACCTCGCACGTATATCAGAGAGTTATAGCACAGGGAAAACCTTTGTCTGTAGAAACCTTGAACACCCTAACCCTTGGGGTAGAAACATAAACATAACATACAAGATCTATTTTCGTGCAACTTTACCTCCTGCATTCTGGTTGCGAAATTGCTACACATTTTTTCCTGTTAAGAATTTGGGCCTTTCAACACTGCAATATTCTTAAGATTGGATTATAATTCCATAGGAGTAAAAAAAAAAACAAGTTTGGGGCTTCCCACACCCTTATTTGATACCTATCCCATTATATTCCTCACCTCATCCTAATTGTAGTGGTACCTATCATTTTTAACCCTATTTTTATGTGGCCCAACCCCTTTCCCACCCCCCCTATTTGAGACCTATCCCATTGGATTCCTCTCTTCATCCCGATCTCAGTGGTACCTATCATTTTTTAACCCTATTTTTTTGTGGCCCAACTCCTTTCCTTGGCCCCTATTAGCCCCCTATCCCACCAGCCTCCTTATCCTAGGTTGTACGCTCCCTAAGTTTTCCCCATGTCACCTGCTTAGGCACGTGCTCAAACCATGGAAGACTTGGACAGTCGGGTCACCTCACTGAACGCAACTATGATCTCCCTCCACCAAGATTCCAAGAGTCCTTCGAGGACAAGTTCAACACATTGGCGCAACTCATCAAGGGGAAGCACTGTGAGTCCCACTCTGAGGATATTCACTCCTCCCATTCTGAGCATCCTCATTCTTCCCACTCTCATTGGGGTCCTCCACATTCTTGGAATAAGGTGCCCAAAGTTGAGGTGCATAAATTTGATGGATCTGACCTGATAAGATGGGTTTCGCAAATGGAACACTACTTCTCCCTCCATGATATTAGGGATGATGAAACCAAAATCCATGTCGATTTTATGTACTTGGATCAAGAAAGATGGAAATGGTGGAAATGGCATAAGAAATACTATCCAGGATTACCCACTTGGACCATGTTTACCAAAGCGGTTTGTGCTCGTTTTGATCAGGAATCCCATTTTTTTAGTTGACTCACCAAGATCAAACAAACAGGATCTATGATCGAATTTATCACAACATTTTAACAGTTTTCCATCCACATTGGGGGCTTATTGGATGAGTTCTATCTCGAATTTTTTACGAGTGGCTTAAAGGACACCATTAAGGTTCATGTTTGCATGCATCATCCGATCACTTGGTTACAAGCGTGCCAATTAGCCAGGGAAGAAGAGACCATTCTTCAGTCCCAACCATTGTGCACTGTAGTTCCCAATCGTCCTCGCCCAAGGGTTACCTCAGCTCCGACACAAATGTTCAAAATCCAAAAGGTATCTCCAACAGAAATGAAGGAACATCGTAAGTAAGGAATTTTCTATTACTGTGATGAAAAGTATTCGTCGAGCCATAAATGTCATGAACAAAATTTCCTCCATATTGATGCATTTGCTTCCACTTCCTCTAAAGACATCCCATTAGATGAGGCTCCTGACTAAGAGGATGCCCAACCAAGTTTCTACCTAGAATATTTAGTTGCAACCCCTGTGGAACCAGTGAAACCTATCATATCTCTCCATGCTCTCTCGGGTATTTTGTCCCCGCAAACATTGAAGATCAAGGTATACATCAAACATAGGCTAGTTGTGGTGTTGATTGATAGTGGTAGCACCCATAATTTTATTCATCATAGGCTCACCGAGGAGCTCCATTGCCTTTTCCGCCTAGTTTGCAATTTTCAAATCCTCATACCTAATGGTGGTATGATGAAGTATGGGGGACATTGTGAGAATCTCAAACTCCAAATGGGTCATTATCATCTGAAAAATCACATGTTCTATATTTCCATGGTTTTTTGTGATATTGTATTGGGTGTGGAATGGATTCGTACCCTCAGACAGATTACAATGGACTACCAATATTTATATATGAGCTTCACCCAAGAGTCTTACCCCTATATCCTCTTAGGCCTCCAAGCTAGCTCCCTTAAAATCACGAGCTCTCACAGAATGGAAAAATTGTTGAAGAAAGGCCACCATGGTGTGATTTCTCAATTTAATGTCATCCAAGTCATCGATCAGGCCTCTACTGAAGTCCCTCCTAGCCTACAACTAATATTGGACAAGTACCCTAGGGTATTTGAGGTTCCAACATACTTACCTCCCTCCAGGGGTGAGCATGATCATAGAATCCCTCTCCTCCTGGGAAGTCAAATCCCCAATGCACAGCCCTACAAATATCCATTTTCACCAAAAAAATGAAATAGAAAATATAGTACAGGAATTACTGGAGGCAGGGTAATTCTTCCAAGTACCAACCCATATTTTCCCCCAGTGGTGATGATCTTAAATAAAGAAGGTGCTTGGCGTATGTGTCCATATTTTATTTCCATGAATAAATTGACCATAAAGGATAAGTTTCCCATTCCTGTCATTGATGATCTATTGGATGAACTCCACGGTGCATGTTTCTTCACAAAATTATAACTTCGCTTAGGATATCACTAGATTTGGATGGAGGCAGATATTCTGAAGACTGCATTCATAACTCATGAAGGAAATTATGAATTCTTGGTCATGCCTTTTAGCCTTTGCAATGCCCCATCCACCTTCCAAAGTCTCATGAAAAAAATATTGAAACCTCACCTTCGAAAGTTTTTCCTGGTTTTCTTTTATGACATCCTCATTTACAGCCTCACTTGGGATGCCTACCTTCTCCATGTGGACAAAGTCCTTCTCTTGCTATAGGAAAACCAATTGCTTGTCAAAAAGACCAAATGTTCCTTTGGGGAAAGTGAAGTGGAATACTTGGGACACATTGTGGGTCAAGATAAGGTAAGAGTGGACCACAAAAAGATACAATCTATGCAGGATTGGCCGTGACCCATGACCTTAAAACGCCTTTGGGGCTTCCTCGGTCTCATAGGATATTACAGGAAGTTTGTACACCATTATGGAAAAATTACCAAGCCCTTGACCGAACTTCTTAAGAAGAATGCATTTCATTGGACATCTACGTCAAGCAAGCCTTCATAGATTTAAAGTGGTCCATGTCCACTACTCTAGTCTTACTAGCTCTTGACTTCAACAAAATTTTTTTGGTAGAATCAGATGCTTATGACACTGGTATTGGTGTAGTCCTCACACAGGTCGACCTCTGGCCTTTACTAGCCAGGCATTGAGTGGTCGTAATTTCGGTAGATCTACGTACAAAAAAGACATGATGGTCATTCTCCATGCAGTTCACACATGGCAGGCACATATTTTGGGACTCCATTTTCATATCAAAACAAATCACAATAGTGTGGAGTATTTTTTAGAGCATTGGTTATCCTCCCCATAACAAAACAAGTGGTTGAACAAAATGTTGGGTTATGATTATGAAATTATACATAAAAAGGGAAAATATAATATAGTTGTGGATGCCTTGTTAATAAAACATGAGGAGGATGGCTCCCTCTTTTCCTTATCCTTACGTGTTTCGGATTGGATTGAGGAAGTATGATAAGAGTGGCTCATACACCCTACTATGTCCAGGATAATTCATCACCTTCAAGAGGACCCTAATCTCCCCCTTGACTACACTTGGAAAGACAATATTTTTAGGTATAACGATCACCTGGTTCTGTCACCATATTCAACCCTCAAGCTAAGGTTGTTAAACGAGTTTCACTCATATGCTATTGCGGGCCACTCTGGCTTCCAAAATACCTATGCTCGTGCATGTCATTCCTTTTTCTAGGAATGCATGAAGAAGGACATCCTTGTCTTTGTCATTGAATTTGAGGTGTGCCAACACAATAAAGGTAAAACCATCAAGTTTCTAGAACCTCTGCAACCCCTACCCATTCCAGCTTCTATGTGGATGGACATCTCCATGGACTTTATAGTGGGCCTCCCCAAATTCGGGAACAAGTCATTCATCATGGTGGAGGTTGATACCCTCTCCAAGTATACTCATTTTTGTACATTACCCCACCCTTTCACACCGACACTGGTAGCACAATTTTTCCTTGATCAAATTTTCAAGTTGCATGGCATGCCCACCTCTACTGTGTCTGATCATGACCCGACTTTCACCAGCACATTTTGGTAAGAGTTGTCTAAATTGTAGGGAACCCAAATGAACATGAGCACCTCCTATCACCCCTAGTACAATGACCAAATAGAAGTGGTCAACAAATTTTTGGAAACCTACTTGCGATGTTTTTCTTCTAACAAACAACACCAGTGGCTGCAATGGATTCCCTTGGAAAAATGATGGTACAATACTTCATATCGTACGACCACTAAAATTACCCCATATGAAGTGTTGTATGGTCAACGACCACATACAGTCACTACATATATTCTAGGCACATCAAAATTCCAATCTATTGATAAAATGTTGCAAGGTAGAACTGCCACCCTTGCAGCTCTGAAGGATGACCTCCACATGGCTCAAAATCACATGAAGCAATAGGTAGACCATCATCATTCAGAATGGGTTTTTTAGGAAGGTGATGAGGTGTTTCTAAAACTCCAACCTTACAAACAAAAATCTCTCAAATCCCAGGGACATCACAAGTTGGCACCCAATTTTTATGGACCCTATCAGATCATCAAGTGTATTGGTTAAGTGGCCTACAAATTGGCCCTTCTATCTAGTTCCAAAATTCATCCGGTGTTCCAAGTATCCTATTTAAGGAAAGTGGTGGGAAAAAATAATAGGGTCAAAACCATCCTTCAAGTAAGTGTTTATCAAGTGGAAGGACACATCACCAGAGGATGCGACTTGGGAACCATCGACCATACTCCAGCAGTTTCCGCATCTTCAGCATTGAGGACAAGGTCACTTTTGAAGAGGGGGGGATGTTAGGATCTGATCCTAACCCCTCGTTGTGGGTCATTAGTTAGTATGATATATTTTCTATGCAATAAAGTATGACATTAGTTAATAAGGCATATTAAATAAAGGAGAATAAGTCAATGTAAGAAGACCTAATAGAATCTTTCACTTCTAGAAAGATATTCCTCTAGAAGTTTCCTTATAAGATATAATTAGTATAAATAAGATTAGGAGGTATTGGATAGCTTGTCTTGAGAATTGTTATAATAGAGCGTTGCTCTACTGGAGGTTTTCCCCTCGAAGAGGCAAGTGAACATTGTTTCCTATCAATAAAGGTATTATTTTGGTGTTGTGGTTTCATCTATTGTGTTGTTTTGTTGTTATTCTATGCAATATTTTTGTTTTGGCTATTATAATAGATATGGTACCTTAGAGTAGCTAAGAATTGAACTTCTGAGACCCAAGGTCATTTTTTTTCTTTTACTTGCGATTAGTTTTTTTTAATATTTATTTTTCATAGTAGGGAGGATTGAGACCTATTTTTTTCCTCTAGACCTTATTTCATGGGCTCTAAAGAGATGTTCTTAGCTCCTCGATCTCTAGACTTCAACCTATAAGAAGGCATTACATCAACCTTAATGTGGGTAAGGTTTTCTAATATTCCTATAATATTATAGAATGAAATCTCTCTCAGAGTTGTTGAGCACAAACTTGATCATTTCATTGACACACAAAACCGAAAGGATATTTACACTCTTGCCCTCGAATTTGTGTGGAATTGGATATAGAGAAGGGCCTCCCAAAGGAAATGTAAATCAATATGGATGAATGGATCCACCAACAATTCCTAGACTATGAACAAATCCCTTCAAGTGAAATTATTGTCATAAGTACATACACTTTGCTAAAAAATGTGCAAAGACTCAAGAGATTCAACCCTCTTCAAAGTAACCTTCAAATCTCTATAAGGATACCAAAAAAAATATAAAAAATTAGTCAAGAATAAACACAAAAAATATCAATCCAGGGGG
>ML782819.1:172177-186159 GCA_009831015.1 Picea engelmannii
TTCTTAAAAAATCCACAATGCATCCTATGGGTTTATGTTCTTCCATTTAACCAAATACTTAAGATAATATCTCCCTTGGGTTTTTCCTACCAACTATTTTGCAAGTATCTATTGAACTTCTTCATTTGGTTTAACTGGTAGTGATACTTTCTGCTGTGTTATTGTTCCCACCTCATTATATTTTGTCCATTCATGAAATTCATTCAGGTTTGAACTATTAAATATAGAAGAAATAATAAACATTTCTTACAAATACAACTTGTATGCTTGATTAAATATTTTCCTCAAAATCTTACACAAAACAATATTTGTGTACTTTAGTTTATCCTATGTCCCTCTCAGAAATATTCCCTTTCTCAAGTGTTCCATTAAAATGCCCCCTTCTTCGAAAAATTCCAATTTCCTTCTCAAATAGGTCTTTGTCTTGAAGCTCATATTACTCTATTGTAGCTTCATATTGTTCATGAATTTCCTTCATGCTCCCTACAAAATTATCAACATCAACATTATTTTTATTCTTTGTTTCCTAGTACCTAACCAAATATGTGGTGATCCTTAACACTTAAACTTGATTCACAAACAAGGTATTCAAAAAAATATAAACGTAGAAAAGAATATTACAAGAGACAATGAGATGAAACATTTGAAATATAACCCTTGTATTGATGATTTTTAAAAGAGAGAGAAATGCTTATGAGCCTCCTAAAGTAGGACAACCTCTTATTGATCATATCTCCAATTACAACAATAATACTTGAAAAAACATTAAATGGACTTCTAGCTCTACAATTAGATCCTTAATAACAAAAACCCTAACTACTTGTGGTCCCATCATTAATCAGTACCAACCACCCAATGGGCCTTATTTGATAAAGATGAACTTTTTACATTAAGTAATATTATCTAACTATATAATGGATCTTATTTAAAGAGGATGACTTTGTACATTAATTGACTAACTCCTAAGTACCCATAGAGTAGGGAAGTTAGGGTAGGACCCTAACATGCCCTCCCCATTCAAAAGAGATATTTTCCTCAAGGATGGAGGTGTGGAAATTGTTGTAAAATATTTGTTGGTTCCTAGGTGGCATCTTCAAGATGCATATATTTTCATTGGATCAGTTATTCTTAGATCATGTTCTAGAACAGTCAATGGTCCAATATTTATTTCCACTATATCCAAATGAACCCTTCTTCGTATTGTTCTGGTAATTTAGTTTGTACCCTATAATTTGATCCTACTACCTTCTTTAGATAAGAGATATGAAAGAATAGATGTATCTTGGAGTGCGATGGAAGAGATAATTTGTAGGAAAATTGTCCAATGTGCTTGAGGATATGATAGGGTCTATAGAAATTTAGTGCAATCTTCCTATGGTTTTTGTCTTTCAAAGATGTTTGTTCATAAGTTTGAAGGCAAAGAAACAATTCATACCCTTCTACAAAAGAACATAGAGTGCTCTTGGTGAGATTGTTTCTTCATTCTATTTTGAGCCATAACCAAATTTTCCTTAAGTGTGCGTAGAATGGATTCTTTAGTGTGCAACATGAAATCCACTTCATGAACCTTGGATATTTTTAGTGAGTATGAATCCACTAATAGGGGCTTTGGCCATAGAAAACTTCATGCGATGTCATTTTGGTAGCTCCTCGATAACTAGTATTGTACCACCATTATGCAAATGGTGGTTATTGTGCCCATTGGTGTTTCCATTCTAAAGAAAAACAACTCAAATGGGTTTCTAAGAACTTGTTGACCACTAATATTTGACCATTAGTTTGGGAATGATAAGGAGTTCTCATTTTCAATTTTGTACCCTAAGTTTTAAATAGCTCCTACCATATTTATTAGTGAAGGTGAGATCTCAATTCGACACAATGGAAGTAGGCATGCCATGTAAATTAAAAGTATGATCCATGAAAACTTGGGTAATTGTGGAAGGCACAAATGGGTGCAATAAGGCACAAAAATTATCATATTTGGAAAGGTGATTGACTGCCACTATGATGATCGATTTATTACTTTCTTTTGGGATCACACTATAAAATCCATGGAGATGTTAATCCAAATGGTGGTGATTGTCGATAATGGTTAAAATGCCCTGAGAGTATTCACCATCTCACCCTTTTTTCTTTGACATGTGTTTCATGCAACTAAAATTTTTGGATGATCTATAAATTACAGTGGATATTCCATCAGAATAGTTCATCACAACAAATCTTGTAATATGTTGAAATATTTTATTATGCGGGTCTATTTCCTTAGATATCATATTTATCAATACTATCTTATTGCTCAAATTTATGAAAGATATTTGAAAATAAAAAAATTAAAGAACTTAAAAAAAAAACACACCATCCACACAACTTAACAAAAGATGTATCTTGGGAAACCCGATACGAGAGAAAACCTAGCTAGAAGGTGAGGCCTATGCTCTACTCTCTTTTCTTCAATTATGAAATGCAAGGACAAATAAAGAGGGGGCTCTCTATATATTTTCCTTTAACACCGTGGCTTGTCACGTATGCTCTGTAGCTCTAATCAGTTGTACTTTACATGCCCCAAAGTGTACCCGTCGTGCAGATGTGTTGCAAAAATCTTCATCTTGCTTCGAAACCTCCAGTCACCATGGATTCAGTGTCCCCTAGTATGATTCCATCTCTCACCCACCCAATTATAAATTCTGATCGCTCTGTATGTATTCTGTTCACCAGCCAATTTTATGCACTTCCTGTAATTTGTCTCACGATCTCAGGTCAATCAATATTATCTCCTTGGGCCCGTGCCAAATCCACCGTGCATAGAACAAATACCCGTTGCACCATGGAAACATCCCAGAACATAAGTAAGGGTGCATGAAGTGGCAATAATGTTGGGCTCGAGCCTCAAAACTTGACGTTGGTCAACGAAGATCAAGAGGTTAGAGTGTCTTTTGAAGAGGTCGGATGCATGGTCTTTTACATAAAAATCCAAGGATTCAACATGAAACTAGAAGAGCAGTTCACACTTAGGTTCAACGGGTTCCGCATGATAATCGCAGGTGTCACTTTCCAGGTGACAGAGGAAACTATGTCGGTCGCAATAGATATCCCTTTGCATGGAGAAAGGTGGTTCAAAGGCATGCCTTTGGACACGCGGTGCTATGAAGATTTCATCAAACCAGACTATTTAAATGGGAAAATCAAAGTGGGCATTCCAAGTAGATATATGTAGGATCCCTTTCGGAAACTCCTAGGAGTGATTAGGAAATATCTCACCTGTGAGGGAAGGTTTCGCATAATACATTCGCATCACATTATATTGTCGATGCATTTCATAGGGAGGAGACAGTTAAATCTGCCTTTATTATTACACCAAAGTCTCCAAGAAATGGAAGACAACGCCCAGGTTGAAGAAAACTAGCCGAAGAAACTATCTCATGTCTCGCTGATTAAATTGTTGATAGTTGAGGAGTTGAGGTGATTGGGAAACAACTGAGATTTGTTTCTACTTACAGCGGGCATCCCAAAGAATCCAAAGGGAGATTACCCTCTACCTGTAGAGAGAGTAACATCACACCACATAGAGGCTGAAATAGGAAGGGATACGGAGGAAGGAAAGTCATTGGAGGATCTATCCCCCAAAAAATCGATACCCCAGAGGAGGGGAAGGCTAAGGAAAAACAAGGAAACTAGGATGGCCCAAGTATCGAGTGAGCCGTGCGCAAAATCGACCATCGAAGAGTTACTCATGCGTGCCATTCAATTGGAACTTGTTGAAGGCCCAAGTCAAGAAAGTTGCGATATAAGGAGGAGGAAAGACACTGAAGGCACATATATTCGCGAGTCATCACAATAGATGAAGCAAGAAAAAATCGCTATTGCTGAGATATACCATGAAAACAGGGAGCCAAGACAACAGTTAACATCAAATAACCTCGAAGCATCACCATCACAAGGCCACAAGGGAAACGTGACTTGGCTAAAGAGATATCTCAAGGAAGCGCAAGATATAATCATCCAGTTGAGTGAAGCATAAAGGAAGTCAGAAGAAAGAAATGCAAAGCACTTCGAGGAATGTGGACCGACCATGGAGAACATCTGTGTGGCTCTGGCTAGTGCGTAGAAGAAACTGAAAGGGAACGTGGTCCTGCAAAGGCAAGTGATGAATCTGAAAAGGGACAACTGGTCTCTCAGGATAATGCTCCAGGTATCAAAATTGCAGACAAGACCAGAAGCATGATTAACTGACTCCATTTTTGTCTTCTTAGACATGGCACAAATTTCATCTCCCTGTGTCCTGTTTCTTACCAGGAAGTGGGGACTCTGATAGATATCTGCACGGAAAACATACGACGCATAGCGATGAAATCCCATGTATTGCAAAGGACGGGTGTATGTTGGACACACGATAATTTTAGGATAAATGTTGTCCCTGAGCTGGGGTCATCACTTTGGAAACACCTGCGATAGTCTGCAGTCACCCACTACCTACACGCACTAGAAAACAATTGCACGACAGAAATCAAGGCCATTACAATGGGTGGCAGGAGTCTGACAGAGTACTTGATCATCTAGATACCCTGTCAAAGGAAAGCATCAACACATCACTCTCTAACGACGATATCTTGCTGAAGACTGAACCGTCGTGGCAAAGACAAGCGGTTATGGTGCAACTGAGCACAGCCAGTTTCTATTTTTGGCAAAGTTTCATACTAAGAGTCATCAAATAGAGAGTAGTCAGAACCTAATTTCCAGGGATAGTAGTTAGGAAGAAGGGTATCCCAAGAAACACACCCTTGTCTATATATTCCATGTTTTCGATGTAAGAAAGGTTGGTTGGAAAAACAATGTAGACAATGACTATTGAATGTAGCTTTTGATCTGATTGAAACTTAATGGAAAAGTCTTGAATCTTTGATGAAAATATTCTAATGGTGGTAGTTTGATGTATTTTATTTTCTCTTTGCATGCGTTCTTTCCTGTGTTCTTTATATTCATATCTATATTTTTTTTTCTACATCGGAACGTGATTTTGAATCTAGAATTCACCGCGTGGTGCTCTAGATTCACACCATTTAGACGACTGTTTTTCTTCTAAGAGAACTCTGAATTCATCCCCAACGGTGCTCCGAGTTGCTTCATGTGTTTTTATCTCACCATAAACAATGATTTTTAACTGAAAATTGTTGCTCATTTAGCCTTTATCCTCTCAAGTTCAGTGAGCAAGTTATTTGTTTCTATCATTTTTTTAAATTGACTCCATAGCCCAAGGTATTTCTTTCTTTCTCCAATAGAACCATAAAATATTGTTTAAAGGTGTTAAATCTAGCTGATATTTTAAATCCATATCATTTACAGAGACGAAGTCTCCAGAGAGATACCTCTCCAGGTCTGAAAGGCTAGTTTTGGGCCTCAAAGTTGGTTTGTAGGTTGCCTCTATCGTTCATTTTCTCAGTCGAATGAAGTTTACAGAGTGCTAACATTCTAGCGTTGTTGTCGGGGATGGGATTTAACAAATTTTCCCTGGGAGAATGACTAAATTTATAGTTTTGAACCCTGAGGATAATAGTGGGACAAACATCTATATTGGCTCAAAACTTTACCTTGGAAACTCTAGTCAAAAATACCAGTAGCACAAAGTAGCGTGACTTAGGAACATTGGCTCCAAAGACAATCTATACCAGAGAAAATCCTGACCCAAACCCTGTAGAAACCGTGTGTGACCCCAAGAAACTTCTACACTGGACCAGGGAGCAAGCATTGGACCCGTTCTATTACCTGGACATAAGCCTGTCCTTACCCAAAGATGGTGCACAAAGCATTGACGACCTTCAGTTTGACACCCTGTTTGAACAAACCTTGTTCATGTCTAAATCGGAAACCATCTTGGATGATATAGTCTTTGACGAGGAGAGGTTTCGATCTCTGATATCGAACAACATTCTACAAGTTGAAAATCCAGCTCAGAACATCCCCCAAATCCTGAACCCCCCTAGAGAAATGTCTACCAAATTCCCCCCCCTTATTCTTCCAACCCAACTACATTATTTTCCCCATAACTATAGCCAAAGGATCAAGCTATATGATGCTGAAGGAAACATATCTGACCAAAAGCACCTGGATTGGTTCAACGATTTCATTGATATAGAAGAGGTGGACCATGTAGATGCAAAGATGAGGTTGTTCACACAGAGTCTTTTAGGGGAGGTTAGAAATTCGTTCAAGGCCCTCCCAACAACAAGCATTCTAGACCTCACCACATTTGAAATGTCATTCATTACTAGATGGGGAGACAAAAAGAATCCTTTGCAGTTGCTGACACAGTACAAAAATATGAAAATAGTGTCGGAGGAGACAATGCAAGAGTTCTCAGCCCGTTTCATGAGGGTTTACAACTCGATTCTCGGAGAAGTCCAACCGCCTCCCGGGGTTGCGCAGCTTCTATACGCCGAGTCCTTTAACAATGATTTGACCTTGCTGTTGAGGGAAAGAAGATCTGAAAATTTACATGCCATGATGAGTGACGGGATTGAAGTCAAGGTAATCCTGATGGCATTGGGAAAGATCAACCAGAGCTTCAACAGAGGTGGGAAGAAACCCCAAGGGGATGCGCAACCATCGACTTCTCGACCCTTAGATTACAAGTTCAACTTGATGATGAAGATGATGGAAAAGTTGATAGAAAATATGTCCATGGGAAACAAACCCACCGCCCGAGAACAACATGACCCCCATCCCATAAATCATAACCTTAGAAGAGGTCTGGTCCTGCAGATCAGGCAGAGGGACCAGAGAGACCAAGGTGACCAACAAATAAGGCCCCCGTTCCAAAACAATTACATGGACGAATATTTTGATCAGATGTTCCACGATCAAATGCATTGCTACGATGACAAGGAAACACGTGTTTTCTTGATGAAGGGAGAAAATGATCAATACATGAGTAAAAATGATGATATTATGTTGGAAACGGATGACACGTTGTCTTGGGAAACGAAGGAATTTAGGAAGGGTTATCAAAATGCCATCATGCAGTTCCAAAAGTAATACAACCTCAGGAGCAAAAGGGTGTCTACAAAATCTCAGTAAATAAATCCCATAAGGGAACCTCTGCAATCAAATCCCATAAGGAAACCTCTAGCAGATACCGCTTCTACAAGCTGACTGAAGAAAGACAACCCGACCAAGGATGCAACTGAAAAGGAAAATTCAAAGGAGGAGGCTCCAAGGAAAGCGCTAGAAACAAGTTAGGAGACATGTGTCAAGGAGGTAGAAAAAGTCTCTCCCTATTTTAACTTTGATAACAAAATGGCCAAGATTAAAATCTTCATCCCTTTTAACGAACTCATCAAGCAATGATAATATTGGGATCATATTATTAAAATGCTAAAGATGGGAGAGACTCCCGACACTTTGAACGTCTAGGATGATCACCCTGCCATTTTGTTTGGTCCGCTCATAGAGGAGACGGGTGATACTGAGGATGTTCCCCCATTCTATGTCAGTCTCAAGGTCCATGACATGACCTTACATAAATCCATGTTGGATTCAGGTGCATCGCAGAATCTCATGCCCAAAGTGATCATGGACGAGTTGGGTTTGGACATCACTAGGCCCTATAAGGATCTTTTTTCTTTCGATTCAAGGAAAGTGAAATCTTTGGGTTTGATCAAAGATTTGGTTGTGTCGCTGACCCAAATCCCTTCTAAGAATATGGTTATGGACTTCTTCGTGGCTGATATACCCCCTAAATTTGGCATTCTATTATCTTGGTCATGGGCAGCGAAATTGAATGGAACTCTGCACATCGATATGTCATACACCACCATTCCTGTCTTTGGCCAAGAGATACAGTTATACAGAGAAGTACTATTGAAATACATGGTGAGCAGTAAGATGTAGTTGAATAACCACCCTATCTACTCTGTCGAAACTGAGATGAACTCCTCCATATTTTACAATGACCTGAGCTTTGAATAGGAAGAACCGACAATTTTCTTGACCGTCGATGATAAAGTTGCACAACGAGAAGCAAAGTGTGTAGAACCAAGGAACCACACGAAGAATGAGATGTGGAACATGAGTTTTGAGGGAGCTGTCAGCAAGGAAGGGGAAGGGGCTAGCGTATGGATAACTTCTCCCAAGGTGGGTACAAAAATCTTCTCATACAAACTCGCCTTCGATTGTACAAATAACATGGTTGAGTATGAGGCACTGATTTTGGGCCTAAGAATTTTGAAAGAGTTGGGCACAAAGAGAATAACGGTGCATGGAGACTCCGAGCTCATTATAAACCAAGTGAAAGACATGTACCAATCCAAGCACCCCAGACTAAGAGCATACAAAAACCTAGTTCTAGACCTCCTCGAAGAATTCTCAGAGTATAATTTATCAGCAATCCCGAGGGGGCAGAATCAAATTGTAGATGCCTTGGCCACCTCGGCCTCAGTTTTTAAAATGCCTACTTTCCCCAATAGAAAGTATGAGATAAAAGTCAAACACAGGTCGACGGTGCCCGATAATATCAAGTATTGGCAGGTATTTGAGGATGACAAACAAGTGGAGATATTTCTCCAAATGAGCGACGAGTTAGCCAATGTAAACATTGATCACAAGTGTTGTTGCGATGAAGATGAAAGGATAGCTACACGCAGTAACGATGAACCTTGCAGAACCAAATATCTAGGAGGGACATAGTACAACTAAAGAATGATATCATTCCAAAAGGATTAGTTCCATTGGAAAAGTTGTTTGATGAAAATGTTGTGGCTATAAATCCCAAGATCAATGCAAATGATGAGTATGTCGAGGATTTCAACATCGGAACCCAGGAGAATCCGAAGATAATAAAATTATCAAATATGCTCATTTTGGAGGTCAAATAGGACTACATTAAACTCATGAAATATTTTCCTAACATTTTCGCTTGGAGCTATGATGATTTGAAAGTCTATGACACTAAAGTGATTCAACACGTCATTCCTCTCAAAGAAGACCAAAATCCTTTCAAGCAAAAGCTAAGACAGATACATCCCATTCTGCTGCCGCTAATCGAAAAGGAGGTAAAGAAACTTTTTGAAGCCAAAATTATTGTTTCTTTAAGGTTTTTGAAATGGGTTTCGAATCTGGTGTCTGTAAGGAAAAAGTGTAGCGAAATAAGGTTGTGCATGGATTTTTGGAACTTGAACAAGGTATCCCTCAAGGACAACCACCCACTCCCTAAGATGGACTATATTCTACAGAAGGTATTTGGGTCTGATAAGATTTCTATGCTGGATGGTTTTTTAGGTTACAATCAAATTATGATACACCCAAATGACCGGGAAAAGACAACTTTAATGACACCATGGGGGACGTTCATGTATGCCAAGATTCCTTTCATCCTGATGAACATTGGAGCTACCTTCCAGAGGGAAATGGATATAGAATTTTCTAAGGAAAAGGATAGATTTATCATGATCTATCTGAATGAAATCACAATGTACTTTGAATCCGACGAGCAACACCTTGGGCATCTGAAGAAGGTCTTCCAAAAATACAGGAAGTTCGACATATCTTTGAATCTGAAAAAATCACATTTTGGAATGCAAGAAGAGAAATTATTGGGGAACATCATCTCAAAGGAAGGTATAAATATATATCCCAATAGGGTAGAAGGAATCTTGAAATCAGTACTCCACACAATAAGAAGGAGGTGGATTCCTTCTTGGGAAAGGTGAATTTCTTGAGAAGATTCATCCCAAACCTGGCAGAAATTATAAAACATATCACCAACATTCTCATAAAGGGGAATGAGATCAACTGGAACCCTGAATCCAGGAAATAATTTGAATATATAAATGTAGCACTGACCAAAGCTCCCATGTTGGCCAGCCCAGAATTCACGAAGGACTTCATCTCATTCTCGTTTGCCTCAGAGCATACCATTGTTGGTGTATTGTTACAGAAAGATGATCAAAACTTTGAGAATCCTATAGCCTACTTCAGCAGGACGTTGAGAGATTCACCACTGAGGTATGAAATTATGTAGAAACAAGCATACACCTTAGTGAAATCCCTAAAGGAGTTCATAACCTACATACTACATTCCCATGTTATCACTTATGTGCCTAGTAATGCATTCAAAGACATCCTGAATCAGCCTGATACTGAGGGAAGAAGAGGTAAGTGAATCATATTCATGTTGGAATACGACCTCGAAATCAAGCTCACAAAGCTGATCAAGGGTCAGGGCCTCACAAAACTAATGGTGCAGTCAAACTACGACGTTCTAGGAATCGACTTCATTGTTGATCTGTCAGAGAATCCTCAGGAAGAAACAATCACGTGGGTGTATTGGAAGTTCATCGATTCACCTTGGTATATGGATATCATTTATGTGTTGAGGAATCTGCAAGCTACTCTGGGGTTAAGTAAGACCAAGGCCAGATTCTTAAAGCTCAAAGCTACTAAGTTTTGCATCTTGGATAACTCCCTGTATCGAAAATATCCTAGAGGGATATTGCTAATTTTCTTACTAGAAGATGATGCAAAACAGGACATCATAGAATTCCACAAAGGTGACTGCGGAGGACATCACTACTGGAAAAATACCATGCATAAAATTCTAATAGCAGGTTACTATTGGCCTAGCATCTTTGCGGACATGTACAAAGAAGTTTCAAGTTGCCACAAGTGTCATATTTTTGATGGAAAGAATAAGTTGCAACCCCTATCGCTGAAACTGATCTCAATCGAAGAATCATTCATGCAATGAGGCCTAGACTTTATAGGAGAGATTCATTTTCCATCCTTGATGTAGCACAGATGGATACTCACAGCCACATATTACTTCAAAAAATGGATCGAAGCAATTCCAATGAAACAAGATACCGACGTAGTCATCATTCAATTCCTGGAGACCAAAATCCTGTCTAGGTTTGGATGCCCTATCAATATCATCACAAATAACGTGGTCGCATTCAATTCCAAGAAAATGGAGAATTTTTGCAAGGATTACAATATAACCCTGGGACACTCTACAATGTATTACCTATAGGGTAACAGGTTAGCATAATCGTCAAATAAAATCTTAACAAGGATCATTAAAAGACTCATGTTAGACAACAAGAAGGCCTAGCAAAAGAAAATCATTTATGCGCTGTGGGAGGACAGAGTCACTACTAAAAATTCCATCTCTACATATCCTTTCCAAATTGTATATGACGCAGACGCGATTTTCCCTACCTCGTTGGGATTTCCTGTCAGGAAGTTGTTGCAAGAGAAAGAGGCCTAGCCAGACGACACATAGGGAAGGATAAATCGGTTGATTCATGCACAACAGATGAGGGATCAGGTCTACAACTGATCACATCTTCACCAAGACAAGATGAAGAAAACTTTTGACAAGAACTCTAAACAGGAGGAATTTTAGGTGGAGGATTTGGTGCTGAAGTGGGACGCGAGGAACGAAGATAAGGGAAAGAACAAAAAATTTGATCATCTTTGTACGGGTCCTTTCAGAATTGGCGCGTATCGCAAGAACAATGCATATCTTCTAGAAGATTCGTTGAGACCTGAAATTGACATTCTCATTACCTTATTTTACTATTCACCTATACCTTTTTGAACCTACCTAAAGCTTGAATGAGTGACAAGAATGCTATCACTTGCCAGTATTAAGGTCATAAGGTAAAGTATGGTTAATTCATGTATTTTGTGGTTTATTCAGTTAAGGAATTAAATATTTCATATACTAATGCTCAATTTGTCATATGTGAATCTTTGACCCCTAGATGTCTAGCATTCATGTACCAGCTCTGTCATGATCTGGTACCTGTGCACCAAGATTGTTGTTGTCTGATCTGGTACCAAACGCGTCCAGTACTAAATATTACCTGTGGTGATCTAGTACCAACGAACACACCCTTTTACGATCCGGTACCACCTTTTGTGCCCTATTGTGATCTGGTACCACCTTTTGTGCCATGTTGTGATACGGTACCACCTTTTGCACCCTGTCAAGATCCGGTACCATCTTCCTGTTATGATCTGGTACTGATATGGAAGAGCCTAATGCACTAATTTAAGTGCCAGATCTCGCCTCTTGGTGGATGTCTATTCGTTTAGCAAGGCCATGATAAGAACATTTTGTTAAATGCCTCATCCTCATGCACTTCGTGTCATGAGGATGAGGCTAAAGATGTAACCAAATGATTAAGCTTAAACAACTGATTGATTTGCAAATCACTTCACCTCCTTGTGTTTCACGATGCAGACTATTAAATATCTGTGGCAAGGAAGGTATAATAGAGGAAAGTTAGCATATTATCAATGTGTAAGCAGCGTATGAGAGTACATGACAAATTTTCTAAGTAAAAGATTAATGAGTTGAGTTGTTAAAGAGAGTTTTTATGTGTTGAAGTGTGAGTGAGAGTAATGTGTGTCTTAAAAGAAAGCTTCCTGTATACTTCAGCAGCTGACCTATTGAAGTGGCAAGGGCCCACCGCCCAACAAAGGTCAGCCTCTTTGTAGATTAACATTAATGTTTGTTTTCAATAGTATAGACAGTGAATTAGCTAAAGCTTTAATTCTGTTAGATGATAGCAGTGTAGCTTAGATTAAGATTCCCATCTTATAATTGCTTAGATCTTTACTTGCTCTATTTTTGCATATTCTCTTTTTTCTATTCTCATAAATTTGATTTCCTTGAGTGATCATAGCTCTTGGAAACAATAGTCAAAACTACTTGGAGAAGAACTAGTGAAGTTCATTGTGAACCACAGCAGAACCAACACATTGATTGTTGAACTATCTATGCTATGTTGATTGATGTGTGATTTTCTTTCAGAAAGTGTGGATTACATAATTAGTTTTCTGGGTCAGACATTAGAGTTGATCCATCAAACAAATTCCATCTCATACTTGCATGTGCCATAATGGAATAGATAGCCTCTCTGTGAAAGACAACCAAAGTGCATTGTAGTTTGCTATCTTGATTTGTTTCCATCATACATAATCTAATTTGATTATAGACTCGTGACATTAGGAATTACCTTTCTTACAGGTGTCTTGTAACTTTGTTGATTACGAATCCCGGATTGATAATTAATGAGTGCATTATATTAGACATGTAAGTAGCAGAACATTTTGGCGCCATTGCCGAGGACTTGCAAAAGGTAGGAAGTAATTTTTCGCCCAGATTGTTTGCATAAATTTCAATGTCTTAAAAGGATTCTTGAGGGAGAAGGATAAAACATTTAAGATGTGAGTGAAGAGCCACGCGGCCACTAGAGTGGGGTTCTCCGAAGCCAAGTTGCCTTCTTACCTTCTAGATAGAATTAGGATTTCAATTCAGTTAAAGAATCAAATTTCCATTTTATGCATAGATATAGAGATAAAAAGGGTAGATTTGTAAGCTCCAAAGATTCAAAAACAAACCCCCCCACTAATCCAACTGACACTAGTGCAGGAAAAATTCCACCAACAGAAAATTCAAGGGGAGCTAGCGAGGCTCCAGAAGGAGAACCTAAAATAGAAGAATCAGTATTGGGACAGACATAACGTGAGTCTGCTGAACATTTAGGAGACACAGAAAATCCAGTTTCTGAACCATCCATCAGTAGAATGGTAGAAGAAGAAGGAAATGCAGCTACATAGACTGAGACCTTTGGGTTTCCAATCTTGCATATTTCCAGAAACGTCAACATGAAGAATATCCCACTATCATCGTTACCTACTTTCAGAGGTATGTCAACTGAAGATCCATATTTATTTTTATTTGAGTTTGACATATTATGTAGAAGATATAACTACTCAGACGATGCCCAAAAACTTAAGGTTTTTCCTTCTACAATGAAAGATTCAGCCTTAAGATGGTTCATGAGCTTAGGAGAAAATACAATTTTTTCTTGGGATGAAATGAAAGACACATTTTTACAAAAATACCAAGACTATTGTAAGGATAATGTTAAAAATGACATTTTTAAAATGCATCAAATAGAAGATGAAAGTCCTGAAGA
>ML782819.1:193271-231770 GCA_009831015.1 Picea engelmannii
GGATGTTATGCTAGTCTAGGAGATATCCTAATTGGAATTATTTTTCTTCCCTATTCTTCCATCGTGCCTGCGACTTTGCCTATTCTACATAATGAATGAAATTCTCAATATCCCTCTGGTTCAAAAAGTACAGTTGCAGGAACTTGGCCGTATGAAAATGGGGATGATATAGAGGAGCAGTAAGGCTCCTCTTTGTTGGAAGAGTTCAAGAATAACAAAATTGGATGTTTTGAATTGTCAAAAATATTGTTCGACATGTTTTTGTGTTCAGGTTTCTTGATGATCACTTAGGCTCGTGAATAAAATTCAAATTATTTTGGCAAATATATAACTCATGTTCATTTTTGGTGTCTGAATATATTGTTGATTCGATTGGAAGCCATTCTTTTCAACAAAATCTTGAAATTGCAAGTTTTGAGAAGAAGAATATGGTGTTAAGGAAATTTTCCTCAAGCATTGATTCTCAAGATAAATGTTTATGCTTTTGGAAATTAAATGAGTGAGAAAAAGATGAAATCAGAGAGAACAACGTTGCCAAACGAGAAATTAAGGGACAAGGATGCTTCCTTCCCTTTACCCCAACACTACCTATATATTCTTGGAAGTCAACTCACAAAGGGTATTTTTGGAAGAGAGGAGAGGACAGGATGAAGAAGAGGGCCTTAGTTATGTATCTTGCTAAATGAATGGTTCAGAGAGCCATGAGCCTGCAATGTAACCTTGCAATTGTTGAGAATAAATACTGAGCATCACCATTCAAAGCTAGTTTTATCATTTGGGTTTTCATAGTAAAAACATCTGGTTTTAAATTGCTATGTGAATTCACTGTTGTATGTTCTAGTTTTGTTACTTGCTTCAATTCTGAAATAAGGTGTGGATTCCCATTATTTTAAATACTCATTCCGAAACGTTGGTTGCAACAAATTGAATATTTTGCATGGTAAGCTTCAATCATCTAATGGATACCCATTGTAGACAGATTCTCTTGCAATATGTTGTTACACTCCCAACGATTTCCTCAGACCATTGGGATGCAATTGTATACACAGATACTACAATGATATTAATTCAAGCTTAAAATCAACTCTTGTCATTTGTTTGGAAATTACAACAGCTAGAGAACTCGGACCGTCCATTTTGGCCAATGAGATCAGTGGTTGCGGTAATAGAGATGTTATTCCCCAGTTTCCATATCCATCCCAATAGACATTTCCAATCCATTGAATTTAGCAATTAATCCGTTCTGAAGCTATTGCAAGTTGTGGGTTCTTTCCAAAACTAGAATTTAGTCTAATTGATAGAAAATCAACTCCCATGCCCCATCGTTGCCTCCAATACAAGAATTGGCCTCAACATTTCATTTGATAGGCTGCATGTGGTACAGTTGTGAAGGGAACAAAGCGCAATACAGTTTGATTGTATCCCAGAGAAGGCGGTGTGGTTAAGAGAATCCTCAACCATCAATATTTTCTACAGTAACATGATTGGTAATTAAAAGAGATTAATGTATTATCAAATGACACGCCGTAGAGATGTTAATGAATGGAAATAAAGCGTTTGACATGTGGTAGCATTGGAACATCTCTTGCTTTTGTAGAAAACTGGAGAGTAATATTCTTTATTAATGTTGGTTTGCATTTGAAGTGTATTTTTCAATGCTGGGATGTTACCAATGAGTAAAGCCTCTATGTTCTTCATTTATGCTAGAGCAAGAGCTGTTGAATTGACGAGTGACATAACACATTCCTCCCTCTCTATAACTAGAGAATAACATGCCTTTGATAATTGCTGGAGTATTACAATAAAAAAGTTCAAGATGGTACAATATTTATAAAGTGCATTGGTTTCTTTGGAAGTCATAACTTTGAAAAAAAAAATTGTTCTCATATACTTTTCCTTGTGTTCCAATGAAGGAATTACGGGTGAAGCGTCAGCTTAAGAAAAGAGTTCATTGTGGTTTTGTTGTATAATTGCATGGTAGACTTGGTAATTCATTCATTTGATTAATGGAATTAGAAGTGTTGGGTTGACATGTACACCCTCTCGGGTGAATAATAACAATAATCACAACAACATCAAATTAGTTAGTTTGGTTTTCCATACCAAACCAACTAAGGAGTTGCATTTCAAGGATAGATATATCTTTTAATTTATGTTTAATAATTAATAATAGAGAAACTTGAGCTTAGAATCTTGATTATTATTTCATTTTCATTTACAAATTAAATTGAAGGTAAAAGCTTTGGATTCAATTTCAATATTAGAGGCCTCTTAATTCCTAGAATATAGTTTTCATTCAATTGATTTGACATTAATAAATGGGCCTTGCAATAAATTATGAGTAGGGATTATAGAGAACAATTTTCATTTCCACTAAGGATATTTGTTGGTGAGACGTGTGGGTTATAAGTCCCACAATTACAAATAATATTGGTATTAGAGTAGTTGAACCCACAAATGTAAGTATTTGAAGAGAAGTAGACCCAACATAGGTAAAGCATTGCAGAGAGAGAGAGAGAGAGATGTTGGAATACCTAAGGGCCATCAATGTGTAGATTCAAGAGGAGAACAAATGCTTGAACGAGAAGGTATAAACGTTTAATTGGAAGATAATAGATATGGAAAAGGGCCTTGATACCTTTGAAAAATTATTTCCATTGCTAAATAATTGATTTGTTGAATGTCAAGACTCCCTCATTACTATTATGGTACATTGGGACAAGAGCAGAGTTCAACTTGTGTAATTGAGCAAGAACGTAATTCAACTATATAATTGGAAAGAGAAGAGGCTCGTGTAGATGATGGTTTGACTGCATTGATATTTAGGAGAGAAGGAGGAGGCATTGGATAAGCTATAGGTAGTTGTCCAGGATACCAACAAAGAAAAGAAAACTTCCACTATTATTGTAGAACCCAACACCATGATTGAGACAAGTATGATAATCTCCTTTCTTAGACCTTTCTCGAGAGAATTTGGGTGGTTTTGAAAAGCATACTAGAGGTATTGGTTCCATGTTACTAATATAGATGGAATATGATGGTCAAGGGTTAGGGAAGATAATTCAAGGAATCATGATTCCCATTGTAGTTGACTCAAGGGTCAAACATGAAGGCCTAAGTGTTGGTGGCACAGAGAAAATCACCAATATCACTTTCGTGACAGAAAAATTTGTTGCAAATTTGGCTTGCTCATCAGAAGAAAGCGAAATAATGAATGAATATGACATCACACTACCACTCCCAGATTGTAGAAGGGAAACAATGAGGAACATGAATATACTCATTCTACACCAACACTTTGAAGAAGTATCAAGTAGATCAAATGGGGCAAGAAGAAAAAGAACAAGAGTTATGTGTCAAGTAAGACATCCCTTATTTCTCATTGCTACAAAAAGAAAGGCCACATAACTACCAATTGTTTTCATTCTAAGGTATGTTCCTTTCATGGGAAGAAATACTATATTGAAGCATTTAAGCAAACCACAGGCCACAAGTCTGAATGGTTTCAGAGGAAGAATGGCAACATGACTTCCCTAATACAATAGCAAACATAGAGACATATGGAGAAAAAGAGAATGTCAAGCAGTCAAATTTTTATGAGCACTACAAGATAAACAGACACTAGGAAACAAAGTGTTGGAGGCTGCATTTGGAACTTCATCCCATGAACCATGTAGCCAAGAGAAGTGTATAGAGAGTAAGAGTAAAATGAATGAATATGCCACATTTCTAGTCCATGAAGAAGAAATTATTTGGGAAGTTACATCACAAGAGGTTTGTTTCCCCAGTGAAGTGCTTACTAGGGTTATGCCAACATCTGAGGAAACCACTATCCAATTTTTTCCTTTAATATTGCATTAGAATATTCCCTTCTTGGATATGTGCTAGATATTGGTGCATGGAGGTCATTGACATTGGGGGTTCTTTGAAACTCCATGACAACTGACGAAGAAAATAGCTATTTTGTGTGCTTGTTTCCTTTGTTGAATTTGTTGTAAGTATTCCTGTGAGTTGTGTGGAGTAGTAGTTACAACCCAAGTTGAAATCATAACTTATTTTCTCTAAATGTTGGATAATTCATGATATATGGATGTGCTAAAGTGATGGTATAAGTCAGTGGCCTGTGCAATAACACAATGAATAATTAGTTTTGTATTGACTATGTTAGCACCAGATTTGACCTTATAAATCCAAGAGTTAATCTATAGTACATATTCATGGATATCACTAAGGGTGCACTCATTGTTATAAAGTTCACTATTTGGTATTTACGATTTGTGAGTACATTATGGGGTGGTTTAGCTAGTTGGTCCAATGACACAACATTTATGGTTCCTTGAGTTCCCTTTAGACTTGCCAAATAGTCACGTGTCTTTATTATTTGGGGATACATGGTTGGACATAGTTCAAATAGGTCACTTTCAAACAAGTACATGCAAAGGATATATCATAGGTACATATGGATAGGTGATTCAACGTAGAAAGTGCCCAATACTTACAAATTTGATGTAGTATTTTGAGTAAGTATGGGAGGTCAAAGACTTGAGGGGGTGTGATCAAGGTGAGTTTGTAGTTTTGATTTTTTGTACGATATGATCATAGTTTTGAACACCCTTTGGGGAGATACACTTAGGGTTTTGTTTCTAGAAACATTTGATAAGCTTTTATTTTTAACAGATGTTATTTTCAGTAATTTTTGGCAGTTTGATTATAAATTTGATTTCATATTTGAGGACCTAGTTGGAGGATTTTCCTATGGTGTGAATTTCATTGGATTCCAAGGATAGGATATTTTTAGTAGGTGACTGAACATTTGGGGAACTATTTTGGAATATAACATCAACACCCAATTTTAGGCATTTCCAACACTTTTAATTTTCAAGGACTGATTGCTTTTTGGCATGGTCTATATTTAGCTTGGTGCGCCCTTTATCACTTAGACACTCCCTAAAGGAAAGGTCCAACCTTACTATGAGTGGAACACCCGAGGATACTATCAAGTGAATCACTACTATCACCTATGTGATTCACTCCACTCTTTAGGCTAGGAAAAACAAGCCAAGAGGGGGATCCCACATGGTCAAGCTAATTCCTATTGTTATAATTTAGAGATAAATGAGGAAAATGACTAGACACAATACCATAGAGCACTCCTATCAAATCTAAGTTATCATTAGGAAAACCAGTGGATAAAGAGGCCTTCCAAAAACCAACCATTATGGGATGTCAAGTCCGCAAACCATGGCTAGAAAAGGCATGAGAGACAATTATGGTAACCTACTTGCAATGTTCACCTAAGGTTAAAGTACCCTGGGAAGACATGAACCTTCCTTAGAAGTAGAAATGACTATTATGCATTTGTCTCAGGTACCGTAGGTACTTCCCACCTACAATAACCTATATAGATGTCTTAGGAATGACCACTATGGATGCCACTTCAAAATCAACAATCGAGCAAAATAGTCATAGGTCAGGACCACACATATGGGTAGGGAAAATAAGCCCTAAATTATGAGAAGTGATTCCACCTATGGGGTATTTCACTTTTGAAATTCTTGTACATGTAGTAGTCCATAGACACCAGAACAAGCAGAGAGGGGATATCAATCCACTTTCTCTAAGTGAGCTCTCATGCTCAACTACTGCATGAGAGGAGTTTTCCTAGTGAGCACTCCTTGTTAATAATGGATTTTTCTCTCTCGAGTGAGTTATAGTTTTGGTTTTATCGCCTTGGAGAGTTTCCTCTCCAATCTACACCAAGTCTCTAAATCCTATTCTAATGTTGGTTTGCTACAAAAAAAAAAATTCTAATTGATTTTAGTTTAAATTTGGTTTTAAAGTTGTTGATTACTCAAAGGGTTTCTTTCGTGTGATAGAGAAAACAATACTTGATAAATTCTTGGAGAGTGAAAGATTGCTTGCAAGTAGATGAATATGTCAATGTACCACTAATCATCATTCAACCATACATCAATTGTAGAACCAATGTGAGTTGTGAATAATTCATAGAGGTACCCAAAGATCAAAATTGCACAACATTTGTTCACTCAAAGAATAACATCCCATAGCAAAACTATGTGAACAATTCAAGTGCTCAACAAGATTCATTAAACGAGAGCATTTTGACCATAAATGAATGATCAATGTTATATCATTAATTCAATTAAAAGATTCAGATTGCAATGCATGTGTCAATCATATCCTCAATTGGATCCCTCGATTGTGTCGTCCAAACATTACCATACTTCGACCATGAGATATTAATATTGTAATATGCACCAACAACCTAAACTACTGCTTAGTTTTCAAGATTGAATATTGCATAGAGTGTTGAAGATTGTTCAGAGATATGTCTAGATGCAAGAAGACAACACTAGTATTTTGTCCAATTTAAAACCAAAAGATATTCAACCAAGAACCAATGACCATCGTATATCATTATCATGCCAATTTTTCATTAAATTTTCCAAGTCATAGAATAAAACCACATCACAAGTCATTTATGACATATTTTTGTTTAGTTGTTACCTATTACAAGCATTTCCCTTAATGACTATCACCAATGCAATTTGAGACTAAAAGAAAAATGTAGGATTATGTAGTGAAACTAGACCTTGGGATAGTTAACGGTTTAGGTTTTTATGAGTTCATTGGCATGTATATGACATTGATATATTGCCTTAGTAGATGCAAAGTAAAAAAACCATGAAATGTTGATTAAAAGTAAAGGAGATTTCACCTATGTTGATGAATCTTGTGTTTTGTAGTTTTGTCAGTCTTTGAATAGGTTCCAAACAAAAAATTGAGAGGTATTGATGGACCCTTTAACAAGGTTGTTGAGGTTTCCTTAAGGTCAACTTTTCATCAAGAGTAATATAGTTCACAAATGCACCCAAACATTTACAAAATGATAATATTTAGATTAAGGTCTCAAAAAAGTATCTCATCTACAGTTAGGGAAACAAAATAAACCTTTCAACGATAGTCTAAAAAGAGGAAAAGTTACAATTGGGTTAGACATTGAACAAATTGAGGCATCAATAGGACATATGGTATGCATTATAACTAGGATCCATTCAATATTTATGCAATATAGGTGCAATGAATATCAATGTATTCAGTCTAGAAAACAATGATATAGTGTTGATCATGTAGGTTAGTTTTAGGAACTAAGTAAAATGGTGTAAGGATCTAGTCCAAAATGAACTGGGAGACTTTAGTATATCACACAATAACTTGAAATTCACAAAACCTTGCTGCAAATTCAGTCCAAGAAATTGGCTCAACAAATAACAAGGTATGGTATTGTTCAATGGCTTTGGCAAGTAATTGGAAATATTTTGATGCCAGACCACTGATGGTTGTAAAAATTGTCAAGAGAGACAACAAACAATCTCCAAATAGTGGCCTAACAAGAACAAAAAACTATGCATATTTGAAAGAAATAACTACATATAGATTGACTCAGGGATTCATATATATGACAAATTAGCCTTGCATACAATGAGATATCCCTAGGGTTTGACAGAATGATGATAGAAACAAGAGAAATAATCAAACCCTCGGATGTTGGCTAAGAGATATCAAAGTTGTTGGATTGAACAACAATATATTATAGGAATATTTATCATTTAAGCTCAAGGCACTACAAGGACAACACCTTCTAGGAGAGGTTTTTAGTGCTACAAAATTTGGAAAATTTTTCAAAAAAACATATGCTACAACCTCCTCTATTAGTTGTAGATATTTTAACATAGGTTTTAGCGGATGTTCGATATAACTAACAAAATTTGGGTAGGTGGAGGTTGTAGTGGATTTTTTTTCCAGTGTTGTTCTTGTCAAAACGCATCGATGCGGTATTCAAAAACATGCATTGGTGCTTTACTATAATAAAATGCACTGATACATTAATATAATTAAAAGTGTCCCAGATCTTAATATAATGAAAACATTTCCCAGTGTGTTTATAACTATTGCGCAGTGGTTCCACCTTTTTTCGTCATATGTAGACACCAATGATCTTATAATTTCTATCCACTAGTTCCGCCTTGTTTTTGCATTCAACAACGGTGAGTTTTAGGATTTTCCCACCTCGTTGAATTCAAGTTATAGCACCAGTGCGATCAATTTATCTTGAGACCCGATGCGTTTAATATAGCATGTGCCTTGGTACTTTTGTAATTAGAACGTACCAATGAGAGGACGACGCCATTATTTTTAGTATGCACCAGTGTGTATATTATAGTAAAGGCATCAATTTGTAAATAATATTTAGAATCTTGGTGCATATAATAAACTTAATGCACCAGTATGTAAATTTTTTTAGTGCCCCGGTGTATATTTCAAACATAAGCACTATACAATTTTGAAACGATAAATATTATTGTACATTATGTCGTTTATGGAACAATGCATTTTCTCAATAGTACGCACTGGTGCATTATTATAATTAATATGCACTGTGTGTATGACTCATCAGAATACATCAATGTCTATATTATGGCACAAATCGTCTAGCGAGTTCAAAATAATACAGTGCATTGATGTGTATATATTTCAATTCATTGTTTTTTACAAAATTTCAATTAATCACTTCAAATCAATTTTTTTTTTATAATAATATTGTTTTATGTTTTTTTTATTGCATTTCAATATAATGATTGTATTAATGTATTATTCAACCAATTAAACCTTTGTTATTTTTAACAATGTAAATGATCGACATAATTATTCAGGACCACAACAATTTACAACATTCAACAATGCAATGAAATAAGAAACATATTTTATTATATATGAATAAGAGACCCATTGTCATACAAAAAGGGAGAACATAAATATCTAGTACAATAATCAAATTGCAACCAATTTGTAATTTTTACACTTATTGGTAACACATCGTCATGTATTTGGGACAATATTTTCAGAGACAAATATTCCAAAACATACAACTTGCAGTAACATTCAATTATATTGATTTCCATTCATTAGTTGAATTGTTGACATTGATCGAGCTATGTGCATGCTTCATTTCTTCATCATTTTTAGGTGATATTGTACTTTGATTTTTCATCATAATTTTTTCTTAATCGGTTTTTTTTTTTTTTTTTAATGTTTCGCCCCTTTATCTTCCATCTACAAACATAGAGATAAGTTGTAGTAAGTATATCTACATTTTTATATAGTATAATATACATGATTGTATAAATAAAAAAACATACCTTAGCACCAAGTTTTTCATAAAAAAATACACATTCTTTCGAAGCCATGCTTCATGAATTCTCTCAAAATATCGTTTTTTGGCTACATTCCATACTTTGTTTCATGCATGTTTAATACGACATGACAAAGCACAGTCGATTTAACAAGTACAATGTTTTCTTGTTTCTTCATTAATTATAAAACAAGGGAAGTTAAACAACATATCTACTTACAAATTGTTCAATTAAACTTTCATTCTTCAACATATACTCACAACCAATACTTAACCCAACGCTTATCAATTCATGTGTTGGCTCCTCTTTGTATGTTAACACCTAGTAGAAGACATCCATGGTCAAGTGTAAATTAATTATTTAAATATAAATATCACAACAAACATGAATTCTTAAGAAATGATGAAAATATAAATACTCACAAAGTTTGCGATTAACCCTTTTATTCCCCATCGTCCTTTCTTATGTGTTGAATGAAAATTAGTATTTCACGTGATACTTAAATTCTATGTACATAAAAGAATAAATAAATTATTGCATACCTCTTATCCATATTGTAGTTTGTATGGATCCTCTTGCGACTCAATTATGCTCATTTCTTTTAACATCTTCTTCTACACTTTTTTGGACATCCCTACTGCCATGTCTTAGTTTTCCCCTTGTTTTTCCCTTGGAATTTTCAAAATCTCCCTGGAAAAAAAAGATATTAAAATTAATTCCTCTTTTTTTAAATAAGAGTTCGGTGTGTATAGTAACGTCATATACACTGGGGCGTCAACAATATTTGTATGCACCTGTGCGTCAACCATGCATATACACACCGATACAATATAACAATGTCATTGCGAAATTGAAAATGTTTTACAAATTTTTGTATCCATTCTGTGCTTTATGAATTAAGAAAAGCACAACTTCCTAAGTATTGTTTATTATGCATCGTCGAGTAGTGAAACAATTTAAGAGATGATGATTTCCATATAAAAACAATAAATTTTCCATTTTAAACTCAATGGTGTTCTTTGTAAACAATGCACCCTGTGTGTATTTAGGTAAAATCCACACTGGCTACCACGAAAAGGATTTATAATAATATTTCTAATTGAGATAAATCGGTATTGTTTACAAATATGTGTCAATTCACTTACTATGTACAAAGCGCATCAGTCATCGCAAAGGTGTTAAAAAAAATGACAGTGGCAGGACAATCTGGGATCCAATGCAATGAGTTGTTTCATTGCAATGGATAAGAAATGGACATATAAAAATAAACAAACCATATGAAGAAATTGTGCTTAAAAAAACATTCTTGTAAAATATAGAAGGAGAAAACAAAAAAATAGTGAGGAAATTAAGGTGTCCAATACTGAAGGTAACTATGAAACCCCCTTTTTTTTTTTTGGGAACGCACCAAAAATTGTTTGAACCAAATAGGAGAATGATTAAGATGATTAATAGAATGAAATCATATACCAGAAATTTCTCCTTTACGGATTTCTATGTGATCTACAGTAATACCCCTCGATTTTGGCTCTTCAAAAAAGATCCACCCACTCTTAACTATTTGTTGATAAATCTCTATTGCAAAAATATTCTTTCGAAATTTTGGAAAGCAAATAAAATAATGAATAGGATTTTCCTTTATAAACAAAAGCTCAAATTCCTGCTCATTTTTTCGTTGTATATTTTGACGCATTGATGATAAACGCACACCCTGGTTTTTTTTTAAAGTTACATTTTTGGTGTGATATATTGTTAGTAGCGCACCGATGTGGTGTGTACACATAACACACTAATTTATTTTCATAATAAATTTCAAAGTATTGATAGTAAACGCATGTTATTTTTCTACCTTACTTCAGTCGGTGCACTATATAATTCGAAACAGACCAATGTGGTGTGTAAGTAATAACACACCATAAGATAGTTAAATTTTCACAATTAAAATGAAATCATATGCATTTAAATCTTGCAGAGGAAATAAAAGAGGTTAGTCTTTGGTAGTTCTCTCAATTACGCACTAGTGTGTTTGGTTTATCCATATGCACCAACGCATATTTATATTATGAAGTGCATCGTTGGGGAAGAGAGAGAAGGAAAGAGAGGGAAGGGGATATAGAGTGAGGGCAAGAGATGGGTATATGCGAGAGAGAGAGAGAGAGAGAGAGAGAGAGAGAGAGAGAGAGAGCATAAAATTCACATTTTCTATATTAGAGGAGGATATTTTTAAGGATCGAGTAACTATTTCATATTTTGTAAACCCAGATTGATATTTCTTGTATAGCCGAGTGGAAAAAAACAATGATATTGTAGAAAAAATAAATGATTTTTAAAGTGTGTTGTCAAGTTCTAATTTTTTTTTGAAGTTAGATTGTTCTATGCTACACAAGTTGACGGTTTTGGCTCAAATGTATGAAAAAACAATTATAATATCAAATGGCCAATTCTTCAGATTCCAACTCATTTTGTATCTTTGGAACTCCAAGTTCTCTCACATTGATTGGAGTATGTCAATATTTTATTGATAATCCATTTATCCCATTGAATTTGTGTTATGTATGCAAGTGAAGTTTAATAATTGTTCATTGAATTATGTAGGATGAAGGTTCATGATCGAGTTCAAATTCTCAAGATATTCCCGTGGTCCCAAAATTCCACAAGCTCTTATCGGGAGAAAGATATCGCAAGAAAATGTTTGATGAAAATGGAAAACTTCTTTACCCTACCAATATTAACATTCCATCTTCCAGCAACCAACCTGGGTCAACGATATTACACCATGAATTGAATCTCTTTTATGTAGACAACCTCGTAGGGCGTAAGAAAAAGATGATTGAGTAATTTTATTTTTGTATTTTCAACATAAATCATGTAAATGTATTTCTTAATTTGAATATTTTTTTTATAACAGGGTTGGTTTCATGTTTATTATTAGGAAAAAAAATCCATGATTTTAATAAAGCACATAATAAAATCAACCCTTTTATTGATGTAATGTTAAATATTTTTACAATCAAGATTATGATGACGAGCGACCTATCCATCATATACCATTGCACTACACTATGATGTCAATTCATGATATTGCTACTAAACAAAAACAACTCGGAGAGGAATCATACCAAGAATGGTTAAACAACCACCTATTCAATTCCCACTACATCCCGAGTCACCAATTCAAAACCTCGATAGTAACACTAGTTCTTCACATGTTGGGGATGAAGGAAATGATATAGAGGTTGGTATGGATGATTTATTCTGAGATACCTAGGTCATGGAGGGAATGTTGTTATATGCATTCCTACAAAATGAACTAGGTGATGACGTTGATGTCATAGATACCTTCTATGAAGACTTGAAATATGCTTCTACCACTCCTCTATTTGGTCCAGTACATGGTTCTGCAAGGTCTACCCAACTAGGGACAACAATGTTACTGTACAAATTGAAAGCAATGTATGGCATGTCAGACATGTGTTTCTCAACACTTTTGAGGTAAGTAACCATTAATTCCCCTAAATTTGTAAGGAATCTTGTCACAAAATGAAGGAATAACAAGGTTGATTTTATTCATGCTTAATGACAATGTAAATTTATATTTCCCACTAATTGTAGGTTACTCAAAGATAAGGTATTTTAAAGTGATAATCTCTTGCCTGATAGTTGCACATAGGCAAAGAAAATGTTGAAAATGTTGGGTGTTGAGTATATATCATACCATGCATGTCTGAATGATTATATTCTATACAAAAACAAATATGTGAACAAAGACAAGAATGTGGGCATGATAGATAATATAAATAAATAAATAAGGGTAAGGAACATGTTCCTCCTCATAATATATTGAGGCACATGTATATAATTCCAAGAATTAAAAATATCTTTTGTTGAAAATGATTAACCATGTTTCAGGGGTGGCACACCTCACATATAAGTGAGCCAAGAGTTATGTGAATATCAACATATTTAATAACCATGAAGCATATAGAGGATACATGGATCGATAAATTCAAGGATGAAGTACAAAGAATCCAATTGAGCATAGTTGTGGATGGAGTTAACATGTATTCCCTCATGGAGTTAACCTTTATTCCCTCCAAAACATAAACTATTTTTTTTGGCCAATGGTAGTGATCCGTAAAAATATCCCCCCATGGTTTTCCATGAAGAATGAACATCTTATACTAGCTCTTATAGTCCTTGGTAGAAGACAAGTGAAGAGAATGGATATCTACCTCCAACCACTAATTCATGAATTTAAGCAATTATGAGAAGGGATACATGTATATTATGTATCAAGACCCATCCCAATGAAGAGGTATTTTACATTGTATGGCATATGTGCATACACCATGCATGATTATCCAATACTAGGAGTTTTCTTTGGTAAGCGTGTTTGTCGATTTGTTTATATATGTAATTTTATTTGGCATACTTCATTTGGTGCAACTATGTTTCTGAAATTAACATTCAATGTATATGATAACATCGTAGTTATCATAATAAAAGTGAATCGTGTATGTAAATGTTGTGGAAATTCTATAAAGGTTAGGTGGTCCAACCACCTATGAAATCTAGTGTACGAATTCTCAAGGGTATTCCTCCTAGAATACCACCCTTATAAAAGAGTAGCATCTTCTTTCAATGGTAAACTAGAGAGAACTCGAAGGCCTGAAATAATGACACTAAGATATTAAAATAGGGCATATGACACAGATAAGGAGAAGGAAATGGCAGAATTGTTTGATTCAGATGAGGAAACTATGTTCAATGATCCTAAATTTTTTGACACCTATGTTGAGAAAATTCCCATTGGGATGAAAATGAAATATGTATTTTATGAGATTCCATATTGGGAGCATCTTAATATTGGCCCCTTACTAGATCCCATGCATATATTAAAAAATGTTTCATATTCATTATGGGGGCACACATCATTGGATAAAAGAGACACATTGGCTATCAAGAGAGTTATTATTGCTTCGAGTACTAAAAAGAGACATTGCCAAGAAATGAAACTAGAGGAGAGGCTACTCCCTCTTGGTCTTTTAGAGAAGGTGATGTCCCGTGGATTTTGAAGAAATATGATCTTTCTATGGAAATGATGTTATATTGGGTGTGAAGGAACCTTATTTATATGGGTCGACTCTACAATGCTACTTCACTGTAGACGAGAATTTTTTGGGGTTGAAATCACATGACCATTTGAACCTTCTAACGGTATGTAAGTTGAATACATGATTCTTTTTCTATACTGACATCGGTAAAAATATGCTATGCACTCATAGTTTTATTGAAATTAATGATGTGTGTGTCCATTTTGCAGTGTCATTATCCTTTGCTCATGTGTGGTCGTGTGAACCATGACTCCCTTTAGGACATGTGACATGCCATATCTAAATTATCTTCATTTTTATGTTGGATCACATCAAGGGAGATTCATATGGATAACATACCATGGTGGCATCGAGAGATAATTGAGATTGTTTGTATGTTTGTGAAAGAACTGCCCACAAACTTTACGGACTTGCAAATCCATGTTCTACTTCACCTATCTGATGAGATCGAATTAGATGGGGTGCTCTCATGTCATTGGATGTTCTTATTAGAGAGGTACATGGAAAAATTGAAGGGGTTTTTTCAACAAAGGGAAAAACCAAAGGGGTCTATGGTAGAGGGGTACATATCATACGATTCGTTCTATTATGCCAGCGAGTACATCAAGCAAATTGACGACAAAACATGGGCAATTTTTTGGGATGAACGTCAAGATGAGGAAAAAATGGAAAGGGAGATATTCCAAATGAACAGAAAAAGGTGCTTGATAAAGATTAAGTGAGTTATATTTTGTCAATTTAGTATAGAGAAATTGTTTATATCGAAGTTGATGATATATATTTCATCCCATGCTATTTGTTTTGAATTATATTATACATCAACAAATTTGGAAATTTTGATGTCATCAATAAATTAGTTCTTTAAATTGATAATATATATTTGATCTCATGCTACTCGTTTTGAATTTTTTTATACATCAACGAATTTAGAAATGGATTCCATCAATAAATTTGTTCTCTACAATGTGGAGGAAACACAACCATGGGTGAGATTGTATGAAGAGAAAAGGAGGAAACATGACAGTGATAGGAAAGAATTCAAATGGTTGAATGGTAGAAGCATGTCTTATCTTGATCATTTAAAAGAAAATATGCCAAAAATATGTTCCAACAGTTGGGTGGATGACCAAATACAAGATAAATATATGGTGTCCAGTTGTAAGCCATGTTGATAAGATCTGGATGCACGAAAGATAGGGATTAGGTGTAGCAACTCTATAATAACCTCCCTGAGTACCATGTTCTATTTATAATATTGCACATTTGAATTGTATCACACAAAATGTTTTTATTAATGCTTTGGTTATTAAACATATGATATCGTCCTTTGTTTGCATTTTTACAGGTGCATTTGTTCCCATCTATGTGGGCATATGGACATCATTTTTGTACTAAGTATGTTTATGATGGACAAATTATACAAGATTATAGAGTGGAGGTTGAGTTCGACCAATCTAGTCGTGTTATCCACCATGATGAAAACCTAATAAAGGGGAAGTTATGTTACATTGGAAAGATACAAGAGATCATGAAAGTGAACTTCTCATCGTTTCAATGTGTTAGCTTTTGTTTCAATTAGTGGGATACCTTCGACAAGAGAAATGTAAAGGAAGATCATGATAGTGAGATACTATGTATTAACTCTAAAAAAAATGGGTTGAAAGTAAGGAGTCTTATGTTTTCCCAAAACATTGCAACCAAGTGTGTATTTGCCCAGATGTGTTGGATTGGTATTGGTGGTTCATATTGAGACATGATCCGATATCTAAACATATTTTTTAGAAAAAATGTTACAATGCCAAGATAGGAAGATAATCAGGGTAACATAATGATCCCAATTCTTAAAATATTATAAAAGAATAGAAGTACACAAAATGTGCAATAATGTGAGCGTGGGGCACAACTCCAAGATACATAAGTTACACAATAACTCCTTAAATAATATGAGAACCTCCTCCAAATAACTAGCTACATTCATACTTCACAATTCACCTCTCCCCAATAAAGAATACATGATCTCTATATATACCTATTCATACTTTCACATGAGGCCCCTATCAACCCTATTGCATATATATTTACACATTACATGTACATTTAGGCACATATATATCCCTCCAATGGGGTCATATAATTTAGCCCTATATATGCTCCCCTTGGGTCATAATATAGTACTCTCTTTCAAAAAGCTTTGTCCTCAAAGATTTACATTTAAAGGATTCACATGTGATGACACTAAGTAATATGATTTTCTTATGTTCCTTCTTTCTTCCTTCCATTGATGATGATTCATCCATCCAAAATCAATTATTTTCAGTTGTAATCCTTGGTGTCTGGTTGTTGCATAATTTTTCTTCCCTTGATTCCATGTATAATTGTTTAAGCTTCTCCAATTTGTAGTAGATGTTGATCTATGATAATATCTTTTTGAATAATAGTTTTGTGATTCCATATTCTAGGAATATTTATGATAATTCCATATTTTTCCTTGATAATGTTGATATTGATCTTCTTGTCTTCTTTGAAATCTTTCCTGATAATGAAAGTGCCAATATGGTTTGACATTTGACGGTTTTTCTTCATTCTTCACACTCATGTCATCGATATTCTTTTTAGTGACAATGGAATCCTCTATCCTCTTTTATCGGTCCTTAATTAATCTAGACTTGGGGATAATACCATAATATTTGGCATGTACATCCTCTAGATGGAGTTCAACTTCTTCAAGTATATTCTATTGAACTTCTTGAATATTGTCTTATTTATCATTTTGAAGATACAATGTGACCCTGTGTCTATAAAATTATGATGTCCTTATTCAATTCTATATTTCATTTTTTATTTTACCTCATCAATGTTTAAGGATTCCTCAACCTTCTTGAAAATTTCATCTTCCAGTCTTTTGGTAGATTCTTCATCCAAGATCCTTGTTTCTTATTTATTTTGATAATTCTTCTTCTCTTCCTTCAATATTTTAACTCACATAATAGTATTTTAGTATGGTTTCATAATATACACATCTCTTCATCTTTCTTTTTTAAATCGCCCCTTGAATCATCCTTTTCCCACATTTCTTTGATACTCTTTTCTTGCTTTAAGTTCTTAACCTCCTTAATGAGTGATTCATTAAGGGGAAGTATCTTAGATAACTCCTCACCCTTCTTATTAATATATTCCTTTTCTGCATTTAATTCATCTTAAATTCTACTCAATTCCTCCATTTTAGTATCCATAATCCATTTATCTAAGAAGATATTTTCAAATTATTCCCATGTGGAGTAGAGTCTAGTATGTTCATCAACAATTCTCCACCACTTATAAGCTTCACCATTAAAATTAAGGTTTTCCTGAAAAGGATTCTTACAATTTTATTTTATCATCCTTAACCATTCCACAATATCAATTTCATCTTTATCTTCATCTCTTGTAAATTTAGGTATTTCCATTGATTCTTAAGTGAGGTCTAACCCCAACCCTTAACTCACAACCTCAGTATATCGAGGATAATGATATCCAATAGTTATACTAATTTTTCCAATATAATACTATGTGTTTTCTCTTTCCAATGTATTTTGAATCAACATAATTAGACATCCCAATCAAAATTTATGATAGTTTTAAGTAAACATACATTTGAAACCCTAATTTGGAGTTTATCCTCTTGGTTGACCTTCCTTCTAATGTATCTCTTAAATTTCATCCCCTATGAGTCTGAAATTTAAACATGTAGTACTCTGAAGACTATTATATGTAATTCCATAGGCCTGACCAAAATTGGGTGTTCCAAATGAAAGTTATGGTAACTTTCTCAAATCTTGTTGAGTTTTGGCCTATTCTGAAGAGAAAACTTGTATGGAATGCCCTGCATCCAATATTGGATAAATGATTATACAATTCACACCCAAAAGATATGAATTGTGGTGTTTCCAATGCAGTTAGACTCATAGAATTTGGATCCTCTATGAAGAAGTTATGACTTTTTTACCCAGAACACATGTTTGAGACTAGTTATAGGACTAGTCAAACACCCTATCTTCCATAGGGTGTAAATATGAAAGTAAAATGACCCAAAAGATGAAATTTGTACCAAAATTAATTTGATATGTCGTATACATACCCTCCAATTTTCATTTTCTTAAGTGACCTCGAATTTTTTTATAGAAAAAATTCCAAGATGACTTACTTGAGGAAGCAAAACCCTAGGATCGGTGCTCTGATACCAAATGTAATGATCCCAATGCTTAAAATATCATAACATAATAGAAGTACATAACATATGCAACAATTTGAGCATGAAGCACAACTCCAAGATACAAGAACTCCTTAAATAATAGGAGAATATCCTCCAAATAACCAGTTACATTCATACTTCACAATTCACCTCTCCCCATTAATGAATACATGATCTCTATAGATACCTATTCAGACTTGCAGATGAGTCCCCTTTACTATTAGGTCGAACCTATTAAATATATATTTACACATTACATGTACATTGAGGCCCATATATTTCTCCCCTTGGGGTCATATCATATACATTTAGCCCTATATATGCTCCCCATGTGTCATAACAGATGGAAACAAGGACTAATTTGTAAATTATTTGTTTGGATATTTATATTGTGGATGTTTCATTTTATTATGGGTATCGATAATGGACAATTATGCTTATTATTTCTTCATTTTATAATTATGTTGGATATGAAAAGTTAACAACCATTTACAACCACCAAATTGAAAACACATTAAATAGTACAACCATAAGATATGGGTTTGATATATTTTTATTGTCATATCTATTGTTTATTATAACAAATTTATGTTGTATCAAGTGTTAAAATATGTTTATGTTAACCTTTGAATTACTAAGAATTAATTGAGATATCACAAATTTGGTGGTGTACAATAGTAAATATTTATTTTAAATTATATTCTATTTAACACAAAATGAAGACATTAAAAAACATTCAAACCTCAAAATTTTTATTTTTTGAAAAAAACAAACTTCAAATAAATATATACTTTGATGGAACTTCTAAGGAAAATTCCAACTAAATAACTTCGTGCAACATTTACACTTGTGGTGTTGGATTTACCAACTTTGATGGCATTCCCCACCTTAACTAGTGTAACTATCATGACCTTCACCTATTCCACTCCTTCCTTTAGTTTTATAATCATATAAACTTATATTAATCATTGTTTTTTCATTCTCCTTTAGATAAGTGTCAATATATGAAGGACATGGAAATTCTAAAAGAGTCTTTTCCAAGAGTCTAGTCATAATTAAGGAGAATTTTAATGATCCATACTTATGTAAAAGTATATAAAATTTTGTGAATTTTACTAATCCTTAAAATACTAATTACGAAATGTAGGGGGACATTATTTTTTAATAAAAGAATCATGAAGTTTGTATTAGAGTGAAAAATTGTGAAACCATTTCATAGAAAGTGTATAGATAAAATTGTATTATTATTCTCTATATTTATTATTTTAAATTTAATTGAATAACCTCCGCTACAACCTTCATCTACCTAAATTTTTTTAGTTGTATGGAACATCCAGTAAGATATTTGCAGCCAATAGAGGAGGTTGTAGTGGAGGTTTTTTTGAAAATTTTGTCAAATTTTGTAACACTAAAAACCTCCGCTAAAAGGTGTTCTCCTTGTAGTGTTCATCATTAACAAATATCAAATTTCACTTAAAAACTGAGAAATCATTAACAATGTTCATCATAAGCATACTCATAATACATTTTATAAATCAAACAACAACAAAAACCACAACATTATATCAAAACAATAATATACATGAGAGATATACATATGAATATACATGTCAAACATACACCTCAACAAAATCTTCAATAAAAATGTCATATACATATCTCAAGTAAAATATAAAACAATCAACATAAATGTCAATGTCTTTGCTACCAAAGGTAGAGCCTCTATCAATAACAACTATCTCATAAGAAAATGTTGATAAAAGTGCACTATCAAATGTCTCTATATCAATATCATGAAGATGTGCAGTAGTACCTGTTGTGAACATAGTGTCCAAAGAATCAAAATCTTGTGACATATGTGGATGAAGAGGAGGAGGAGGGGTATAAGTGAATGATGACACTTTTGTACTAGGAGAGAGATAATGATCGGTGGATGGTGACACACATGGAGGAGGGGGTGGATGACTAGAATATGGTGACACATGTGGAGGAGAAGAAAGAGGAGGAGGAGGATGTGGATGCAGGTTTATACACATGTGGAGGGGAAGTAAGAGGAGGAGGAGGAGGATCATACATGGATGCAGGTTCAAACACATGTTGAGGGGAAGCAACAATATTGGTAAATGTGCAACTGACTCATGTGGAGGTGAATCACGAGGAGGAGGACCATGTGGTGGAGTAGAGGATGTGGATGACTCTGTTGATGATTTATATGTAGTGGGATCATGAGACGTACCCCTCACCATATCGATCAGGATGATGACACCAAAAATATGACACATCAACATCTTCATGTCATAATTAAAACACTTCCATATAGTAGAGAGATCCTCTACCCATAATATGTCTCTAACGAGTGCGGGTACCACTCCATGACTAGTCATGACTCTAGTAACACAATTGATTTTCTACCTCTAGTTAGACTCTCATATTTGGTATCTGTGACATGTGGGGTCTCTGTACTACTGGAGGCTAGTCCTCTTCCTAATAAGAGTAGATAATGATAATAATAATAATATATTTGAAACAAAATGTTACAGTAAATTACATGTGCATTAAATAAGACATAAAAATATGCAAATATATTGATCAAAACATAATGATAATATTATCTCTCTTGTCCATTGGCTCCTCTGCCATAAATCAAATGTTTGGACTTTCTCTCTAATCCATCCCCAAATATGAGTACTCTGTAATATTAAGGATACGATTATTATCGCTATCCAATAAATCATATACTTCCCTACCGACCAAATAAATGGGAAACATGTATTGGTCCCTCTTGGGCATCAACTACCTCCACATGTGGATACATGCATCAAACATATGCCTAGCATGAAAGTAGGGTACTTCTACTTGAGTGGCATGAACCCTCTCAAAAAATTATTTATACACTCTTACACGATTGGGAAGAATCGTGTCCGAGACAAAAAAAAAAAACAACAATGATCTAATACATGACAAAATTGTCTCAAAAAAAAAATCTCCCACCTAATCAATCAAGGCATATGCAATAAACTATCTACATATAAAACATAGAGAAACTAGTATGCTTCCCATTAGAGCTATACTGTGATAGTGCTGATAGCATAAGACACAGTAACCTAACATCATGTCTCTCAAATGAATATATCCACAACTGACCACCATGAACCTAGAACTCCAAAGCTAAATGAACAAGCAGATGTACATATCTTTGGGAATATGCTAGCTGGGTCTCTCCTACAACACCAAGTTGTAGCACAAGGAAATGAGGAAAATTGAAATACTCCCCCATCCTAGACAACCAAGTGATGAAATATACATCCTCCTTTTTCAGATGATATCTCATATCGGGAGAAACCTTGAACCCCTACCTAGCATGATCCCAATGAAATATCGACTACTATAACAACAAAGAGTTCCCCCTAAGGGATGTACCCTCCTGATAAAACTTCAGGAGAAAAATATCCATCAAAAGGTCCTTCGTCAGCTGTGAAAGAGGGTAAGGGAAGAACTCCCTCTCCCTGGCCTCCCACTCACGCACAAATGTGTACATTGTAACCTACTTCCACTCCTCCTCCTCCTCTCATCATCATCGTCTCTAATTCAGATACAAATATTGTTAGGAACATATATATAGATAAAATAAATTGAAATTACAAAACAAATACTTATATAAATGATGTGTATTTAAAAAAATACAAAATTATTTTTTTTTTGCAAAAAAATATTAAAAAGAAATCAGTGTGTCGCAAACAACACATACGCCCTTAGTCCTGATGTCGGTGCACTATCTCAGAAAAAAAAAAAAACCACCCAATGGTGCATCCCATAGGATGCTCCCCACTGGCTGAGGGATTTTAACCACATTAGTTTAGTGCTTTTAACATCATTGGTTCATTTCGTTAACAAAGATGCACTGCAATGCTAAAATTTATGGTGCACAAATTCAAAGTGCCCTTTGTTAAACCTAAAAAACTCATGCACTAGTTCTACCATAGCACTGATATGATGTCCAGTGGTGCATTGCATTACTAACACATCGCTAGTGGGGCCTTACAGAAGATGAACCAAGTTTTTTATTTTTCAAAACATGTCATGGTGCATATGTTTAACATTTACACACCAGTGTTCCACAACTATTTTGTGGCATGATCAATTGCAGCGATGCATTTACTAAGTCACACGACTCTAATTGGTTATTACAAATTCACCCTGGTTTCATTGTATTTATAACATTGATGTGTTTGTTGGATTGATGGGCAACACAAAGTTAAATTTCATTATTGCAATTGAAGTAGTGTGATTTGTTACTATTAATGCATCGGTACCATTATGATAGTGGAGCACTGACGGTTTGTTACACCATGCGTTGTAAATGATATAAAACCAAGAATGATGTGTCCAATGAGATGCCCTGCTATGCCAAGTCGAAAAATATATGTCCTGATGCATTTATGTGAACAATACTAGTGTGTTGTGTTAAAATGGTTGCACTACTACAATAAATTTTATAAATCGTTAAGTTAGTGATGCCATTAATTAAGTGAAGTGTACTAGTGTGGGTAGAAGCTAATTGTGTGTCGATTGCGCGGCATTTTGAAGGGCGCATCACTTTGTTTCTATAATTTATCACGGTTCTCTTTCTTGAATGACACCGATGCATACATATATATGAGAAAAATTGGTGGTGGTGCTCACTATGAATTGAACATAGTATGCACCATATTGGGGCGAACCGAAGCATTCAAAAGCACCATGGGAAATTGGAAAAAATGTTGAAAAAAATGCCAAATTTCAAGATAAATTCAAATTTTGATTGGATGAAAATGCAAATAGGAAGGTAATAAACAATTTACCTAGACTCTTATTTCCTAAGGAGTAATCGTTTCACTATTGATAAGAAATTAGAATTCATGGTAATTTCCAAAATTTGGAAATGTGTGGAGTCTACCAATAGAGTTATCCATGTCGGTGTAGATCACTAGAAACAAGGTGTCTTAGGAAGGACGATGAGAATCGATGCTTGTGTTGGAGCCGCCCTTGTTTTTTACCTTCCAAAAAACTTTCAAATTTTCGAAACTTGAAGTCTAAATTGACTTTCTTCCGAGATCTTAAAACTCTGAAATCTTGTCGCCTGAACAGAGATGCTTTTCCTACTTTCAAAACAGATCCGTTCTTGCAAATATGTTCGCTCTTTTGTTTTGTTTCAGGGTCTCGCAAGTCGGACACTTTAATTTTTGAATTCACAAGTCCCGAGTCGCGAAACTGCGAACTCGGTTTCAATTTTCGCCCAAGGCATTAACTATGGTAAAACCTTTAACCCATGATTAAACGTCGTCAAGATTTAGCGCCTCGACATAAGTCAAACCCAGGTTTTTGTTCTTGCAGTCCCGATAGCCGAGAACACGATAACTTTGTGATGACCTCGGTCGGAGATTAAAGGTAAAAAACTAATCAAGGTTAAATCCGGTTCTCAGCACCTCGCCACTCGGTACTTTATTTCTTAGAGTTAAAACTCCTAAAACCCCGACTCGCGAGGTTGCGACAGGATTATAACAAGATTAATTAGTAGCCTAATCTAAGATTTTCTTCAAATTAATTGGAGCCTTAATTATCGCCACATCGCGATATCGCGACTCGGCAGATCATTCTCCCAAAAATCTGTCTTTAAAGTTCCGAGTCGCGATATGTCAAATAAATTAATTATATGATTAAGGATGCGCCAAATTCACGGTTACTGTTAATTAAGCTAAAATCGGCACTCGCAGTGTCGCGAGTTGAAAAGTCAAAATGTTAAATGGAAATTCACGATGTGGCGAAAAGCGAGAAAATGATTTAAGTCTCTAAGATTTGATTTTTTCAATTAAAATGAGATACATCCCGTGCATCGAGGTTTGCACACTTCACGAGGTAGCTACTCTCTCTCCATAACCTGACTGACTGTCAAGCCGCCGAACATTGATGACACTAATAAAGAATTAGGGTAAATCCACGAATAAATAAGATTGGATTTATACATTAAATTTGGTTTTATGTGCGATTTGACAGACTTATTTCAAAAGGTACAGAGTTTTCAAATATATACGAGAGTTTCATTCTTTTTAAACATTTCTCATAAGCACACAGAGCTCACCTTTCTCCGAGGGAACTTATTTCCGCATGTATACACAGGTCTATTTCAGAAGAGCGAAAAAGCAAGCGTCAGCCATGGCTCCAAGGAAAGCAGCGAAAGAAAATGTCGAGGTTGCAGCGCAGGGTCCAGACAACGTCTCAGATACTTCACCTTGGACTGGCGGCTCAGTACCCACCTGGTCGTTTATTTCAGACATTTTGCAATTTGAGTTGGTAAACTATTCAGACTCAGATGACGATGACAATGATATTGTAAAGGACGACCTGAACACTAAGTACAAGACAATTGTTCAGTCGGGAATGCACCTGGTTGCAACCAGACCTCGGTTGCTCCCATACTACGACATGATCCGATGGGCATTGGATCACATCGACCTACCCACCAGAACTATCATGAATGACCGACGGACCACAGTCGGGACTTTCAGACCAGAGCATATCCAATCTATGTATAAGCTACCAGCGACTTCTGAATGTATATATGGCAATGAATTACTGGAGGAATTCAAAAAGAAGGAGTGTAAAGAATATGATAAAACCATGCCTGGTTTGATAAAAGATTGGGTTTCGCGCTCCGCGACATTCAGAGCGAATGACAAGGGCGTGTATTCAATTTCTTCCCTAGAGCCACAGTATATGTATGTGGCGATGATGACGTGCCGACTTTTTGGAAGTGAGGATACCGCGCATTTTTACATCTAGTGGGTACCTCTCATCTTTCGGGTAGCAGAAGGTTGCTCATTTAATTGGGCGAAGATGCTCTCCGACAGTTTGTTTAGTAGGGTCACAGAGTACCGGGAGAAAAAAACAGCCGGGAGACCATCCGGATTATTCATGTCCGCATATATCATGGACGCAATATGCTCCATGACACCTTTTCCTTTGATGAATTGGGCTTGGAGTCCAACCCAAGAAAAAACTGTGCATGAGTACCACGACAAGCTGTGGGAAAATAATGAAAATAAATTTATTTATGAGATTTTCAACTGGGTGATGGTGCCCCTGCACATCGCCATTTTGGTCTTTCGCCACCCCGCATCTCGGATAGCATTGCTGCGAATCTGAGCAGTATCGCGGACTGGTACATAGAAGAAGAATTCTCCTATTTTAGAATTTTCAGAGCTGCTATTCCTCCTCTGGCGCTACCGCTGTTCATCCCTGACAAGCTGGCCTGTCGTGAGATTGCTCGACAAACAGTGATTGGTGGAGTGAGTAAAGAGCTCAAAGCGTCATCAAAGAAGGTATGGTCGTTTTTCCCTGTTCGGCTTAATTCCTATTCCGTATTAGATTTCGGACATGCTAAGGCTAAGGCTGCAACCTTAGAAGACTTGAGCCTAGTCTCTATTGAGTACAAAAAGCATGATCCTCAGAGAATTGTAAGCACCCATTTGGGAAATTGTGGATTAAAGAGGTTTGAACACGAATGCTCACCCTCGGATGATGTTTTTCGAGGGGCGAGGTCCTATGAGAAAGTGCAATTTCGAATCAGATCTCTAGCACCCGAAGACAGGGCCTCTGTTTTAAAATTTCAGGAGCATAGGAAAAGATGTCTCCCCGTGGTGCTAGGAGGTTTGGGAATTTCCAAGGATAAAGAGAAGGAGGTTGAAAGCTCTGAGGGCCAAACTTCTAACACCGAAAAATGTCAGGAAGGACAGCAGGAGGAGAATCCCGAACAGGAGAAGAGTCCCGAGCAGGAAAAGAATCCCGGAACAGAAGAATGGACTACTGACCCACCCAAGGAACATAGTCCAGAGGTGGAAGTAAAAAACACAGACCCGCCAGAGACTCAGAAACCGGAGACAGAGACGAAGGCCTCTGATCCTCCGAAGGAGCAGGGCTCACTCGACACACCAGGAAAGGCGACGAAGCAAATCGGTGAACCCATCACCTCTATCACACCCTTGCAGTCGGCACAGGGAGATGTTAGCGAGGGATGGATATTTGGTGAATAACTAAGACCTATAAGGGAAGAGGAACTCCCCCCTACTGAGTTCTTTTTTGAAAGAAAGAGAAAAGCTATAGTAAAGCGGGAATTTTATCAAGAGGGAGAGTCCACTGTTAAAAAATTCAAAGTAATGACAGATGGAAAAAACAAGAAGAGTGATGAATTCACCACAGAGATAGCAGGGACGCTAGGAGCGTATGCATCAGTGAACCAATTTTCGGTTGCGATGTTGAAAAATCAGCTCAAGAGAAAGAATCGACTGATCAAGACTCTTGAAACTCGAGTAGCTTCGGTTGCGGAAAACACTAAGAGTCAAGAGAGTGGAGCAATAGAGATGGCCCAATTGGCCGATAAGAAAGAAATTGAAGTCCTCAAGACCAAGCTGGAACAAGCACATTCGGTGATCCAAGAAGGTCGGGTGCAAGCTGATCAGCAGAGAAATATGATCACAGAGCTACAGGCTCAAGTAGAGGTTGCTGAAAGAAAAATGATCGATGTCACGGGGTTTAAATCCTGAGTAATTAATATCAGAGGCAGGATCTCTTTTGTACAGCAGAATCTACTGGGAAAAGTTAAAGTACTTCAAGAAGATTGTCTCTTGATGTATCAGATGTCCGAGAATTTCACCACCAGAGAAAAGAAAGCCAAAGCTTCTCAGATAGATTTTCAAGAGGCAGTGATAGCCACCAACAACAGATTTTCCACAGACTCTCTAGGGCTCACCATCGCTGAACAAACAAGAGGTAATATTTTGTTAAAAGATTGGGAACACAATATTTCTTTAAGCAAGGAGCAGGCTCAAAAAGTGACTAGTTCATTGGAAGAACCTTTCAATGCCATAAATGGCGAGCTGCTAGAAATGGAAAATGGAGGTGACTTGGATACATTGAGGCGAATGAATATAGATCATATCTCCCTTGATATAAAGGAGAAAAATGAAAGAGAGTTGTCGGACATATCCAAGATGGTCAGGTTAGACATGGCTCAAGTTGATAAAAATTTGATTCAACCAAGCGCACAGCTCAGCGCTCTTGACATCATTGACGCCCAAATAGGTGCTAAACTTCCACAGTTGGCTCGAGAGTGCTATTTCGCCGAGGCCAGCTGTCAAGCAGAGCCATCACAGCTTGTATCCCAGTTCGTGGACAGATGTAGGTTATGCACTGAATCCATGCAAAGACAAGCACCTGGCTCTTTTCGAAAATAGAGTAGAAGAGATGGAGTGATTTCGCTCCTCACAGCTGCCAAGCGGAACCTTCACAACTTGTATCTAGTTTATGGACAGATGTATAATATACAATGAATCACGTAAAAGAAAGCACCTGACACTTTTTGAAAAGAGAGTAGGAAAGGGAAAATTTGTATAAATAGAGCACAAAAAGAAGAACACAGAGGCTGGACTTTTTGGTACTAATTTGTAAATTGAGTTTTGGCATTAAGAAGTTAAATACAAGCAAAATTTGAAGATTCTCGATCCCGTCCTGACTGTATTACAAGTTTGTTTTCTTTATGTTTCATATTTCATTTTGCTCTACTTCTCATAATCGATGTGTAGCGCTATGCTTTAGTACGACCACTACCATAGAGAAGGAATTTCACCTTTATGTAATTGTTTATTGTCTTTCCTCTGCACCAGCTATCAGCGGTTGTAAGACCAATTTGCATTTACAGAATTATATGATCATTTACACTCTATCGGTTATTTCTATACTAATATCCTTCTTCTGTGTATGTGTGAGTTTTCTATTAACAGGAATTTTACGTATCTGCAGCTTAATGTTTTTCTTTCATACTCGTCTTTTTATTAAAAGCAATATTGTTACGGGAAAGGGCCTTCTGTTTGCTTTCTATTTTATTCTTAAAGTTAAAATTTCTCTTTCTGAAGACAAAATTGAAATAGCGTTAAAATCTCTCTTTAAATCATTCCTTACTGGTAATGTTTCTCAATGACTGTCCCTGCAGTTACTCAACCTAATATTCAACCCGGACTCTCTAATCAAAATCATATCGCTTTAAATCTTTTCGATACGATCCTTAAAACTGCTAACACCCGGGAGGAATTAGAACTTTCATGGGCAGCCATTGAGCGTGATATAACTGCTCAAGAGCAGTTGGAAGCTAGGCGACGAGAACGTAGAAATCTGCTCTAGTTTCTCATACCGAAGGTGACTTTATCTTCGTATTCATCTTTCACATACTTTCGGATGCCTTGACACTGTACTTTAAGCCTTAGTACAGACTCAGGAACAACAGCTTGATTGAGAGTTTGGAAGCACGAGATGAACTGTAACAATGAAAATTGGTTTGGTAATGAATTTTTTATTTACCCTACGACGATGCACCTGACAACAGTATGACGCACTGGTGCATAGTGTTCAACGACACTGGTGTGATTTATTCGATGCATTTATTTTTTATTATAAATTATGATGGTGCTTTGGAACATTAATGCACCAGTGCTTTATGTTTCATGTATTCCCCCATGCGGTTGGTTAAACTAAGTGCATCACTAAGTTAAAGTTTATAAATTGTTAAGCTAGCGGTGTGGTTAATGAAGTGAAATGTACCAGTGCGGGTCAAATCCAATTGTGCACTGGTTGTGGAGCATTCCAAAGGACACACCACTTTGTTTTTATAATTTATTGCGGTGTTCTTTCTTTAATGGTACCAATGCATACATATATATGAGACACACTATTGGCAGTGCTTGTTGTGAATTTAGCACAATACACACCACATTGGGGTGAGTCGATGTGTTTAGGCGCACCATGTGAAATTAGAAAAAATGGTAAATTTCAAGATAAATTCAAATTTTGATTAGATGAAAATACAAATAAGAAGGTAATAAATAATTTACCTGGCCTCTTATGTTCTAAGGAGGCATGGTTGCATTGTTCATAGGAAATGAAAATCCATGGTGATTTCCAAAATTTGGAAATGTGTGGAATCTACCAATGTAACTATCCAAGTTGGTGTAGAGCATAAAAAATAGGGTGTCTTAGGAAGGAAGGTGAGCACTGATGCTTGCTTGAGATTTTTGAAGCACAATATGCATTGTAACAATGAAAATCGGTTTGGTAATTTTTATTTATTTACCCTACCATGGTGTTGTTGATGTTTGAGTCAGTTAAGACCAAAGAAATAACCTCACGAGGATATGAATCCGCCTACATTTTTATAGAGGTGGTACTCCTCTTTGGCTAAAAGATATGTCTTGAATATCTTGGATTAGGGATATTTCTTAGATTACAAACCCCAGATCTTTATTGCTTGTATTTATACAATCTAATCTGATCTTCAAGTGCAATAAGAAATATTTTAACAACAAAATGATTGAAGGGAGGCTTCAATATCAGAATATCTCTTTTCCCAACATCATATATACCTCCTTCTAGATCATATACAAATAATGGATATATCCATATCTTCTCATGAGAAATATGAAATAATAGTTTTGATCATCTAAAATATTTTTAAAAGAGTATAACAATTATAACAAAAGATGATTTAATAAGCATACTTCAAACATCTCACCCTCATAAATTCCAAGATCTAAAACACCATTAAATTCATGCCCCGAAGTAATTGTTTGTGGAATTTTATTCATGAAATATATTCAAAAATAAACAAAATCTATGATAGTCATATACATGGTTGTGAATACTCCATGATCATATAAGAAAAGTATTTTGAAGAATACAAGAAGTACACTCAAGAATCTCATCCTTCTGCTCAATTAAGAGATTTAAGTATAAAGCTTTGAGAAAATGGTGTAGAAGAAGAAAAAGAGTTGAGATATATTTTTGTTGATTAGAAGTTTCGTTGCATATTGATGTCTATACCTTCTTCTTTTGATCTGTTTCCCCTACCCTTTTGATCATGGAACCTTTGATGAAGCTCTTTCTTCCTTTTAAAAATGATTCTTCTATCTACTTGAGTAGTTAGGGATTTATTTTCTTGAAGAGATAACTTAAATTAATGACTTAATTAAGTCTCATTAATGTATTAAAATCATTGATAGTTGTATCTTGAAATGAGACTTTTTCTGTCTTTAATAAAATCTTTTAAATAAACTTTTATTTTGAAAACAATTTAATTAATTGATCTTTTAAAAGGGGGGATATGTTTTAACTTTATGGATTTGATAATAAAATTTTCATACATTGAAACCAATTTATATGTGATCTTCATCATCTTAGATTTCCAATGATTCCTCTTGAACGCAATTTCGATTCGTGGATCTCAAAATATGACCTCGTGAAGTCGAGGTGTCAAACAGATTTATCAACATAGCATAAAACATTAGTTGAATTGTATTTTACTTTTTGAGAACATTATCGAAAATTTCAACCCTCAATACCTATTTCATCATCTTCCTTTCTGAAATACCTTTCAAATGAGGTAAATGTTTTCCAATTCTGACTCTCGGATCTCAATATATGGTCATTAGAAGATTAAGACTCAATAGGCGTTCATTGAATTTGATGGGGCAATTTGGGCCCTTGGATTGAATTTCTCCCTCCTTTCTTCAAATTTTCAACTCTTCCTCATAATTATTATCCCACATGCATGGGATTGTTGAAGTATTTAGTGTATATAATAAATAATGTAATATAAACTAGGTAAGAATTAAAGGAAGTATATGGAGAATTATAGGTCAACCTCTTAGGAAAATGATTAAATAATTAATATTTTGACCAAATTCATCCTCCACCCATGCCCATTCAGCGCCCAGTCATCATGAGTAAGAAATACACATGCTTGCATGTGTCATCACATGACAGGTCAAAATATGCCACATGTAACCAATAAGAATATGCCATGTATCTATGTTGGAGCAAGCATTTTGGGAGAAAATACCATCAAACGTGGAAGCTTAGACCAAGAAGGAGAGCGCGAAGTAGGATTTGCGGAAATCCGATGCATATGTGAAAAAACCTTTCCATGTGGTTAGGGTTTTGGAGTCATATTGTAATGGTTTTAATCCATTTTTTTAATATAAATAAGAGAACTATGAGGTAGGTTGAGGCATCTAATTGTGAGTAAGAATATGAGTATGATTCTATGATATTAGTCCCTTTTTGGTGCAAAGAATCTTTTTGGAGTTGAAGTCTATTTGAGAGCCATGGAGCTCAGATGGAGTCAATATGGAGATGTAGCTGAGGTTCAGGTCACAAGATATGGATCTTGGTGTGACGTTGTTCCACCTCACTACTCTCCATTATCTGTTGATGTAATGCGTGCATCACCTTTTTGATGAATAAGAAAGAAGCATAAGATCTTTGTGGATGTAACCCCAGGGGGGGGTGAACCATATTAAAACCTTGTGTTGCAATGTGTCCAAATGTTTTACTATTTATGAAATTATGTTTGAATGATTAGATAGATGAATGAATGGATTTACTTACAACGCGCACTAGAAATATGTATGCAAATGAATGTTGTGAATGAATGAGTTAATGGATATGATTAATATTGTGATAGAATGAATGGTTAAGTAGGATAGAAGTTAAAAGAACAACCCCAACCCCTTCCTTGATTGCATACACTTGCGTCATTAAATCACCCATAATCCATCTTGTGTGAGACTATGTTGTGCACTCTGTGCGCAGTGTTTCCTTTTGGTTTACCAGAGGGGTCAATGGTGTTAAGGTTTTTTTTGGAGAACTAAGGTAGAAGTTGGGTCATCCCATACATCCAACAAATGGTTTTGTTGCCGGCTAGAACTCTAAAGAACACTCGAGAAGGGGTTTTGTGAAGAATATGTAGTGGTAAAAATGGGTGTTCAGGCCATGGAATACTATGAAGCAAGAGATTGAAATATGGTTGGAAACAAAGTAGTTGGAGTTTGTTCAAAAAGATAATAAGGGTTCCAGGTAAACACTATGCCAGTGCCTCCAGAGGTATGTGTTTACTGATTTAAATGAAACATTTTTTTGCTATTTTCCATAATTATTGCAATAGTGGATATTAAGTCTGAAGGATACCCATCCCATGAATTGGATTAGACCAGTCGAGTGGACTGCTCAGGATATTGTGCAGTTGGAAAGGACTAATAATAAATTCACATGTGCAGTATATTTCTGGTTGGACAGTATGTTTGCAATATTTATAAATGAATTTGCAGTAGATACAACGAAGTCATGCGCTACTGCAAAGAAGGATTTATTTAAGGGACCAAGAAGGAGGTACATCAAGTCACTTTACACGTAGATCAAAATCTTATTATATGATAAAGGTGAGATGAACATGGAATCAGACAACTATATCGCTCTGTGCACATGGGGGAGTTGGCGGAAGCACTAAGGAAGATATGATATATGGAGAAGGATATGGAGAGTATCCAGAAGAAGGAAGTAATGGACCTCGTCATGATGGATGATGATAAGACTAGGGAAATCATAAGGGAAGAAGGTGTGACGTGCAACATACAACCCTACCAGTATAAGATGAATAAAAAGAAGAGGGCAGTAGATGAGCGAGAGGGCTTGGACAGTGATGAGGGCTTGGACAGTGATGAGGAAGAGGTAAAGGTTCTCCACACCATGGGGTAGATTGAGGATATATTGCATGCCACATATGAGAGGAAAATTAGAGGTCATGGGTCCAACGAAGAAGAAGGATCTCCATTCTAGATCTTAATTAGTGTGGAACCCACAACCCCATGTGCGACAAAGACAACTGAAGAATAAAAACTGGTTGATCAATAAGTAATTACTGGTAGAAGAATTTTTAGACGAGGGTATAATTCAAGTAGAAGTAATTCAACAAGTGGAAACCAATTTTATGCACCGCATGGAGGTGGCAGTTTAGAAAATTTCATTATGGAAGGTTAATATTTCACCATGAAGTTACCAAAATTCTGAGGGGATGGGTCAGATGATCCAAAAAAGCATTTGTTCATATGTGAGAATATATGGGCAACAAAGCAGATCATGAATGAAGATACAAAGTTCACGCAGTTGGAAATCACATTCAAAGACCATGCATTGGACTAGTACATGGGTCTCACAACAAATAACCTGACAGGAGAACCTACAACTATTGTAGAGGTGAAGAGGCAATTGATCAATGAATTTTATAAACGAAATACCAATTTATGAATGAAATGATAGAGATTAAGCAGAAACCAAAAGAATCAGTTTGGGAAGTGGACCATAAGTTCAAGAGGATAAAAGGTAAGTTAAAGTACACTATTATTGATACACAACATATACATTTCTTTCTTAATTCCATGTTGCCACACTTGAAGTATCCTTTGAGACAACAAAAATTCTAGACTCAGAGTGAGGCTCTACAGGTAGCCCTATAGTTAGAAGAAAACCAGTACAAACATACAAATCCAATCGTTGAAGAAATGATACAGGATTTGAAGAACTTAGCATGCCAATTGAATCTAAATAAAGGTAAAGAAAAGAGAGAAGATGTTTGGTGTACAATGTGTAGGAAAAAAGGTCTTCACAAAAATGAGTTCCCATTATTTGCGTAGTATATAGGAGTCGGCATGTCGAACCCTTTATATTAAGGAGGACCATGGTGTGAAATATGTAAATTAAATGAACATGATCCTTATCATTTTCCTCTGATGAAGAAGTATCAGACAATTCTGAAGATCACATTTTGTAATTTTTGTAAGTCAGTGGGACATGAAGACAAAGACTAAAAAACTATAGAGATGATGAAAGAAAGGATTTTAGATACATATAGGGTCCACACTGAGAACATACTAGGAAAATATGTCCAGTAGTGACAATATAATCTCGCACAACAACCCCAATATAATGCGCAATAGTTTCAAGGGAAACAAATGTGTGCAACACCACCATAGTAAAATAACTCACAACCATAGTACAATCAAGGACCGCAGTATAATACACCATGCAAAGAAAATTAGGGTAACAGAGGAGGATTCAGAGGAGGAGGTCGCAGAGGAAGAGGCTTTGGAGGAGGTTGAGGACCAGTAATTTGTCATAACTATCAAAATCCTAGACACTATGCAATAGTTTTTCCATTACCACCTAGGACATGTATGTACTGTCGCGCAGCAGACGATGAAACTGAAGACTGGCCGATGTTTTTGTTAAAGATATAGGAGAAGAGGAACTAGAATAATCTAAATGTGCAATGGATTGTTGTAGAAGATAGGAAAGAGGATGGAAAGAATATCCATATAGTGACTCGAGGTGGAGCTAAGACAGGTGGTGATGCAACAAATCATAACCAATATATACGTCAGTGGGTAAGGAAGAATACATAACCTGAACATAAATTTGATGTGCGCAAATAAAAGGAGATATTCATGGAATCCAGAAATGAGATATTGAAGGAAAACATTGCATCTACCCCAGGAACAAATCCAGTAGAGGATGTACCAATATATGACATGCCTCCTTTGTTTGATCATACCAACAAAGAACAGTCTACAAAACAAGTAACTTAAGAAACTTTTTGGTATCTTGTGTTAAGATATTAAGTGATAAGTCATCTCTACAAGTACTACATAATTTGTTAGAAAAGTGTAATGCTGGAAAATAGGGGGTGAAGATAGTAAATCATGTTAGAAGGAAGAGAAGAACAAGCAGAGAATTCAGGTTGAATGCGAACATTGGAGATTTCAATTTGGAAGATATTATACTAGATTTAGGGTCTAAAGTCAATGTTTTGCCAAATAAGACTTGGGAATCTATGGGAGAACCTCAATTAGGGTATTCACCTATTTACTTGAAGTTAGAAAATTAGCACAGAGTGGTGCCACTAGGAATATTGAAGGGGATACCGGTAGATCTAGATTTTATACACACCATGATAGAATTTGAGGTCATTGACATACTAGATGATACTACACCATATCCAACGTTTTTGGGATTGGATTAGGATTTTGATAACCAGGAAATAATAAATTTGAAGACAAGAAAGATGATATTTGAATATGAATAATATAGATTTATTGCACCTTTCAATCCCTCAAAAGGAGGAAGGCATGTGGAACCTATAGATAATATCCTTCTAGAACCACTGCGCATGAACCACCACGTGTGAAGATCTTAAAACCACGCGTGAAGAATATCATATCAACCCAACTACAAATGGAATGCTCATTTGGAGGAGTATTAGTTATTTTTCTTTAGAATCTGACACGGGATTGGAAAAATGGTAGAAGTGACTACATGAATTGTCTACCAGGAGATGCACCAGAATGACGCACGCACTGAGATGGGTTGGTACAGAGGTAAGAAAACCTCCTACTTTTTATGGATTGAATGAATTCGAATAATTTTTAATGAAATTTGAGGTAGAGGTTATGGAAAATCATAGATTAACAACATTATATATTTCTTTAAAATCCACACCTGCAAGATGGTGGGGGACACACAAGGCAAAGTTCAACAATTGGTTTCAGTGAAAAATATTACTGTGCATCAGATTTGACGGAGAGTAGGAGCATAGATACAAGGAGAAATATGAGGGATTTGGAAAACATCAAGAGAATGTAGATAATTGGATGGTTCAATGGATATTATTACCATCAGAATAATAGATACACCATTTTTTTCACACTCTGGTAGACATTCTAAAGAACAGGCACATAGAATAGGAGCAACGCAGAGAAACTGCAAATTGGGAATAAAATTTGTTGGTTACATTTTCCTTTGAGAATGAAAGTCCAAATGGATAATGCACTGAAGGTGGTAAGAGACAAGATATTTGAAGAAGTAGAATTTTAAATAGTCCCAGCATATGTTGCCTTGCTATCATGTCGTAGAAGAAGAATACCCAACATAGGATAACCCATGTGATATCGATATCCAAAAAGTTGAAGGAGAAAGAGAAGTAGAGGGTCCCAAGCTAGAATCAAAATATTATGTAGCCCCATTAAAGATAAAAAAAGGTAAATATTGGAACAACAGAAAACCCAAAGATTTCAAGTATTGGAGATTATTGGGATAATCATATAGTAGAAAGGATCACAAAATTACTGTGCGAATACAATGACTTTTTCCCAACAACATTTTCAGAGATGAAGGGGTTAGAAGGAGAATTGGGAGAGATGAATATCCATTTGAAGCTAGAATATAGACCTATAAGACAAATAACTTACAGGTTGAATCCAATATATAAGGAGAAAGTGAATGAAGAAATTGAAAAGATGCTAGAAGCTAGTGTCATAGAACCTATGGAAGAATAAGAATGGATTAGTCCTATGGTGGAACAGTAAAAGAATCAGGGGGGAATCATGATCTGTATTGACTTGAGGAAACTGAACTATTATTGCATGCATGATCCTTTTCCCACCCCATTTACAGACGAAGTTTTGGAGAATGTTGGAGGTCAAGAAACTTATTCATGCATAGATGGGTTTTCAGGGTATCATCAAATCAGGATTGCTCCAGAAGACATACACAAGACTAAATTTGCAACAGAATGGGGATCATTCCACTAAAAATTTATTCCATTTGGATTGAATAATTCACCAACCATTTTTTCAAGAGTAGTAATAACATATTTTAAGGAATTCATTCATAAGTTTTTAGAGGTTTACTTGGATGATTGGACAGTGTTCAATTTACTAAAGGACCACATCATAGTAATAAGACTAATGTTGGAAAGGTGTAGACAATGTCATATATAATTGAACATTAAGAAGTGAGTTTTCAACACACCTTTTGGGATTATGTTAGGACATGTGGTGTGTAAACAGGGTCTGCTGGTTGATCCTGCTAAAATTTCTTTCATAGTTAGCTTACCACCACCGAAGTAAGTGCGCTAGCTAAAGAGTACACTTGGTCATGGAGGACATTACAAAAAGTTCAAAAGGGGATATGCACAAATTACTGCATCAATGGAGAATTTTTTGAATAAGGATACTAAGTACCATTGGAATAATGAATGCCAGAAGAGTTTGTATATTTTGAAGGAAATGATGGTTACTGTGCCAATTCTAGTTTTTCCAGATTGGTCAAAGGAATTTCATGTGCATATGGATGTGTCTGTAATTGCATTAGGAGTAGTATTAACCTTTCCAAGATAAGGTGATATATATCACCCTATTGCTGTTGCAAGCAAGAATTTGTCATATTGAGAGAAAAACTACAATACTATAGAAACTGAAGGTCTAGATATGGTGTATGCTTTGAAGAAATACATACATTACTTGTTGGGACAACACTTAAATATGTTTACTGATCATTCATCCCTGAGATACTTAGTTAATAAGCCAGTGTTGGAGGGAAGAATATGCATATGGCTATTGTTATTTCAGGAATTTGACTTTTAAGTTGTGGTGAAACCTGAAAGATTCAATGCATGACCATATCACTTATACGAGATAACTAATGGAGAAGAGACCAATAAATTGGAATACAACTTTCCAGATGCACAATTGTTTTCAGTACAGGTAGTTGATGAGTATTTTGCTAACATTATTGATTTTTTGAGTATAGGCTTTGCACCAAGAGAATTTACTACTGTCCAAAAGAAAAATTTGGTAGGCAGAGTTGCAGACTATCAACTGATTGTAGGTCATTTATACAAGATTGGAGAAGATAGAATTTTAATAATATGTGTAATGGAGCATGAAATACCCATTATTTTGGCAGAGGCATATGAAGGAATTGCAGGAGGACACTATGCATGGAATCCTACTGCACAAAAGATATTGCGTGAAGGATTATGGTGGCCAATAGTTCATATGTGTGATGTCTTCCAGAGAGTTGTGAAGCCACATAGGATGGATGCTGTTAACTCCCAAAGTAAAACCGTCTTTTCGGTTGAACTTTGTAGAGGATATCCTAAGCTATTGGTTGCATGCTCAACTAATTTTCTGTTTTCATAGTTCAATAAAATTCTTGATACATGGTTTATTCAAAAGGTGCAAAA
>ML782819.1:247442-282788 GCA_009831015.1 Picea engelmannii
TGATTGAACATGGACATAAAAGCCCTAGATTGAATGCATCATGGAAGAAAAATGAAAATTGCAGTAATAGAGATCGATGAAATTCAATGGGGAGATCCAAGGGCTCTTTAAAAAGTACAAGCTACAATTGCACAGTGTTCAAGGAGGACAACAACATTCTGATGTACATTATGATGTACATGACATCCTGTAGAGACAACAAGAGGAAATACCTTGTCAAGGAAAGTTAACCTTTTAGGAACAAAGGGGGAAAATAGTCAGAAACAGAGAGATAACAGTGACAGGGGGAGTCATCCACTCATGAGAAGATTGATAAAGGAGTCCGAGTAAGAGAGGTGAGGAATTTTGAATTTTTCACAGAGGATATAGCAGAATATGAAGATGAACAGGTCCAAGAATCAGAAAGAGAAGACTCTGGTTCAGATACAAATATTCTGCAGGCCTCAAATGAAAGAGTCCATCCCGTCAGGGGGAGTTTGCATTGATTTAATATCTGATACCTTCTAAAATACTGCAACAGCTCAGGGGGAGCATGTTCTCTTTGACATTGATGTCAAAGGGGGAGAAAAGAATCTGGGTGCCTTTGTTGCCATCAATGCCAAAGGCGGAGATTGTTGGAAATGTTTAACAGGTAGCATATGCTTGTCATTGATGGCAAGTACAACAATGAAGATGGCATGAATACAGGAAGAATGTAACAGATGGGCACCAGAAGTATTTTGGGAAGAAGTTGTAGAGAAACCTCGATAAGATCAGAAGAGATAGTGCAGAGGATGTTTGGTATGTTTTACAGGCAGCGTAAGCTTATCATTGATGGAAAGTACAACAGTGAAGATGGCAGGATCAGAGTGTACTTAGGATCATAGGTGGATCAAAGGTCGAGACCTTTGACACTTAGAAATTCTTCCAAGTAAGAAGGATGTGTAAGCTTGGAGGAGAAGTGTCGGTGATCGTTGGATCCCATCCCGAATTCCTGATGACCGTCAGATCTCAATGTAGACAAGAGGAGCGTGCATATATGGAGGATAGATCTCGGGCGTTAGATCCAAGCGCAGGGTTCGACCACCGTTGGATTGAAGAGAACCTGCACGTTCTTTAAAGTGCAAGGAGTAGAGGGCTCACAAATCCCGATAGCATGAGGGCTGTCAGATCTGAATAAAGACAAGAAGAGCGTGCTGAAGAAGAGCATAGATCTCAGGCATTAGATTTGAGCGCAGGGTCTGACCACCGTTGGATCGAGGAAAACCTGCATGATCTTTAAAAGTGCAAGGAGTAGAGGGCTCACAAATCCTGAAAGCAGGAGGACCGTCCATCTCAAGGGGTTATGTGGACCGTTGATCCGACTCCCTGTCGGAGTTTCGGGGATCGAGAGTTAGAGATTTCAAAGAATATTGACATCAAGAATCCAAAAATCGTGATGTGTGAAATCCCAACTGAATCTGAACCGTCAGATCAAGATGTGATCTAGACCATCGACCCGACTCACGTCAGCAAACCACGTCAGCTAGGAACACATGGCACAACCAGGTAATGACAAGTGTCATACTGATTCAACATTCCAAGCACATGTAAGTCACGAATCAGGGTGACACGTGGTAGTTATTTAACACATGTGACGTCAGCAGACTTACACCATGTCAGAGTTTCGAGGATCGCGTTTTGGAGATGTCAAAGAAACAATGCAATAGGAATACCAATTTCGCGATATGCAAAATCGCGAATTCAATCGCAGCCATTGAGTCAAGATCAAATATGAACTGTTGATTCCAATCCATGTCAGAGTTTCGAGGATCGAGTGTTGAATTTGTCAAAGAAAATTCACCACAGGAATCTCGATTTCGCGATATGAAAAATCACGATGTAATCTGAGCCGTCAGATCAAGCTTTGATCTGGACCGTCGATTCTAGTCAATGGAGAGGCATCGGGGATCAAGAGTTGGAGGTGTCAAAGATTATTGACATCAGGAATCCCGATATCGCGATATGCGAAATCGCAATTTAATCGCAGTCGTTGAATAGAGATCGGATCTGGACCGTTGATCAAACTCCATATCGGAGTTTCACAAATCACGACATAGAGAGGCAAAGAACCCAATGCATCAAGAATGCCGAAATTGTGAAATCACGATTCAATCGTAGCCATTGAATCAAGATTAGATCTAGACCATGGAATCACAGGACATGTGGCAAGTGATCAAAATTTCCCTGGCTTGGGGTCAACGGAGCATAGTGTCGAAAATCACGAAACGAGAAATCGCGAAAGCGCTTTTTGCATAGGCGCTTGGTTATGACCATAGTCATATTGGGGAAGGAGCTAGTGCAGAAAAGTTCTGTATCGGAGTTTCGGGGATCGCGACTTGGAGAGGCAAGAACACAATGCAACAGGAATGCCGAAATGTCGAAACCCGATTTAAAGGCAAGATTAATAAAGCTCATCCAACGACGTAGATTAACCTGAAGGAGATCTGAGGGCTATTGTTGCACGACATAGTGAAACTGCTAGAAACCATTGATGGTTTCTACTAGAGGATGTGAAGACACTTCGGGATGACTGACAGAGGAGGTGAAGAGTCTTTGAGAGGAATGAATATGTTCGTGGAGGCAATTGACAGCTGATGAGCATTGAGGTCTGTAACTGAAATAGAGAAGGTGAGTTCGACTATCACAGAGAAGACGAAGAGTCTCAAACTGCCAGAGAGGCTGAGGAATATCAATATAACATACAGTGATGATGGACATGCGGGGCGAACCACCAGAGAAGCTAAAGAGTCATGATGATGATCAGACAAAGCACTCGAGAGGTGGAGGATAATGGCGCGGAGTCAGCATGTAGAGGCATTGCGAACATTGCATGCACAAGGTGCACATAAGCTATAAATACACGGTACAAAGAAGAGATGGGGTTGTTGTTATTGTTGGAGTTTGATGTGGTTGTTGTTGGTGAAGGTGATTCATGTGTGAAGAAGGAGGAGAGTGCAGTAGCTGAATAGCAAAGAAGAGGAACTGTGCAGTGAATGGACATGGCGCATAGAGCATAAAAAATGGAAGAACAGACAACGCAAGTGATGTGTGCAGAAAGGCAATGAGGCAGATAGAGAAACAAAATACAGCAGAACAATGATGAATCTGGTAAGCCATTGTTGAACATCTTATCACTGTAATAAGTTTCAGTAGAAAATATTAATATTTCAGGGTGGTTGGGAGGTTCTCGGGAGGACTGTTGTCCTCAGAGGTTCAAGTGGGTGCTTGAACACAGGGAGTTGTAGCTTCCATCTGGTTGCAGCCAAAGAAACCAGGGTGGCAGGGTGGTGCAAGGGAGAACTCTTGTTCTTTGTTATACAGGTTGGTGCCTGTATGATTGGAAGTTGGTGCTTCCATCCAGTTGGTGTTGGAAACACTCAGGGAGTTGGTGCTTCCTTCTAGTTGGTGCTAGAGAAACTAGGGAGTTGGTGCTTCCTTCTAGTTGGTGCTAGAGAAACCAGGGAGTTGGTGCTTCCTTCTAGTGGGTGCTAGAGAAAATAGAGAATTGGTGCTCTCAGCAAGTTGCAGCTTGCAAAACAGAGGTTGTAGCCTCATTATGAGTTGGTGCTCATATGTATGATAATGTAAAGAATGTAACTATTACTTATCATATAAATAAAAGGAGGTTTTTACCCTGTATGGGTTTCCTCGAGAAATATCTGTCTCTGTGTTTCTCATATATGTGACTGATCTTGAATGTGCCATTGTTTATTTCCCTGCATTATTGTGATCATCATTCAATGTTTCTGCAAAGAGTTTAAAAGAAGCATAATTGTTTAAGCTCGGTAACAATTGATTCACCCCACCCTCTCAGTTGACCAACACTAAACTTCCTTGCGTGCATGGGGGAAGGGCAGAAGAACTGACAGGAAAATAAAAAATGGAAGGAGAAGGGGATAAAGGAAAGAAGGAGGAGGCCTTGGACCTAATTATTATGGATGAAAACTAGATCAAGCGGTTAACGATGAAAGCTATAAGGATGCACTATGGAGTACCCTACCAATATAAGGTGAACACCAAGAAGAGAGTCATAGCCGTGAGGAAAGGCTTGGAAAGTGATGAAGAGGAGGTACAGGATTTTGGGGCTGTGGAGAAGATTGAGGAAATCCTATGCGCAACATATGAGAGGAAGATGAGAGGTACAAGAGAGGAAGTAGAAGGCAACACTCCTATCCATATCAATGTCAGTGTGGAACCCATAAACCCATGTGAGACTAATACACCAATAAGAACACCACCGTTTAGAGAACTAAATTTCGGAAGAAGGAAGAAAAAAAGAAATACATCAACACAAGGAACAACAATTGGGGGAGCCAGTTCAGGAAGCAATAGTCAAGTATCTACACCACATGGAGGTAGTATTTCTTCATTCAATATGGCAGGACATGATCTAACCATTCGGTTATCAGAATTCAAAGGAGAAGCATCAGAGGACCCGAAGAAGCACTTGTTTATCTCTGAAAATATTTTGGAAGAAAAAAATATCGGAGATGAGGACACTAAACTTGCACAATTAGCTATCACATTAAGAGATCGTGCACTGGATTGGTATATGAGTTTAACTGCAAATAGTCCTCTAGGGACAAACCAAAACAATTGGAGATATCAAGAAGCTGCTGATAAATGAGTTCTAGAAGTTAAGTTCAGAGGACCAATACATGAACATGATGATAGAGATCAGGCAGAAACTAGGAGAATCTGTATGGGAGATTGACCAGAGATTCAAATGACTAAAGGGAAAGCGAAAATACGTCATGACAGATATGCAACATAGGCAAATGTTTGTTAATTCTTTGTTACCACACTTGAAATATCCACTGTGACAACAAAAGTTTCAAACGTAGGCAGAGGCTCTATAGGCATCCATGCAACTGGAAGAGAACCAATATCATAAGATAGATCTAACCATCGAGGAAAAATTCACGCAGTACATGGAAACAGGAATGCCAAATCCATTACCAATAGGAGGACTATGGTGCGATATATGTAAGAAATAGGGTCACGATCCATACCACTACCCAATGATGCAGAAGTACCAGACAATACCGAAGAACACATATTGAATATTTTGCAAGTTAGTGGGCCATGCTTACAAGGATTGTAGAACCATGGACTTGATGAGGGAAAGAACATCATATGCATATAGGGTGTAGGAAAAAATGATGACCAAGAAATCCACACCCTAGTTTAATCAAGTACCAACCCCGTACAACATTGCGCAACAATAATATAACACTGCGCAACAACCATACAAGATTGCGCAATCGTAGTATAATACCACACAACCACACTATAATACTACGCATTATAACCAGGAACCTCAGAATAACGCACCTCAAGGGGATCAAGCTGGCTACATAGGAAGAGGAAGAGCAAGAGGAGGCTTTGGAAGAGGTAGAGGACCAGTGGTATGTCACAATTTCCAACAACCAGGACACTATGCAAGAGAATGTGCACTTCCACCAGTGAGCTGTATGTATTGTCGCGCATTAGACCATGACACAGAATAATGTACTATTAGGGAAGATATAGGAGAAGAGAAATAAGAAAAAATAGAATGTTCAGTGGATTTCAGTAGAAGCGAGGGATGAAGGAAGAAACATCAACATAGTTACACGAACCAAAGATAAAACAAGAAATGGCGTGGTCCGAAAAGAACTAGCACAACACCAATGGGTGAAGAAGAATGTCAAACCAAGGAAGAAGTTTGACGTGTAGAAAGAGAAGGAGATATTCAAGCAATCCAGACAAGAATTTCTGAAGCTAGACATTCGTTGAAATCAACCGTGCAACATAGTAAGGAAGTATCAGAGTACGAGATGTCTCCATCATTGGATCGCACCAAATAAAAACAACCCCTAGGATAAGTAAGTACGATTAAAGGATTTTTGAAATCATGTGTAAAACTACTAAATGATCCATCCTCTATGAAAGTATTAAAAAATATGCTAGAAATATGTAGCGTAGAAGAAGAAGGAAAGTTAGAATAGAAAACAGTCAATCACCTACATACAAGGAGGAGAACAATTAGGGAGTTCAGGTTGAATGCCAACATTAAAGATTTCAACATGGGAGATATTATACTGGATTTAGGATCCGAAGTCAATGTAATACCCAAGAATACATGGCAATGTATGGGGGAGACCACATTAGGATATTCACTGGTTCAACTGAAACTAGAAAATCAACATAAAGTTCTACCAATTGGAATACTAAAAGGAGTAACAATAGACCTGGATGGAGTGCAGACTAAAGATGAATTCAAGGTAATCGAGATAGTGGATGGAAAAACACCTTATCCAACATTACTTGGTTTGGATTGGGCATTTGATAACCAATCCATAATCAACTTGAAGACAAGGAAGATGACCTTCGAGTCAGGAGAATACAGAGCCATTGCACCATTGGACCCATCAAAGGGGGAAAGGTTCGTAGAGCCTACATGCTTGGACTTGGAGGAAATTAACCAGTTTTACTTGAAACAACTGCGCAAGATGAAGATTACGTAAACCCAACTACAGATGGGATACTCATTTCCTAAAGTATCACCTCATGTGTGTCAGAATCAGATACGAGCTTAGATAACTAGAATCAAAGGTTACATGAGGTCTCCACAAGGAGATGTGCAAGAATATACCACACAGTAAGATGGGTAGGTACGAAGATAAGGGAACATCCCAGCTTCCATGGGGTGAACGACCTAGAAACATACTTAACATGGTACAAATATAAAGTGTTAGAAAATTAGAGGCTATTAGACCCAGATATAGCACTCAAGGCGACACTTATGAGATGGTGGGGTGCGCACAAAGAAACAGTCAAGGAATGGTATCAATGTAAATAGTTACTGCACACTAGGTTTGGTGCAGAACAAGGAAGAAAATAGTGACTTAAATATTATGGACAAAGGGCACCAGCAGAACACTTGGAAAAGTGCAAAGCACTATGGAAAATGACACCACTAGAGGAATGGCCTCACCATTTCATGCACACATTAGAGGGCATCCCAACAAACTGGTATATAGACCAAGAACTGCGCAGAGGAACTATGAGTTGGACGATATTACAATAAAAATTCATAGTCACTTTCTCATTTGAGCATGAAAACCCTAACACTTAAAAAAATAGGAGGGGTGATATTCATTAAGGAACTGGAAGTTGAACTCATAAAAGAAGAAGAACAACAAAACAGACAGACAGTGAAAGAACCACTGTCATGCTACCATGTGTAGGAAGAAGCACCAAATGAATATGACCCACATAATATTTAGATTGAGGAAGTTGAAGGCGAGAGAGAAGTGGAAGTTCCACCTCTAGAATCAGAAGTGATTGTTGCGTCGATCAAAGTGAAGAAAGTGAATATTGGGACAGTTTAAAACCCCAAAATGGCCAGCATTGGAGACTATTGAGATGAGAAAACAATGTAAAGTATAACAAAGTTACTGCATGAGTACAACAACCTATTCCCAACAACGTTCACATAAATTAAAGGCATAGCAGGAGAGCTAGGTGAAATGAAGATACTGTTAAGAGATGAGGCAAGACCAATCAGACAATGACCATACAGACTAAACCCGATATACAAGAAAAAATTCAAAGCTAAGATCGATAGGATGTTGGAAGCTAGAATCATAGAACCTGTAGAAGAATCAAAATGAATAAGCCCGATGGTAGTTCAGGAGAAGAAACAAGGGGGGATAAGAATATGCATCGACTTGAGGAATTTGAATGATGCATGCCTACATGACCCATTCCCTACCCTGTTCACAGATGAAGTCCTTGAGAATTTAGTAGGACAAGAAACTTATTCATTCACTGATGGATTCTGAGGATACCATTAGATCAATATAGCACCAGAAGATAGATACAAGACCACTTTTTCCACGGAATGGGGTTTCTACCAGTATACAGTCATGTCGTTTGGACTGAAGAATGCACCAACAATATTTTCTAGAGTAGTCATAGCTGCATTTAAAGAATTTATCCACCAGTTCCTAGAGGTATATCTGGATGATTGGACAGTCTATAGTCTATTGAAATACCATGTATAGGTATTACGACTAATGTTATAAAGATGAAAGAAGTGCCAAATTTCGTTAAATATCAAGAAGTGCATCTTTGGAACACCTTTTGGAATACTATTGGGCCATATAGTATGAAAGTAAGGTTTTCTAGTAGATCCTGCCAAGATTGCAGTAATTTTTAACCTGACACCACCAAAAATAGTTCGTCAATTGAGAGCAGCATTGGGACACACAGGATACTACATGAAATTTATAAAGGGGTATACGCAGATCATTGCGCCAATGGAGAAATTGCGCCATTGGGGTATGCACAGTCCATTGGAATGAGGATTGTCAACAGAGTTTGGATACCCTAAAAGAGAAGATGGTAACCACACCAATAATAGTATTCTCGGATTGGGAAAAGACATTCCACGTACATGTAGATGCATCGGCCATAACACTTGGATCCATTCTGGCGCAACCTAGAGTAGGAGAATTGGACCACCCGATAACATTTGCTAGCAGAAAATTGTCAGAATTGGAGAAGAACTACAACACCACAGAGAGGGAAGGCTTATCTATGGTCTATGCACTTCAAAAATTTAGGCATTATTTATTGGGGAAACATTTCAAGATGTTCATAGACCATTCAACGCTCAAATACCTCGTCAATAAGCCAGTGTTTGGGGGAGAATTTGTAGATGGTTATTGTTGTTTCAATAATTTGACTTTGAAGTGATATTCAAACCAATAAAGTTGAACGTAGGACTTGATCACTTGTCACATATTACTAACAGAGAGGAACCCGTGAATCTAGAGGACAAATTTCCTGATGTAAAGTTATTTTTAGTCCAGATAGCCGATTAATACTTCACAGAAATCATACAGTATTTGAGTACAGGGACTGTGCCACATGAATACAACACTGTGCATAAGAAAAATCCAGTATTCAAGGATGTATACTATTAGTTAATTGCAGGACACTTATACAAAATGGGTGTAGATAACATCTTGAGAAGATGTGTGCTAGAACACAAAAGACCAAGGATCTTGGAAGAATCCCATGAGGGAATAATAGGAGGACATTATACAGGCAAAGATATCGCACAAAAGGTATTTCACACAAGATTGTGGTGGTCGACCATGCACAAAGACTCAAAGTACTACTTCCAGAAATGTGATGTATGTCAGAGGGTTGGTGAACTGAATAGAAGGGACGAGATGACCCTGCGACCACAAGTAACTTTGTAGGTATTTGACCAATGGGAAATAGATTTTGTGGGACCAATTAATCCACCAACAAAAGGGTTAACAGAAAGGTACATTATTACTGCGACATAATACCTCGAAAGATGGGAAGGAGTAGAACTAGTAAAAGATTGCAGCGCAGAGACAACAAAACACTTCTTGTTTGAGAAAGTGATCACTAGATTTGGTTGCCTAAGGATTTTGATGAGTGACCAAGGCACTCACTTTATTAACAATACTATTAAGGCTATGACTGAAGAATTTGAAGTTCATCATTGAAAGAGTACACCATATCATCCTCAAGCAAATGGAACAGTGGAAGCCTTTAAAAAAATCCTTGAAAATGCACTAACGAATATCTGTAACATAAATAGGGATGATTGGGACTTGAATATACCATTAGTATTGTGGGCATACAGGACTACATGCAAGAAATTGATAGGAAAAATGCCATATATATTGGTGTATGGACAAGAAGTTGTGGTGCCATTAGAATTTTTGGTACCTAGTCTGCGCGTGGTAGCAATTACAAACATGAAAGAATGAGGCGCAGTACAAGAAAGGATAAATCAACTGATGATCATGGAGAAAGACATGATTCTAGTTGGGTTTCACCAAGAAGTCTAGAAATCAAGGTAAAAATCTTGGCATGACAGACATATCAAGAGAAAGGATTTCAAGGAAGGAGACTTAGTCTTGGTGTATGACAACAAATCCCTTCAGCACCCAGGAAAACTCAAAATGCATTGGTTAGGACAATACGAGGTAAAAACTACCACAAATGGGGGAGCTGTACAATTGAAGGATTTAGGAGGAACTAAACTCATAGGGATGATCAATGGGAGCTTCCTGAAGCTGTACAGGGACAATAGACCTCCTGGAACTTAAAAAAACAAAAACAAAGGAGGTATCGCGTCGAACATCAAAAGATAATGTGCCAAACATCAAAAGCTAACAACAAAGGCATAGGTATTTGAGAGGAGAAAAGGCCAATGGTCACTACAAAGAGGGAAACAATGGGAAAGTGGATACAACGAGAAAGACAAATACGACAAATAACCGCCAATGAATGACGACTATCAAACTTAAATAACAAGAATGACTGACGGGATGTCGAATTAATCGCGCCAACTAGCGATGACAAGGGAATTGAATAGAAAGTACGCAGGAAGTGCTGACTAAATTAAAACACAAATTGGGTAATGTCTCCCAGAATCTTCATGCGATTCCTATATAATATAGTACGTGAGAGTGGGGAGGTTATTGAAAAATTAATAAAAACATAGAGCGATAGAATATACAGAGCAGAGAGAGAAGTTTGCAGAGGTTACAGAGCCCACTAAGATCGATGGGCACCAACCTTAACACCACGACACCACCCAAATAGGGAGAACCAAACCGGATTGGTAGATGGCCCTGAAGTAATGCCAGATCCCCACCACAAGCATAGGGAAGGAAACAACAACCACTTCAACCTCCATAAGTCGTAAATGTGGACAAAATCAAGTTGTCTGATATGCAACCAGGAATCCCCACACCTACCGTGGAGGAAACCCAACAGACAATACCAGTGGGAATGGACATGGATGTACTACAAGGGGGACAAAGACAATAGGCTGAGGACTCTGGCAATGATTCGCACCCCGGAAAACCTAAACAAGGCCCAAGAGCTAATGGGATGGTCCTAAACCAAGAGGAAACTACCGCACTAGAAAGGTCACACACAACCACACCAGAACAACCACATGAGGGCACAGTGGAATATGTCACCGGACGAATAGATGAGTATGTAGAAGAGAGAACAATGGAGACTGGAACCTCGAGTCATCCACCACAGTGGAAGGGAAAACAGCCAGTACCAAGGTCACCGCGCAGGTAGGCCGCTACAACCATTGTCTTGATGTGCATTCCGAAAGGGGTATGTATAGCAGGAAATATGTTAGGCCACATGGAGAAATTGAGGTACTCAGACCATGACATGATAGATACAGACAAGTTCCCAGTGTTTTCCAAGAAATTTTACCTACAGACTGTGGGTATAGGACCCTTTGGAGAACCAATTAACCAACCAGTCCAGTGGGAAGCCAGACTAGACAAAAATGGGATTTTAGGCCTATTGGACATCCCGCACTTTGGGAGGGGCCAATACACAAACAAATACATCAAGCAGCTGATGGCAGTCACCCATGGAGGATACCTATGGCTGGAACAACTCGTCTCAATAGACGTAGAGATTATTGCATACATCACAGGGATACCATCATGGGGGGAGGACCCCATGTAGTTCCTTAAGGACAAGAAGAATGATACGGCACTAGACGAGGAAATGAATAAGAAGTATGGTATCGAAAGGGGGTCACACAGAATCATAATCAACCGTATTAGTGACGCAACGACAAGGATGGCCACAAAAATCATGGCATGCAAGTTACTCAGGAAATGTCGTAAGGAGGAAGTCCCTGCTAGGGTTGTTGTAGCTACAACACAGTGTGCAAAGGGCACCACAATCAACTGGGCCCTGTATTTTCTAAATCTATTCTTGGACGAGTGCAAGGATGCGCAGGATCTGGGGACAAAATTTCACTATTCATGGATACTCATCCTGATAGCCTTTCTCAGATGGAAGGAGATGAAGTATTCATTATTTTCCACAAGACCCAATCCTTGCCATGCAATGTGATACTTGTCACTTGGCTTCGCTTTAGATCCCAAGAACAAAAAGGCGAATGCAACTATATTCAAAGGATATCCCAATGATATATAAGAGAGCATCGCCAACACTTGGAGAGTGACGCCAAAAGTACACACAGTATCAGGGCATAGCGAACTTCAAAGTGAATAGACATGCAATGTGGATCCAGGCATGGAAGGATCCCAACAATAAATGGCTATGACTACGCTACTGCATCAAGGAGGCGAACATAGAGATGGCCATCAAGGATTGGGATGATGAATGGAGGATTCTAGTCTTGAATCAAGAAATTCCTGTAGGAATGGATTAGGAGGTAAGACAAGGACAAACACTTGTCGAAGAGATAACAGTTCCCAAGAATCCAAGTACAAGTCACAACAAGGAGCAACAAAAAAAAGGTGGGGCATCCAAGAAAGGCACCCAGGTAGGGAGAAACAGGTTGAGACAACATAGGGAATCACATCAAGTGATACTCAGCAGGAGCAAGGCCAGACCAAGAGGCCAATCATACAAATGGGAGGTGCACACAAGAAATCTAAGGCACACAGAACACCCCCAGAATACACGATCACGGAGGATGATGTGGACATGGTGGCCTGAATGGTCCAGGATCACACAATGGAGGATTTTGACAATTCTCAGTGCCAAAGGGACATGATTGAGGAGGAGTTGGCATACATGTGGCAACTCCTCCAAAAACATAGAGAATCATAGGGGGTCAAAAACAACTTAGGAATAATCCCATTAGCATCACATATAGGAGGCAAGGTTGGATAAAGTGAGCAAGACAGGATCTAGACGACACCACAGCCAAGATTGAAATTTCACGTCACACCCAACATGTTATGCATGGATGAAATCATCGGGTAGAAACCCCTAAAGGACTTGGCCCAAATACATTTGGTATTGACATGGATACCAACCAAGGCCTTGTATAAACTGCAAGTCAACGTCGCATAGTAGGTACAGTCACACGCACATCAAGACGCAACGAAACTGCAGTAGACAAGGGGCAATCAGGACGAGTTGGAATTGGTACTCAAGTAGGATAATCTCGAGACAAAAGATGAAAAAGTAAGCGTTAATAGGATGGAGAAGGAATTGGATGTAGCCTATGAGAAAATCCCGAAGAGCGCGCAAATGACAAAACTCATGGTGAAACAAAAGATTGATCAGATTGTGCAGACAATCGATCAATACAGATAAGAAATCGCACACCTTCGAGAGAATATCATACCTACCACTCCACCAGAGATGAAGGAGCAGAGGAAGCAGGAGGCATTAACGCAGGTAAAGGAAATAGAGAAACAAGTCCATGCGGTGGATGACTTGTTCTAGAAGGAAGCACAACTATGGACAAAGATGGAAGAGGATCAGCAGGTTCATTAGTGGGACCAGGAAGAAGAAAGGATAATCACATCTATCCAAGACCTCAAGAAGAGGAAAAAGACAATGTCGATCATGGAGCGTGTCAAAGGAGTGCAATTTATGAATAAACTACATAAATAACTCATAGTTGTGCAGACACAGAAAAAGGAGTGCCAAGCTCAAATGGAATCTCTCCAGGATAGAGTAGCAGAGGTCATTGCATAGGTAGAAGACACAAACAAGAACATGGAACAAACTCAGGAAAAGTACGGAGTGATGGTTAGCAACGAGATTGGAGTACATGTATTGGACGCACTCAAGGAGAAGATCGTGGAGGCCCAAACACAAGAAAATATTATCACGAAGAAGTTCCAGTGATGGCAAGAGAGATCGACAAAGTGCACAAGGTTTAAGTGTCTCGGGATCAACAACATGTTAGTGTTGCAGGCCTGTTGGATGCAAGTCGAATCAGGAAGAAAGGATATTTTTGAAAGAGAAGCATGCAAGAGGAAAAAGACAACTGGAAGGAAAAGCAACACGCACACATGCATGGAAGACCTAATGACACTAGGGTTAGGGTTTTTTTAATACATTGTAATGGCTGTTGAGCCGAAGATATAAATAAGTGGTACTTAGGAGGAGGATATAGATAGAAACACACAGAGAGACAAAGAGGAAGATAATTGTAAGGACTATATGATTCATCAAGATGGTGAGATAGAGAAGGCATGAGCGACTCGATCTCGAGGGTTAGATCACAGGAAGAGGAGCCTGGTTTGATCTAGTCATCCTCATAGGGATCGAGGAGCCTATGGGGAGAGGAAGAACTAAGATTGTAACCATGCGTGGTGTGGGATATTTCCAAACTATAATAAAATCTCGAGAACTAGATCTTTGTGGACATAGCCTAGGAGGGGGTGAACCATAGTAACACTGTGTTATGTGATTGAATGACTGTGTCTTTGTGTCTAATTAGTTGATGAATGATGAATGAATGAAGTAACTAAGTATATCTAGTATGTTTCATGCATGCATAGAATGAATATTATAACTAGATGTTAAATGGACTGAATAAAGGTGAAGGTGAACAAACACAAATCTCCCTCAGTCTCAGGTTGCAAATACCTGAGTATTACAACCACCCATAGAGATATCTTGGGTGAGACTGCACATTGCACTCCATGTACTGCGTTTCCCTTTGGTTTACTAGAGGGGACGATAGTCTTTAAGGGATTTTGTCGGGAAGATTCTTAGTTATGAACCAAAGTTAAAATATGAAAATCATGATGTAACAGATACATCAAAGTTTCCTAACCTTGTGCAGGAAATTTACTTGGAGAATAGGGGGGAGGTAGGACCCTTAGGGGAACCCATTTTGGAGCCTGCGCAGTGGATCACATGTTTATACAACTCAGGAATTATAAATTTGCTGTACATACCGCATTTCAGACACAATAAGAATGTGGGCCTCTATGTGAAGCAACTACTAGCTAGGGTACATGGAGGTATCATGTGGATGGACAGGTCATTACCTATATATTTTTATCTCATAGCCAATATTACAAGGTTTCCTACCAGTGGTGTAAAACTAGAAGATTATTTGGACAAAAAATCCAAGGGAAAGGAAATTGTATAAGAAGTTAAAGCACAGTTCAGGACAAACAGGGGAACCAGGGGAAGAGTAATAAAGGATATCAATGATTCCGCGACAAGGTTTTCCATGAAGTTGATGGCTTGCAAAATTTTGAGGAAGTGTAGAAAGGAAGAGGCCCCGAGAAGAGTTATATAAGTATTTGTGTAGTGTACAAATGGTGTAGTATTAAGTTGGGCACCATATTTGTTGAACCAGTTTTTGATAGACTGTAGGGATGCACAAGATAATGGGACATAATTCCATTATTCCTAGTTATTGATATTGATATATTTGGTAGGTCGAGGAGCCCAAATTTTCAGCCTTGCTGTATAGAAGCGGAAAAATGTCGTGCAACGAGGTATACATGCTTATGGAAGGAAAAATACTCTAAGAACCAACAAGTGAATAACGCAATATTTGCAATGTTCCTGGAAGACATGCAATAGAAGACAACCAATTTTTGGAGAATCCCAATTGAATTAGTCCAGGAAAATGAAGGGATTGCTAATTTCAAGGCTTCAAGACACCACATGTAGATTTAGGCTAGAAGAGATCCAAAGAAGTGTTTAGAAATGAGGTATTGCACATTGCGTGAAGAAGTAGACTAGATCATGAAGGACTGGACTACGTAGTGGAAGGTCCCAGTAAAACAAAAGAAATGAATAAATCCTAAGGAACAAGTAGAATAAAGAACATCAAAGAAGACATGAAATCCAATAGACAATACAAGGAAGGCTGCAGAGTGCAGTCAAGCCTCAGGAAATAGCACATCAAGAAAGAATCCAAGAAGGAAAAATATTGTGTCAAGGGAAGAAGTAAAAGGGGATGGAGAGAAAGGAGATAACTTTCGTCGAAAGGAAGTACAAGATGATGTTGCAAAAAAGAAGAAAACTAATGTTACAAAAAAAAATTCCTCACCTGATGCAACTTGCTTGGATTGCCTTTCCATTTCCCTATGCAGACTTGAAGTCCCCCTTTGTACCTTCTAGAGCCAAAAAAAACATATTTTTCCACATATACACTCCCTATAAGTTAGACAACAATAGTATACACAGATTGCTCCACTACAGCTCGGGTACATAGGGTTTGGTGCTCAAAATTAAAAATTATGTTGGGTTTCCATGCCATGTCACGAGATCTACGATCCTTGACCTTCCATATATGGAAAATGCTCTAAATCATCCCTTCAGTTCCATTTGAAGGATATAAATTGAGCCATATCCAAGCCTTGAAGAAGAGAATTCAAATTTGAGAGAAAAGACACTCTCAAGAAATTTCACTTGATATTGAGTCTACATCCCTTTATCCTTGAAAGTATGAACCCCTTGTATATCCCCCAAGCTCTTCCTTCTTTTTTATGGAGAACCTCATTGTATCCTTTATATGAGCTCGCCTTTGGTGGAGGATTGAAGTGGTGGAGGCCAAGTTGGAGGGAATTAGTTTCTCGGTTCTGATTTGTTCCGTTAGATAAGTTTGTCACTTATATACTTCTGTTGATTATTTTAATAGAAATACTCTTTTCTCATCAAATTGATATCTTGCAAATATTTGAATTATTATTCCATAGGCGTATTTGTCATGTATGTTAATGGATTATGCTAATATGTATTCTAACTTATATATTATCACCATATGTTTGCGTATCTTGGTTGTTGAGGACAAGTTGCAGGTATAAATATTTGAGTTGCGTGCTCAACGATGGTCTTCATCAAAGGTACAAATGGTGTAGTCTCTTGGACTTGTCTTGTTAGAATTTCATTTATATACCATATTTAGGATTAGAGTTGATTTCTGCATGTCATTCCATCTGTTGTGGTTTACCCCATGCCATAGATATATTTTCCTCATAACAAAATTGGCAACCATACTGGGGATTGATCTTATTTTTTGGGGTTCAGAGTGTGTTCTCCTTGATTTTCTCTGTGTTAGCCTGAGTTTCCTTGTCGCCTAATTGCTTGACAACCTATTTTTACTTTGCATCTGAGTTTATTGGATTAACCCTTTCCCTGACATTGTTTTACTATATATACGCCATTTTTCCTTTGACAGATGCATACATATGCGATATGTCCTCCTGTAGGGTGAGTACATACATGAGTTTTTCTCAAACAATCATGTACATCAACCCTTTAGTCTTGCTAGCTGAGTTTGGTGTTTGTTGGGTGATTTTAGTTGGTTGCTGAGTATTTTTAGTTGTTAAGTGCTTACATAGTGATAGTAAATCTTCTTATTGTTGAATTTTCGGGCGATATTCTTTCTTATGATCTTTTTCATTGGTTGTCCCTACACATTGGTTTGAGTGTTTGCTTCTTAGTATCCCAGTTGGCTTATCTCTTTTTGCTTGTAGTAGAGTCTGCATGTCAAACTGTTATTTAGTCGATGCATTTTATTTTCTTTATATCGAAAATACAAGAACATTTGCTTATTTTTCATTATGGCATATTCTCTTTTGATTAATTCGTATTGATTTTGATACATGTGGAAATATTGCATTTCAAATAAATTGTAGAGATTGCATTAAGAAGTTGCATTTAGAACCATACCATCTCTTTAAAATTCAAGATTAGTACTTAGCATTGTTTTTATATTTGCTTATTTGTATGCTAAGTCGTAATACCATCAGTTTCACGACTGCACCTTTTGAGTAAGAAAAAGGCATTGAATGTAATGGTGATTAATTAAAATTGATTATAAACTATTTTATTTTTTAGGGTACACAAACAAGTATAGGACATAGGGCCTTGGAATAGGATTTTGTGAGTAAAATTATCCAAGGATATTAAACTAAACATATGTGTCTGACCAGAGTGTGGTGAAACCCATTGTGTAATTAGTGACATCAGGAGGCTCCGCTCACACCAGAGTTAAGCACGAGGTCGTGCAAAGTTGGTTGCAGAGATAGACTTCTTATACCTTCTTAGAATAAGATATATTTTGGGGGTTCCATTCGTATTTATGGGTATTTCTAGTACCTTTACATCTGTGAGAGGTGATTCTTTCAATATTTTGGGCTTTGTTACCTTTCCCATATGGTGGACCAAAATTACGACTATTCACCTGTGCATTGGTTATATTGTGGTGAATCTAGTTGCTTGAAAAAGGTATCCAAATAGGTTACTTGCAAGGGTTATTCTACAGGTACCCTGAGTCAGATAAGGGTCGAACAACACACAACCTTTATGGAGGATTACCTCTCTGGGGGAATATGACCGACTACAATATTAATCCCATGAGGGCCCTTATAAATAATTCTGATACCTCCAATATTTTGAAGGGAGTATCAGGCCCCTCTTGGGAGAGACATACCTACTCTAGTGAGGGAGGCCCCTTTTCATCCATTATATCTTGTTTGTGTGAATTTGGTTCTTTTTATTTATTTTGGTGTGCTCTATGATTGTTAGTTGGTCCTAGAATTTGGTTTTATATCTCAAGTCTTGAGTCATAGTGGAGAAAGACCAACTTCCTCACAGGTATGGCCGTTTTTTGAAGTTACCACCGTATCTTGAGTCTTTATTGAAGTTTCCTTCTAAAAGGCATAAAGTTAATAAACATGGTACATATATATCCACCTCCTAGACTTGCGATTATCCATTTATGAGTACTGAGTCAAAACCGAACGTCACTTAGAGTCCCTCGACTCCCATATATTCTATGATTAGTGGGATTCCTTCAAATACTTTAGCCTCGATGGTTGGGGTGCCAAAGATCCCCTCCCCTATTGATACCAAACCTGTGGATTATACTCGACCCATATGAAAGAATCCTTTTGGATCTCTTTTTGGTACATTAGGTTACAATTCTCAGTCAGTGCCTTCGGTCTCTAATCCATTTTATTTTGGTATTCCCAACATGACGTAACAAATCTCATCCTCTATTCTAGCGACTAATGCAAATCCTAGTTTTGGACCTGGGGTCATGGATCCTTTGTATGCTCCTCTCTCGTGTGGTGCAGGTCATATTCCCCAAATGAATCCTATGGTTGGAGGTTAGCCTCCTTTTTCTTCCAGGCCTAATCTTAGTCTTAATGCTCCTATATGGAGTGCCTAACTGGGAAGACAAATAACTTCCTATATTTTGTCCTTTACCCCCTCTTCCACCATGTTGGTTCCAACAAACACATTTATTATGGAGAATCCCCCTCTTTCCTCCAGAATTCCATCTAGAGGGAGTTAGTTTCATGCTATGGGAAACCCCCAACCTAGAGCTCCTCTGGTTGGGGGCAATATTTATAACCCTCATTATGTCGCTTTCACAGGTATTTTTCCCATACAACCTTTTATGACTCCATTTGGAGGAGGATATTATCCTACCAGACAGGGCCATGGTATATACCAGAACCCTAGAGTTCCTATAATCCCTCAACACCAATCTTTCCCGGGAGCATGGGATCATATGCCACAACCCCCACTCCCTTTTCATGCCATGCTTAATGACCATATGTGTCATGATCGGTTATGGCCTCTCATCCCCACAAAGCTCCCTTTGCACATTCCAAAGTTTGAAGGAAATACTGGTGAGGATCCAGGTGATCATGTCACTACTTTTCATTTTTGGTGCTCATCCAACTCCATTAATGACGATTCTATTTGTTTGAGGATATTTCAATGCACCCTCATGGGGGTCACCGTGAAGTGGTACATTGAGTTATCGAGGGGAACATACAAAAAATTTAATCAGATGGTTTTGGTCTTTCTCAACCACTTCTAGTTGTTGGTTTGTTACGATGCCGACATACAAAAAAAATCAGCCTTCCACCAAGTTAAGGCCATGCATGTCTCAAACCATATCCAATAGTGACGTATATTGAAGAGGTTGATTAAATCCTACAATCCTCCATAGTTTCTATTGGATCCATTCCTTAAGTCCTTATTACCTTATATTTCGAAGGATGTTTCTACATACATAGTAACATCTGAGGAGGAAGCTATTTTCAAAACCCAATAACTAGACCTCATATATGCTCAGTATGGGATGTTGTATGAAATTATTCCTGACGCGCCGAGGTCGAATTATGACCCTAGAAAAAATCTTGAACGTCATGCCAATGGCATCATAGGCTCCGCAAACACTAAGTCTATAGATTTGGTGATGAACCAGTTGAAAGATTTGTCTCTAAGCCAGTCCATAGTAAGAAAATCTTAAACTTCATCCTCCACTCCCACTCAGTTGGTGGATGTGAATTATGTACAGTCATTAGCCAACCCAAATGGTAACCGACAACCAGGAGGGAATAAAATTAAAGGACGAGGTAATAATCATAAGGGTGGGAAAAATTGTAATAAAGCCAAGGATGACACTAACAATGATAGATTGAATAATAATGCTAGTGAGGGAAATAAAGAAAAATATAAGGTGAATTTTTCGTGTAAACTTTTTAAAGATGATCATCTTACCCACCTACAACCCAAAATCGAGGAAGCCTCAAGTCTCTTATCACAACCGCCTGTTGTGCTGACAAATCAATTTATTCATAATCAACACATGGCTTCAAGGTCCTCCAACACCAGAAATGCACCAAGTGGGATTCAAACCCCCTTGACACATGAAGGTGGCCATCTATGTGTTAATATGGTCAAGTCTTAGATTGATGTAGCCACTCAATCTTGTGATTATGGTTCTTCACAAATTGTTACAGGTCCAGTGTCTCCCCCTCCTCCGAAAAAACCCTTGTAGATTGAAAATTTGGAACCTTCACCTCGTATTCTGAAAGGAGTACTAAAATTCTCTTCCCACAATCCTAATTCCAAAGCTCCCCAACACTATTCAATTGTCAAAGATCTGGGTCAAACCCCTTGTGTGATGTCATCTTTGGAGGTGCTCCATATGTGTCCTTCACAGAGGAACACCTTGTTATCTTCTTTAGGATCTCTAGACCCGTGTGGCTTGATGTTTATTAAATTTGACATCACATATGTTAAGCCTAGCTTACCTTTCCATGTGGCCTTTCAAATCCATGTGGAGTACGCAAAAATTACCATAAAATGCATTGTAATTGATGAAGGTGTTGCAACATGCATGATGTCCCTAACCCGTTGGAAATCCATTGGCTCTCCGACTCTATCCCAATCTATGACTATGTTGACCGCATTTGATGGGCACTCATTCCGACCCCACAAAGTTCTTCTCGCTTTTCTGGTCCAATTAGGTGGAAATGCAGTGGAGGTTGATGTCGAGGTGGTGGATGCACCCCTTGACTATAATTTACTACTAGGGTGTAATTGGACTTATTCCATGACAATAGTCATGTCATCTATTTTCCACACCCTATGTTTTCCTCACGAAGTGAAAATAGTGATGATTGATAAATTTTCCTTTGTGCATGCTAGTCCTAATGCATCAGTTGGACATTTGGTCTGAGTGATCGACAATTCTCATAAGGAAACTGAGGATTTTGGTGTCGGAATGTATTCCTCTCTCATGGTTACCTTTGATTTTGTGGCACCAATTCATCACATTCATTCCATTTCTAGTGATTCTTCATCATCGATGAGGTCTATTCCTTTCCATACTTCGTATTTCAATTACCCTTGGATCCTACCTTCCCCGACTATGTCTTACGAAGGTTATTTGAACATTGGGATGACAATGCCACTGTCAGTGGAAAAGGTTTCATATTAGGATATTCTTAACACTATTGTTGAGCTGGATCTTCTCTCCTCATAATTGGATGAGGAGGATTTCAATCTAGATCCTGTATGGGATACCCAATCATCTTGTTCACATTATTTCCTCGACGATAATTTACCTTCAGATGAAGACATATTAGAGGCCATGTATGATCCTGATAGGCCTTGGGACGACATGCAACATCGCTTTTATTTACTCCTAGAGTTTGTTATGATCGAACATGATGAATTTAGATATACCTTGAGTGATATGGTCAGTCACACTGTGGTTCCTCTAGATACACATGGTATGTTGAAAAGTCAACAAGAAACATGTGTCTAATTTATTTTTCCCTTAAATAAATTGGACAATAAATGTTAATCTATTATTTCATTCATAACTGAGTGAGTTGGATTTGTAACATAATTATAAGTGTAGTTAAGTGAGTTAAGATCAGTTGTACTAGTTGTAACTAAACATGCACTAGTGAGAGTTCAGTTAATTAGTGAACTCACATGCAACTGAAGATTCACCATGGTTAACTACATGCATGTCAGATCCATTGGAGACCCAGTTGAGATAACAGGTGAAAGGGACAGTTTGGCTATCAGTTGTGATTTGATCACACATGCAATGAATATGTTTATGAGCATGTGCAAACTAGGCAATTTGCATCATTGTGAGAATTCAAATTGCAGAGATTGTGTAGAGGAGGTAGTCTGTCTGGACACGAAAATTGACACGTGTATTTGTTGATTTGTGTATGACAGCATGAGACGATTGTATTGTACTGAGAGCTCTTGGATTAGAGTTTTGTAGGAGATTGTTTCATGATTCATGATATACATAATATATGATAGTGGGGTTTTTTAGCTTTACGCTTTCCCGGTAAAACTTTTGTGTTGTGTGTTCTTGATATTCACTTTGTGATTGTGGTTTAATTTCCCGCAAGAATAATAGTAGAAGCGATTCTGTATTTAACAGTGGCGTAATTGTTAGATCAGGAGAATCGCAGGAAATATTTAATTTGTATTGAAATTTATATATGGTATCCGAGCCACAGAGGCCACAGAGCTACGAAAGTGAGGTGCGAACATTATTTCATTCTCACAGGTCCCGTCTCTAGCAGGGTGCAAAATTTTGTACTATAGACTACGCTCAGTTCTTGAAGAAGAATTTCTTGCACCCCAAACAAAGGCAGGCTATGGACTTCATTGACATTCTCGCAGGTTGCTTAAGGGAGAAGTGTGAACTCCCCTCACCCTACAGTGAAGAAGGGTGCGAACTTCCCAGGCAAGTTCCCAGGCAAATACACAGGCAGGGTGCAAACTCCCCTCACCCTACAGTGAAGCAGGGTGCGAACTTCCCAGGCAAGTTCGCAGGCTACACATAGGCAGGGTGCAAACTTCCCTCAGGCTACTCTCAGGAGGGGTGTGAACCTCCCAGGGAAGAGGGATTGTAGCAGTTGAGTTTTGGTGGTTGGATAACATTCGAATTTACAAAATTTTCTTGGTGCGATAGCTGATTCAAGATCGAAATGTCTTTCAATGGCTTGAGGTTGGAGTATGCACTTGAGGGAAGCTTGAACTACATTTCTTGGAAGGACATGATGGAACTAATACTCGAAGACAATGGCTTGAAGGGTTACATTGACAATGATGTTCCTAAGCCAGATGTGATAGATACTACAAATCTTGATGCATGGCAAAAGAAAGTGGTGAAGGCGAGGAGGATTCTGTTGGAGGGAGTACAAGACCACATTGTCTCAAGTCTCCAAGGGAAAACCACACCATATGCAATGTGGAAGGTTTTGATAAATCTGTTCCAAAACAGTAGCGACCATAGGAAATTGGCGCTCAAAGATAAACTCAGGAAGATCAAGATGGAGAAAGGTGACACCATTCCAAAATATCTCACGAAGTTTGTCCAATGTCGAGATGAGCTTGGAAGTGTGGGAATAATAGTCACTGTTGATGATTTGGTGAGCTTAGTGCTCCTAGGGCTTCCCAAGAGTTGGCCCAGTTATCAAGACTCTGTCAATGGAAGGGAAAAATTGCCGAATTGGGAATGACTATGGTCAGATCTAGTGCAAGAGGAGTTCAAGAAGAACACCAGAGATGGATCTTCATCAAAGCGTGATGATGAAGAGGATTGTGCTTTGACTGCCAAGGCAAGGAAAGGGAAAGGGAAGAAATTCCATCCAAAATCCGAGTCTAAAGTCAAGAAGCTGGATTTGTCCAAAGTGAAGTGTTTTCACTGTCACGAACATGGGCATCTCGCTACTAACTGTCGACAGAAGAAGAAGAACAAGATGGTTGCTAGATCTGCAATTGGTGAGTCTCTTGTCTCACAATTTGAGATTGATTTCTCTTTGATCGCATGCATGGCTTCAAGTGCATCGGGATTGGTGTGGTATTTGGATAGTGGCACTTCCTTCCACATGACGAGAGATAAAGAGTCTTTCATTGACTTGGAGGAGAAAGATCTCAGAATGCATATAGAGATGGGTGATGATGGACGATACAGTGCAAATAGTATTGGTACCATTACCTTTCAGAGGGATTCAGGTAAACCATTTCAATTGAAAAATGTAATGCATGTTCCAGGTTTGAAGAAAAACCTCGTCTCAGTCACAATGTTGGAGGATAGAGGCTATGATGTTGTTTTTAGCAGTGGAAAATCCTACCTGTGACATAAAGCAATATGTCAAGTCAAGAAGATAGGGATTCGAGTTAAGAATCTCTACATGCTGGAGGTAGATGGTTGCAATGCCATGATAGGAAAGGCAGAAAAAGTGGTGAGCCGGGATGAGGGCGAATTATGGCACAGGAGATTGGGCCATCTTCATCATGGAGCCTTGAAGATCATGCAGCATATATCTGCTGGACTTCCAAGGGGAACACTTGCTCAGTTAGATTAGTGCAAGGGGTGCACCCTGAGGAGTTATGTAAAGTCCACCTTTCATGAAAAGGAGAACCGTGCTTCGGTGATCCTGGAGAGAATTCACACGGACGTGTGTGGACCATTCTCGGTTGCTTCAATAGAAAAACACAGGTATTATGTTATTTTTTTTGATGACTTTTCTCGTAAATGTTGGATATTCTTCATTCAGAAGAAGGATCAAACATTCTCAAAGTTGTGTGAGTTTAAAGCATTGGTGGAGAAAGAGTCGGGGAAGAAAGTGAAGGCTCTAAGGAGCGATAATGGTGGAGAATACATCTCTAATGAATTCAAAAAATTCTACAGCAGAGAAGGAATTTGAATAGAACTCATGGCGCCTCATAACCCACAGCAAAATGGGGTCACGGAGAGAAAGAATAGAACGATCGTGGGTGCAGCACGAGTGATGTTTCATGATCAAGGCCTACCAATGTATTTGTGGGAAGAAGCATGCAATACTATGGTTTATGTGCAAAACCGTTGTCCTCATAGAGTACTTGGCATGAGTACACCTGAAGAATCTTTTACTGGTAAGAAACATGATGTTTCTCATTTTAAAAATTTTGGCGCATTTGTTTATGTGCATGTGACCAAGGATTCCAGGAAGAAGTTGGAATCGACTGCTGAAGTTGGGATATTTGTGAGGTACACAGAAACACCCCATAATTATCGTGTGTATTTTTTGAATAGTAAGATGATTGTTATGCGACGGGATATAAAATTCGATGAGGGGAAAGCCATGCGGTTTTCGCTTGAGAGGGAGCTAGACTTACATGTTGAAGAGGAACTATTGGTTCCTAAAGATGAGTGTCAAGATGTGGACCAACCACATGAGGAGGTTCATGGAGTGGAGGAAACCACTCAAGCAGAGCCATCCATCTGAAATGGCAGAAAGTGCACCACAAAAGCTGATAGATTGAGACTAGATGATGCAAAGAATGTAGGAGCCCCTACTTCACAGTGCAGACAGAGACAGTCTCCTGATCGATTTGCTAGATACATGGCTCTCATGAGCAAATATATTGTGACTAAAACATCTTCCTTTCAGGAAGAAGTTAAGGACTCCACTTGGGTTGATGCTATGGTAGAGGAGTATGAATCCATTGTCAAAAATAGTGCATGGGAAATTGTCCCAAGACCGATTGATAAATCAGTGGTAGGTTCGAGATGGATCTACAAGGTAAAGAAAGATTCTAATGGGAGTGTGGAGAAATAAAAGGCCAGGTTTGTGGCCTAGGGATTCTCACAGATCGAGGGGATAGATTATGATGATACCTTTGCACCTCTCACAAGGTACTCTTCCACAAGATCCATCCTTGCACTCTCAGTGCAGATGGGCTGGCGCATTCATCAGATGGATGTAAAAATTGCGTTCCTCAATGGGATCATTGAGGAAGAAGTGTATATTGAGAAACCAGAAGATTTTGAGACCTTTTAGAGAGAGTCACATGTGTGCAAACTCAAGAGAGCATTGTATGGGTTGAGGCAAGCACCCCGTGCTTGGTACACTCAGATAGACAACTATTTCACTAGATTGGGCTTCTCCAAAAGTGAAGTGAATGCAAACCTATACCAAATTGTGGTGGAGGGTAAGATTTTAATCATTGTGCTTTATGTTGATGATTTAATACTGACTGGTGATGGGCAGCTGATACACTCATGCAAGGATGACCTTGCAAAAGAGTTTGAGATGAAGGATTTGGGCCTTCTTCATTATTTCCTTGGTTTGGAAATATGGCAACGAGATGGTGAAATTTTTGTGTCTCGAGGAAAGTATGCAAGAGAGATACTAGGTAAGTTTCACATGGAGGGTTGCAAACCCATGGATACTCCTCTTCCAGGAAACTGGAGGAAAGAGGATGCTAATTCTGGAGAAGTAGTGGATGCTACTGTCTATCGACAGTTAGTGGGTTCACTAATGTATTTAGTGAACATGAGACCAAACATTTGCTATGCGGTTAACCAACTAAGTCAAGTGATGGTTAAGCCTACCAAACTCTTTTGGAAGGTGGGTAAGCATGTCTTGAGATGTCTGAAGGGAACATCTGAGTATGGAGTATGGTACAAACAGATGGATGAGGTGAAGTTGCATGGCTTCATGGATGCAGATTGGGCGGGAAGCCCAACGGACAGAAAGAGAACATCAGGAGTAATCTTTAGTATCAGATCTACAGTTGTTTCTTGGTACAGCAGGAAACAGAGATCCGTGGCACTCAGTTCAGTAGAAGCGGAATACATGGAAGCGAGTCAAGTTGCATGTGAGGCTATTTGGATGAGGAAGATCTTGGTTGGTTTGTTTGGTTCTCATTTAGATCCGACAGTGATTTATTGTGATAATCAGAGTTTCATTAAACTCTCGATTAATACTGTGTTTCATGACAGATCTAAGAATATAGACATCCGGTATCATCATCTCAAAGATTGTGTGCAGCAGAAGATCATGTTGGTTCAATACATTCCTACAGAAGATCAGTATGTTGACATTTTGACGAAGGCGCTCACCAGGAGAAAATTCAAATATCATAGAGACAGGATTGGGGTGAAGGATAATCCTTTTCTTGTTGAGAGGGAGTGTTGAAAAGTCAACAAGAAACATGTGTCTAATTTATTTTTCCCTTAAATAAATTGGACAATAAATGTTAATCTACTATTTCATTCATAACTGAGTGAGTTGGATTTGTAACAGAATTATAAGTGTAGTTAAGTGAATTAAGATCAGTTGTACTAGTTGTAACTAAACATGCACTAGTGAGAGTTCAGTTAATCAGTGAACTCACATGCAACTGAAGAGTCACCATGGTTAACTACATGCATGTCAGATCCAGTGGAGACCCAGTTGAGATAACAGGTGAAAGGGACAGTTTGTCTATCAGTTGTGATTTGATCACACATGCAATGAATATGCTTATGAGCATGTTCAAACTAGGAAATTTGCATCATTGTGAGAATTCAAATTGCAGAGATTGTGTAGAGGAGGCAGGCTGTCTGGACATGAAAATTGGCACATGTATTTGTTGATTTGTGTATGACAGTGTGAGACGATTGTATTGTACTGAGATCTCTTGGATTAGAGTTTTGTATGAGATTGTTTCATGATTCATGATATACATAATATATGATAGTGGGGTTTTTTAGCTTTACGCTTTCCTGGTAAAAATTATGTGTTGTGTGTTCTTGATATTCACTTTGTGATTGTGGTTGTGATCGTGGTTTAATTTTCCACAAGAATAATAGTAGAAGTGATTCTGTATTTAACAGTGGCATAATTGTTAGATCAGGAGAATCGTAGGAAATATTTAATTTGTATTGAAATTTCTACATGGTATTTATGTTGAAGGAAACATGGAAAATATTTATCCTACCATCACGATTGACATATCTTGAATTTCTGGAAAAATTCAGAACGTATATATCAGTGCAGATTGTTCGCCTGGAGAAATTCAGATCTACACTAATCTCTTCAAATAATTTTGTAATGTATTCACTTGGTCATACGAAGAGATGCCAAGGATTGACCCCAGCATTGTTGAACATGATATCAAGAATTATCTGAATGCTATACCTATTTGAAAACATCTTAGAGATGTTAATCCTAGGAAGGCCCCTACTATTAAGGTAGAGGTAGAGAAGCTACTTAATGTTGGTTTCATCTACCTGGTTCTCTTGATTGAATGGGTGTCCAATTTTGTTCCCGTGAATAAAATACAAGGAACCATCCGCGTATGTATGGATTTTCGAGACCTGAACAAGGCTTGTCCTAAAGATAACTTCTTGACTCCTTTCATTGACCAGATTCTTGATGAATGCGCGAGAAGCAATTTTTTTTCTTTTATGGACAGATTTTCAGGGTATAATCAAATTCAAATCAAAACAAAGGATCAAATTAAGATGGAGTTTATTTTTCCTTGGGGTAATTTTTCATACCAGAAAATGCCTTTTGGACTTAAAAATGCCGGAGCAACCTTCCAATGCACCATGACCTTTTCTTTTCACAATTTCAAGCATATTGTCGAAGCTTACCTAGATGATCTTGCTTCTCACTCTTACAAGAGAGTAGATCACTCCACTCACCTTCGATTAGTATTTTATATATTTCATTACTATCGCATTTGGTTGAACCCTCACAAGTGAATCTTTTGCATTAGTTTTGGCTGTCTTTTAGGATTCTTAATATCTAAGCATGGGATCATGGTAGATCCTCTGAAGGTTGAGGTGATACTTCGATTGCCTCCCCCACACAACATTCGACAACTTCAAGGTTTACATGGGAAGGCTAATTCTTGTGTCGATTCATATTGAACTATGCCAATTTAGCTAAGGGTTTGATGCGTCTTTTGAATAAAGATACTTTTTTTATATGGGATGAGAAAACCGAGAATATTACGATGCTATTAAGAAATCCTTAGTACTGACGCCTCTGTTGAAGCCTCCATACTACAGTAGATACTATTTTCTTTATATCTTTTCCTCCGAAGGGACAGTTGGTATGGTTGTGGTTCAGGATGATGATGAGCTCCATGAGCACATTGTATACTATCTCAATCGAAAATTGTTCGGTCTTGAACTTAAATACTCTCACATAGAGAAACTAGGCTTGGTCACCGTACATGCAGTTAAAAGATTACGACATTATATATTACTTTGAAAAAATACTGTAGTTACATAAATCAATCTATTTCAATACATCCTCACCAAGCGTATCATAGGGGGGAAATAAAATAAGTGGATTATTATTTTGCAAGAATTTGATCTCAATTTCACTTTGGCAATGTCTAAGAAATCGCTAGTTTTTATCGATTTGATATTAGACTTCCCTCGAATAGATGAGGAAATTTTTCATGATGATTCATTCGTGGATGAACATATCTTCCTTATATCATCTTCATACCCCTAGTATGGAGAAATTATAATTTATCTTCAGACCTTCAATCTACCACATCATCTTTTGAGAGATGATTGGTGATGTATATGTTATCGAGCTAAAAACTACCTTATCATCAGCAACACTTTGTATCTTTGAGGAGTAGATAATATTTGGCGTCATTTCTTGAATCACGAGGAAGATGATTTGGTTCTCAATGACTGTCATAGTGGGGCTTGTGGTGGTCATTTATTTGTTTTTGCAACAGCCCAAAAAAATATTGCGATCCTATTATTTTTGGCCATCAAATTTTAAAGATTGTGTTGAATGGGTCAAGAAGTGTCACCCTTACCAGGTGTTCTCTCAGAAATTGCACTCACACCCAGCCCCTCTTCAACCAATCATCACCGTTAGTCCCTTCACCAAGTGGGGGGTAGATTTTATGGATTGTAACCTAGCCTCGGATGGGGGCCATCAACATATCATTGTGGCCATGGATTACTTCAATAAATGGGCAGAGGCCATGCCTACCATTAAATATGATGGTAAGACTACAACATTCTTCGTATTCAACTAAATTATAGCTTAGTTCGGAATCCCAAAAGATTTTTTCACTGATCATGGAAGTCACTTTCGTAAATAAATGATGAAATAGTTAGCATCAAAACTAGGGTTTAAGCATGGTCATTCTTCCCCTTATTATCCCTAGGAAAATAGACACGTAGAGGAGGCGAATAAATATCTCAAGACAATCTTGCAAAAAACTGCCATCTAGAGTAAGTATGACTGGCATCTGATGCTTTACCCTGAATATTGGGAATATCAAACCTCGGTAAATAATTCCACCATTTTTTCTCCTTTTTAGTTAGTACATGGCATATAGTCGATTCTTTTGAATGAATTCCAAATCCCTTCCCTCAAACTAGCAATTGATCTCCTACCTAACACATCTGATCTTAAATAACAACTTGTACACCTAGAACGTCTCAATGAGAAGCGTCGAGATGCCTCTACGACTATCGAAGTAAATAAATGACATGTCAAGCATAAGTGTGATAGGTTTGTCTGTCCTCAACAATACCCTAAGGTTGACTTGGTTATCTTGTATGAAAAATCTAAAGAACTATTGGGGGTAGGAAAGTTCAAACCCATGTGGCATGGTCCTTATATCGTGCGACATGACTTAGAGAAAGGAGCCTATGAATTGGAAGATTATGAAGGGAATATGCTATATGAGCCTAGAAATGGGCTCTACCTTAAAATTTATTATGTGTGAGCCCTTAACCTTGGGCATGAACTTTTGTATACTAGTGTATCTTTGTGTATATATATATTTTCGTTTGTGTCATCGAATTTCTTATCAAGTTTTCCCTTGGTTGGAAGATGTCAACGAAGTCTTGATTTTACTTAGGATTCGTGGACGTTGCGAGTCATCATAAACGGAACATGGCTTCCGTTGCTTGGGTCATTTACTCACCCAAGGAACAACTAGTGTCTTTAGGTGGAGTTCATCTTGGAGCTATCAACGAATAATGTGGTTGAGTATAGCATTGTTATAGAACTATTAATTGATGCCATTTCACATGGTTTTAGATCTTTAGAGGTTCTCTTAGACTCCCAATTAGTTGTATTTCAGTTAAATGGAAGATACCATGTGTGATACCCTACTCTACTCTGACGATTCCTCAGGGTATGAATTTTGGAATGATACTTTCATTTTCTTACTTATAATCACATACAAAGAAGTTCTAATCATGTATCCGATGCATATTCTAATTATGTTTTATATTGGAATTTTTCACATAAATAATTAAGGAAAAAAAATTCATACATGTACACATTGTAACATATTTAAGTAAAATTGAAGACCAAGTTTTTATATATATATTTCATCTTTTTAAAAAATATGGTGTCATAGTACAAAATGGGGCTCACACCCTCAAAATACATATATGGATGGTATATAATATGACCATGACATATACGCCCGTGGAAATGGATGCCTATCATGATAACACACTACAAAATTTGTGAGATGCTGGAAGAGTCGCACCCATGCATGGAGTACACCCACCACCTATCGCTATATAGCCTCTGGAAGATCCTCCACTTGAGCTATAGGAATCATGTGTGTCAATCGAGACAAGTTCCCCTTCACATTCTGTAGCACTCTCTCTGCATCTCCTCCTATGTACTCATCTCCCTAGCTCCTCTGGAAATGTCATGGGAATACCTCTGGTCATCGTGGACCTACATATGCATGACAAATAAATTGTTAATACTTGATACCATACAAAAATATTTTCATTTTTTATTGTTTTTGAAAAAAAATAAAAAATGAAATACATAAAAACATTTCTTACCAATATCATTGTAGGTGGAACCTGGTGGAAAAGGCATATACAGATCCCCTCTGTAGTCAATCCCAACATAAGAGTAGTCGTTAATGGCTATGACATGTAGATGCCACCAGAAAAAGAACTCATCATTGTAGGGGGTTAGCACCCTACCACCTTCTATCTGCCTCATCATGTTGGTCCACCATGACATGGCTGGATCACATGGTCCATGTGGAATAAAATATACTCTAGGGATAAATACTGGAACCCGATCAAAGAAAAATCTACACAGAATGGATGCAAATGCAATTTTTTTCTTTTTCGCTTGTTTGCAATATGTCAGCTAGCTCTTCATGTTATCCAACAATGAGGTACACAAGTCATAAAAATTGGGTCGTAAACACTCCACTATATAGAACATGAGTGGACTTGATACCTGGTGCAACGAGGCCAACCCTAAAATATAGGTAAGTACAAGTGCGACGATCTTTAAGCTTAGGTTCTCGATCACCCTGATTGGGAGTTGGCTCCCTACTTTATCTGTTCCTACAACATAGTGGGTGGAAATGTACTCCTCCATGGTAATACCACCCCCATCCCCTTAGGCCTTGAGATTCACTACCTCACCTCGACAAGACAATCATGTGATAAAATATACGTCATCCACTTCAATCCTCAATGGTTGTCCATCGAGGTTGAAGGCATCTATCTCTGGATTCCAGTAGTTTACAAGCATCTGGAGTAACCTCACTTGATCCCTCATTCCTTTGAGAGCCCAAAATTTATAAAGGCAACATATTTTTAAATATTTTTGGGCCCCTGCATCCTTTTCCATTGCTACATCTATCTCTTCATGCTCCCTCTCCCTCCATTCAATCACCATCCTGTAAAGGAAAGGGCATTTTTTGAGTTAAATCCTTTCAAAAAATTGTTCACAGACTTGTACGTGGCATACCATGGTAACAATCACGTATAGGGTCGCATATAAGCGGACATGATTTGATTTTCCCGCGTACATGGGGGCATGTACACGACCCAATGAACTATCACCCGCATAAGTGATAATTTACATATTGCGCCCTCTAAAACTCAAAAAATGGATCCTAAAGTTGAAATTCAAACCATTGAAATTGAAGTAGAGGGGATGGGAACTTACTTGGTCCAAACGGTTGCTAATTCCATTCATATAGCTCCCACAAGCGACACTTGAAGATCATGGGGAAAATGGCCTAAAATGCACTATGTGGGTGAAAAAACTCAAATGATATGGTAAAATGGTCTATTTTTACTATTAGTAGAATTTTTTTACCCACTTCATATAGTTTGTGTTAATTTTTTTGACCTTATGGACTAATAGTACAATGGAAAGAATTGGTTTTGGTGTTTTTGTCCAAGAGTTTTTGCGGTTTCAAGCATCATAACACCCATTCATTCCTTCGACAAGTATTTTATTTCACCAACATATAGGATATGTTTTCACTCCATTTTGCATTCTTGCATCATCCTATGACTGTGATCAATATGCCTTAGGTACACACCCACTTATTAGCGACAGGGAACCTTCTTAATGCTACTAGAAGTGTCGTTATTAAGTGGTAGAGGCTTACCAAACATGGGTGCCCTAGTTACAACTTTTGTGCCATTTGATCCCCATGCAGAAGTTATTCCATAGGACCGGGAGTTCCTTATAGTTCTTATATGACTTTGCGTTCGAACCTCATATTCTTACTCACAAGCATTATAATCCTTACCTATGGGACTCGCCCTCAGTTTTGGTTAAGCTCTTTTCCGACTCTCTAAAAAGTGAAAATATTGTCGAGTGAACTTGTCTCTTTCACACTCGTTAAATGGATTTGAAAGGAAATTTGTTTGCTGTAAGTTTAATCCTTTTTTAGAACAAGTAGACTACTCACGAAAAATTAATACTCTAGTCAACATTGGCTAGAAGAGTTCTCCTGGGTAGTATTTTATAGTTTTTCGGGCCCAGGGGAAAAAATCTATGAAAAAGGACATTCTTTGGAGTTAAGTTGTAATCACATTCCATCATCCTTATTGAAGTATTGATCCTATTTTCAGTTCTCTCTTTCTCGTTACAAGCCTCTTACCTCATCAATTTGCATCACTAGCCAAGCAGAGCTTTTTTTATATCCTTTGCAACCTGACATCCTATACCCTAAGAGGAAACATTCCCCTGAGTTTCCATGCCCCACAGGCACTTCATTGCATTGAGCATAGGTATGTTTTGTTGTTTGGAGCTAGTTTCTTACTCACGACACTCGTTTCTTCTCCTATACCACAAAATTTCTTTTTCTGTGAAAAAACAAGAAAAGACAGGCGGGAAAAGAATATTATCTCATATTGGCAGCATTCATGTCTCCTTTGAACATAGAAAACAATTTTGAGTCCATTTTCATCCAAAGTTTGGGTTTATCATGACCTTAGAAATATGAGCTCATTACTTAGAGTTTACTCCTCCGAATGGTTATTCTTCCACTCCCTATGGAGAGTTCGTTCATGCCTCCTACATCATGAATTTTTATCATCAAGTCTATGCTTCCTGATTTATCCATATGTCTCATGCTCTTTTTCAAAGGAAGTCTATAAGCCTGTGTCAATCATTTCTTAGAACTCTTGACTTTTCATGTTGGCCATACCCTTAGTGCATCTCAAAGCCACATGAAGTTGTAGTCCTACGATGCACTCTGGTCTTGCTTTCATTATTCATAGGTAACCTTGAACCCAACAGTTGACATCTCCTCATTGGTCGCTAACTGGGGGGTTTCCCTTGTGTTCGATGAAAATAAATCTATTCACACTTTAGGATTTGTGTAGTGTCTTGGATCCCATTAGCCTTATTGGTGGTTTCCTCACCTTTGTCGACAATCTTCCTTATTAGCTTCTATTCATAGGGTCTTTTTCGTGCACTACTTTCATTTAGTGCATGCGAGAGATGCACAAGGTCGTTGGTTCATGAAAATCCTATTTGTCTGAGCTCCTCCTAATCAACAAACTATTTCTTTGTACCTCATGTTGACTGATGAGAGATTCCCTAATGCTCTCCTTTCAGCGAGTCTCTTTCCATCGACTTCAACTCATCTATTCTGGAAATGAGGCATAGATTCCTATGAGTACCTACAGGCTTACAGTTGTTACCCATGATTTTGGTCGTCATGATGATGTATTGATAATGGTGTACTCAGGCTCTTCATAAGAACTTTCTCCTGAGAAAAGTTACTTTCATCTCTTCCCAGAAAACTCACTTTTGAAGAAGGTTTGCAGGCTGCTAATATATTTGCCTGCGAGAATGACCCATTCTTGCAGGTTGCCTTAAGCTAGGGTGCGAACATCTCTCACTGTGTTGAACTGCTAGGGTGCGAACTCTTCTTAAAGCAAGGAAAAAAATGAATTCTCGAAGCTTCTAGAAGGGAATATTCTAGAAGAATGGGTTGGCATTCGAATAGTTATCCTAGTACTGGATTCCATGATATTTTGGGATCATTCTTATCCAAGTAACTAATTCATTCTCTCCTATATATTGAGAGAATTCTCATGGAAAAGGTTAAGCAAGATTCATTGGAGAATTGGTGAAAGAATTGTGTGAAGGACTCAGCATTGAACAACAACTTGGAGAC
>ML782819.1:282838-327077 GCA_009831015.1 Picea engelmannii
AAGGGCCATCGAAAGGAAGTTTGCAACATCAAGGCTCAGGTTGTAATCTTTACTTTCCATTAATATGATACAGTAGCATGTCCCTTTCCCATAAAGATATTTCCACTTTATTGTATAATTCCTTGATCATATACATAGATTGATTGTTGAATAGATTGTGTTATCTTCACTTTGGTTGGTTTGTGTTGTCTTGGTCTTGACTGCACGAGAGAACTGGAGCGAAGCAGGAGCAACAAAGACCAAAGGAAGTGATAATAAGGTATATTATTTGTTCTTGCCTCCTATTTAATTCAATGGTCAAAATCTAGGGAAAGAGTCATGTTCTGTCTTTCTTTGTTCTAGATCCAGGTGGATCTAGGGAGATCGGTTAGTGTCCGCACCTACGGATTTATCCAATAACAAAATTGGTGACTCCACTAGAGAACAATCCCATTTTCTTTGTGGCTTTTGGTGTTTTTATGTGGCCATTTTCTCTGGTTTTACTTTTCTCCTGTCCTATCAATCTCTCAGTCTTCAGGATATCCTGATAGACCCTCTGGGTCCAGAGGCCTTTTTCAATTTTGCTTCATTTTCCAAAATTTTGATTATGTTTAGACATTCTCGCACTGTACTTCATTGCAGCCTGCAAGAATAGGTAGAGTTTTCACTCTGCCTTTTGGTTTCAGTGCGAGGTTCTCGCACCCTGCTTAAGGGTCACCTGCGAGAATCAGTGATTCTCGCACTGTGTAATATTGCCTTCCTGCGAACTCAATTTTTCAAAACTTTGGATTTGAGTTTTGGTATTTTTAACTGCCCAGATCAGTTTGATTGCCTCATAAAAGTTTCTTGGACCATTGATTGATGTTTTTCTTGTCGTCGTTTGCATGCATGAATAGCCTTAGTATTTCAAGGCTCTTCTTGTCACTTTTGTCTTGACTTTCGTTTCTTGACTTTTCTTGGCAAAACCATTCTCTCTGACTTCAGATTTTGAGTGTGTTTGATTAGTTAAGAACCAGTGATTCGTAAAAAGTTGAGTTGCTTGGTCTTTTCTTATTTGCTTATTGTTTGCAAGATCATCTTTGCATTTGAAAAGACTATATTGGTTTGTTCTTTATTTTTTTTTTCATTGAAAGAGTGGATTGGGTTTCTTATCATTACTTGATTCTTTGTTTTTTGTTTTTTTTTTTGTACTCTCATTGGCATAGTGAGGGTCCTTTTTGAAAAGTGAACAAAAGTTTTTCTTTCAAAAAATGTTTTTTGTCTTCAAAGACATTGAAAATCAAATTATTGAAATTATTGAAAAAGACACAATAGAGAATTGTCATTTGATTCATGATTTGTTGTATTTTCATTCTAAAGGAAATTTTGCATTGTAGTTCAAGGTTGATTTGGAAAACTTGCTCTCTCTCCCATACATAGGATTCATTGAATGAAAAGTGATACATTTCATTCTCATCCTTGCATTGTTGGGTCAGAGTCATACAACAAAAGTTTCACTTCCGTTTCCTTTGAGTAAACAACAGCTCTTCATAACACTGTGTAATCATAAAATTTATCTAGTAACTCTTTTTTAGGGCTCTATTACACCCACATTTAGCTAGGCTAGCGCTTCGGAGTAGGAAGAGAGATACACTCTCCAAAAGCACAAAACACACTATAACATCTTGTGTTAGGGAGTGTTAAATTCCATTTGCAACATCTTGTCCTGGGAAGCCCTTCTCACACAAGGATCAAACACTAGGTCGCATTGATATTGGCAGAGTTACTCACCCTGCTTTGTTGATATCAGTGTAGATATTGCACGTATTACTGGGATCACTCAGAGGTATACCCACAATGATGAGTGGAAGCCTTTTGAGTTGGTTGCGGGCTAGATACCCTGCCCTTGCGTGTGGATCAGACTGTCGGCTATTCCCCCAGGCTTTATTGTTGTTGGTGGTGACCTTAGTGGCCTATATTTCTAGGTTCATTACCCAAGGTGACCGTGGAGGGGAAAGTCTTCACGGTACCTGGAATTGACGTTGACCAAACTCACTTGGGCTCCTTGGAGGGTATACCCACGATTATGTGTGGGAGCTTGCACCAGGGTGTAAGTCTGTTAAGCAGGTCCTCAGCGTAACTTTTCCACCCTAGCCCCGCCCCTTCTCGTCTCGTTTTTGTGACGTTGGATTTCATCACCAACTAGTGGCTTCGAAATTAGAAGGTCCTGTTTGTTTGGTGTTTCTTCCTAGATTTTGTTTAATAGCACGTGTTGTCTGTTTGTCAAAGTTGACCATAAGATTTTCTTCGTGAAGTTTGTCACTCGTTTACAATAGCTCCTCCACATCATTCACATAGAATGCAGGGTTTATCTCCAGAGCATCTAGAAGATTCTCAACCCTTGCCCACAAGCACACCTGGAGACTCTCCTAGGCAGAGTGAAGTCCCAGTCGTCAGAAGTCCCAGTCGTCACCACACCACAAGTGGAACGCACTGACTCTCTAGAACGTTTTCGAATTACAAACACTCGAGAGGACTTTAGACTTAACCTTGATTCTGAGAGACATTTTATGTGAGCAGACTCTTCCGGAGACTTAATTGTTGTGTATTCTGGATCTCCGACTGGACCCTTTCCTGGTATAGAAGGCCAAGATCCTTTTTGGTCTACAGGTGTTTTTTGGCGAGACCTTTTTGGTCCAGGTTCACCTGTGATTTCTGAGATCAACCCCCCTGTGATTTCTGAAATCTCTGATATAGAAACAACACTGGTGACTACCACTTATCACTTTACCGTACCTACTGAAATGGCCCATCTTGCAACTACTACGAGTGTTTCAACCGGATTTCCTGCGGTTAGTCTTGCTCCTAGCAACACATTGTGGATGCCCAATGTCAATCCAACACTACCACCTGGATACCGTGCGTTGAATGCTTCCATTGCTACTCTTGTGCAAACACCCTCCGGTTCTCCTAGTGGTCCTTCTTCTTCTGGGCACTTTCTTCCTGGTTTTGTCCCAACAGTCCCTCAATTTCCTTTTGGAGGAATTTCTTCATCTTCTACTAGAAATCCTAATCCTAGTGGTGATATTCCATCATTCACTCCAGCTTATCAATTTCCGGTTGGTGGTCAGTCTCATCAAGGTATCATAACTCAACCCCCTCTCAGTTGGCAAAGTCCAATTGGAACACCACCTTCGATGGGAGGACCAACCCCACCTTATGGGAAAAACATACCACCGTCCTTGGCCCAGTATTGGAATCAACTGATACAAAATCCTTCTCAATCGACTGGGGGGCAACAATTTCCAGCTGTGTCCATAACACCCCCTAGCATGGGTCAACCATATCCCGGTTCGTTCAATCCCATTTGGGGGTCGAATGCTCAAACTCAAGCCCCTGTTCTAGGGTATAATCCGATGAGCTACTATCCTTTCCAGCCACCACCGAATATGCCTGGATCTTCACATTATATGCAGACTGCTTATGGGCCTACTGGTTTGCCGATAGAGCTTTCTCCCCAAAGCCACCAGTACCCGCAGGTGAATTGACAGTTACCTTTTCTTGCCACTTTGGATCTTTTGGATTTGTCAAGGATTTTAAATGATTTTATTCGTCACTCTCCCCAATGGCCTGTTATACCAGCCAAGCTTCCATAGGACATTCCTAAATTTGACAGCAAAGTGGGAGAGGACCCAAACAATCACGTTATGACTTTTCACCTATGGTGTTCATCCAACTCATTGATGGATGACTCTATTCGTTTACGTCTTTTTCAAAGAACCCTTACCGGTTCTGCTGTGAAGTGGTATATTGAATTGCCACGAGGTTTCTTCTCTGATTTTAACACCCTAGCCATGGCTTTCCTTACGCATTACCAGTTACTGATCTGTTATGACACGGGAACCAAGATTTTGACTTCCTTTAAACAGACTAAAGGCACTCATATATCTAATCATATCCATGAGTGGCGAAGGAGACGACGTCTCATTAAACTTGAGCTCCCCGATCAGTTACTGGCAGAATGGTTTACAAAATCATTTGTGAACGAAATCGGTAAGGACATTGCCATGGGTGGCATTGTCACGGAAGAGCAGGCTATAAGTCATGCTCAATATCTTGATCTCGTTTATTCGCAAACGGGAACACTTTACGATTTACTACCTGGATTACCTCGTCCTAATACTTCCAGCACTTCAACTGCTCCAGCTGCCTTGCATGCAGTTGAAGGTGTGATTGGTACTGCCCAATCCCAATCACATTATGTTTCAAGCACAACCCCTAAATCTGCTTCTTCTAATGTTCAAAATGCTCCATCTCCTGCCACTCCCACCAGCAAGACTTCTAAGGTAAATGTTGTCCAATCTACCCCAGCCGGTAAAAACAAGTCTAAAAAGGGGAGAGGCAAGAATAAGGAGAGCAAAAATAATTCTCAAGCAGAGAAAACCAAACCTACCCCTGTTGACGATCGAGATAAGCGCAAACCACAATACCCTTGCCTTATCTGTGGTGATGATCACTACATGAAGGATTGTCCACGACGTGCCGAGGTCACTAAGTTCCTTCAGGGAGCTCCGAAACCAACTCCACCGACTGTCTTGTCCCAACCCTTCTCGTCTCAACAACAGGCTCAGTTGGTCATCCATGACCAACCCTTGTCTTCTACCACCTCTTATGTTTTGATGTGTATTGTTGATTCTAAGCAGAACAACATTGCGCTCACTACTTGAGCCAAAGATTATTCTCCATCTAAGGAGAAGGTTGATGATTTACCCCCTTCTTTGGTACAACCCTCTCCCACGACTCCACCTACCAACGGTCCTCTTCATCTCGAAAGATCGAACCTTGACATAGTTCTGCGACCCCCCCCTAAGGGAGTCGTTTGAAAATCGGCTTTCAATCCTCATGCTCATGCAGCCCAGAACTATAGCATTGTTGAAGATCTGGCCCAAGCACATTCTGCGATGTCAGCCCTTGAAGTCCTTCAAACTTGTCCCGCACAACGGAAGGCGCTGTTGAAATCTATCGGTGGAATTGATCTGACGGATACTAATTTAATAATCTTTGACTTGGACGATCACATTCCAAGTTTAACCCCTCAACTCGCATTCCAGATACAGGTTGTTGTTTCTGACAAGAAAATTTGTCGAACTGTTATCGACGAGGGTGCCTCGACGTGTGTAATGTCTTTTTCTTGTTGGAAAGCCATAGGATCTCCTCCCTTGAATGAATCACAAAACACTCTTAAAGCCTTCAATGGCTCTGTTTTTAAGCCCTACGGTGTTCTTCCTTCATTGCCCATCACGTTAGAAGGTAAAAAAGTCCAAGTCGAAGTGGAAGTATTTGACGCTCCCCTTGATTATAATCTTTTGCTTGGCCACAGCTGGATCGATTCCATGCGCGTTGTTGTGTCGACACTTTTCCATGTAGTACGTTTCCCTCATCAAGGAAAGGTTGTTACCATCGATCAACTTTCCTTCTTCAATTCTGATACCCGTACTGGCAATGTATCGTTTATTGCTAAAACCCCACCGAGTTATGAGAACGTCGGTGTAGGCCTTCTAAAGGACTCCTCGTTAATGGGTACTTTCCCCATTCCACCGCCCGATGTTCCACGATCATCTGTTGCTTCTATCAACATGATCTCCACCATGCCTCACAAACTTCTTATGTCTCACGACCCTTGGATAGTCCCTGACTCGGGAGATCATATTCGTTTCGGTGACGTAATGTCGTTAAGTCCAGTTGAATCTGCCTATTAGGCCATTCAATCGGCAACACTTTCTACACCCTCTCTTAATGAGTTGTCTCCGGATCCTTTTCGTGTTATTTTTCCCACTGACGAGATGATCATGTATGTCATGGATGACACTCCTTGCGACGATGGGCATCATCATTCCATCCTCTTTCTGGAGAAGCATACTCTTGAGAACAACCAACGGATTTCGACCGCATTGACCGTTGTCGTCATTTCAACTGTTCCCGAGTCTACACGTGATGTGTTTTCTGAAGGGAACTTAAGTAATATCTCTCCCACGATTCCCATTGACATATCCATAAAACCTAGGATTGTCGAAAATGTCCATATTGGAGCTTCGTGTTCTTCCGACGAAATCATCACCTATACATCCCTTTTCAAATAAATTCGTGACATCTTCGCCTGGAGCTACGAAGAGATGCCAGGTATCGACCCTGCAATTGTTGTACATGAGATAAATACATACCCCGACGCTAAACCCATCTGGCAACGCCTTCGTCCAGTTCACCCACGTAAAGCGGCTACTATCAAGATTGAAGTTGAGAAACTTCTGAAAGCTGGCTTTATTTATCCGGTGGCTCTTATAGAATGGGTTTCCAATCCTGTCCCGATTGATTAAAAAGGAGGCACCATTCGTGTATGCGTTGATTATAGGGATATTAACAAAGCTTGTACCAAAGACAACTTTCCTACCCCCTTCGTCGATTAGATTGTCGATGATTGCACCAGAAGTGAAATATTCTCTCTCATAGATGGTTTCTCCGGCTATAATCAAATTAAAATTGCTCCTGAGGATCAACATAAGACTGCTTTTATTTGTCCTTGGGGTACTTTTTCCTATCGAAAACTCCCTTTTGGTCTTAAGAATGCGGGCGCAACTTTTCAACGCGCTATCTCTTATGCTTTTCATGATATCAAGCACATTGTTCAACCCTATTTGGATGATTTACCCGCTCATTCTATGCGCAGAGTCAATCACCCTACCCACCTCTGAGCCATTTTCGTTCATTGTTGGTTCTACCGTATACGTTTAAATCCTCATAAGTGTGTTTTCTGTGTAGAATCCGGCCGTCTTCTAGGTTTTATTGTTTCGCGTCACGGGATCCGGGTGAATCCTTTGAAGGTTGAGGCGATCATTAATCTCCCTCCTCCTTCTACACTTCACTAGTTGCAAATTTTGTAGGGGAAAGCAAACTTTCTTCGTCGTTTTATCCCTAATTACGCCGAGATCACTCGTGGTTTTACGCAGGTATTAAAGAAATATTCAGAGTTCGTTTGGGATACCGTTGCCAACAATTCTTTTGAAGATTTGAAGTTGTCCCTAACGCGAGCTCCTCTTCTCTTTCCTCCCGATTACAGTCGTGATTATTTTCTTTATATTGTTGCCTCGGAGTACACTATTGGCATGGTTCTCGTCCAAGAGGATGATTCCCACAACGAACATGTTATTTACTACTTGAGTCGAACTCTCACACCGACTGAAATCAAGTATCAACATGTTGAGAAACTAGCCTTGGCTGCTGTCCAAGCCATCCAACGTTTTCGGTACTATATCCTCTCACGTAAGACTACAGTGATTTCTCATTGCCACCCTATGCAACATATTCTGACACGTCAATTGCTATGGGGAAAATACACCAAATGGATTGTGATACTCCAGGAGTCTGACTTGGAATTCGACCACGCCAAGTCCAAGAAGTCATTAGTTTTTGCTGAGTTGATATGCGATTTTCCCCATTCTGCAACGGAAAATGTAGCAGTAGATTCATTACCCGATGAATCTCATTTCATTATTAGCACTGATGATCTTTGGTATGGGGATATCATTATCTATCTCCAAACCCAAACTTTTCGTCCAAATTTGTCTAGTACTGACCGGTGTCGAATTCATTATCAAGATCGTCAATACATTATCCTCGGGGATACTCTTTATCGTCGGGGGATTGACTCTGTTTTTTTACGTTGTCTAACGTTTGACGAAGCCGAGAAAGATCTGAATGACTGCCATTCCGGAGCATGTGGTGGTCATATGTCTGTGTATGCTACTGCTCAGAAGATCTTATGCGCAAGATATTTTTGGCCTTCTTTGTTTAACGACTGCATTACTACTGTTCAGAAATGCCATGCCTGCCAGACCTACAATCAGAAAATTCGGTCACATCCTGCTCCTCTTCACCCTATGGTCTCAGTTGGTCCTTTTGTGAAATGGGGCATCGATTTCATGACATGTCACCCTCACTCGGCCAGGGGGCATGGTTACATCATTGTAGCCGTTGATTACTTTACGAAATGGGCCGAGGTGATGCCGACATTTGACAACACTGGAAAGACTGCAGCATTGTTTCTTTTTAATCACGTCATAGATCGTTTTGGTGTTCCCCGAGCTATCGTCACTGATCACGGTAGCCACTTTAGGAATTTTATGATGTCCGAACTTACTGAAAAGTTGGGTCTTCTCCATGATAACTCAACGCCCTATTATCCACAAGCCAACGGCCAGGTCAAAGCTATCAACAAAGTTCTCATAACTATGCTTCGATGGATGATAGGAATTCATAAAACAAGTTGGCACACAATGTTTTTTTCGGCATTGTGGGCGTACCGAACATCCGTCAAATCCTCTACTGGGTTTACACCTTTTCGGTTAGTCTATGGTGTGGAAGCCATTCTCCCTATCGAATGCGAGATACCCTCGTTAAAAATAGTTGTTGAACTCCTACCCAACACTTCTATTGAAGAAGAACGTCTATTGTATCTAATGTGATTAGACGAAACTCGACGTGATGCTACCCTAGTAATAGAAGCCCAGAAGAAGCGTGTCAAGGCCCAATACGACAAGCATGTCAAGCCTCACATTTTTTCCGAAGGTGATCTTGTTCTTCTCTATGAACAAGATCGAGATATGTTAGGAGCTGGGAAATTCGAACCCATGTGGCGAGGTCCTTATATTATTCGACGAGTTTTGGAAAAAGGAGCTTATGAGTTGGTAGATTACGATGGTATCCCTTTGAGTGAACCCAGGAATGGGTTGTACTTGAAGAAGTACTATGCATAAATCATCTGTGCACAAGTACTTGTATTTTTAATGTATCATACTTTTAGTGTGTTACTATAGTTTGCTTTTGTCATTATCTGGTCTCTGCCCTTATGTGACATTGTGTTTGATTTACAAATGTCAAAGTCTTCGCTACCCTGTATTGGCTTCGCTGATGGTGCTAGCCGTAGTACTCAGAACCTTGCTTCCATTGCATGGGCAATTTATGCCCCTACAAATGAACTTGTATCCTTATGAGGTGTGTGTCTCGGTCGTGTGACCAACAACATTGCCGAGTATAGCGTCGTTATTGAAATATTGGTTGATGCTATCTCACTCGAAATCCATCATTTGGTTGTGTGTCTCGATTTGTAGCTTATAGTACTAAAATTAAGTAATATCTACTCTATTCGAAGTCCTACTTTATTACGGGTATATTTGCGAATTTGCCTCTTGGAACGTTATTTTGATCACATTGAATATCAACATTTTCCTAGATGTCTAAATACATTAACAGATGCATTGGCTAATTATGTGTTGGATAGACATTTGAATCATTTATAAATCAAACACATCAATATTCACACAATATAAAGTAAATTGGTAGAAGTCATCTGTATATATAACGATCAAAAGAGTTTTTTTTTTTTTTTTTTTACAAAATATTTNNATCTGAAGCTCATAGCTTCTACAAAGTGACATCATGGATGACGTTCACGGTAACACATGACTGCTCGAGAAACCCTACGGAGCAGTCGACACATAGATGCTGATACTTCTACAGTATGACGTTGACCGCGTCGTGGAACCTCTTCCAGAGTCATGTCTAGAATATCTGCGGTCAAGCCCTCTAGATTTTGTTCCACCACCTGATAATCCTCAGCATATTGTGGTTTTTCCGCTACCTCTCCTCACCGCTGGATGGGAGAAGTGTCAGGAGGTTTGTAAGGTACAACATCTGTATTATCAACAAACGATTTTGTATTAGTCTTTGGACGAACATATAAAACAAAAACATTTGAATATGATAAAAATTCACAAAAACATTTAAAAAAGAAAAATGTGTGCACTTCTTACCAAGGTCCCCCCACTGATCATCCTCTGGCAGTACTAAATACGGATCTCCTCAAAAATCCAAGCCGGCATAAGCATAGTCGTCAACCATCAACATCTGTGGTTGAAGCCAGTCAAAGAAAGTATCATCATACTTGATGATCGATCCTGCTACGTGTCGGGCCATGAGCCGACACCATATCAGCATCCTTGGATCCCTGGGACCCAGTATATTCCACTCAACCTGCAGTCTCAATGAGGGAACCCTATCAAGGAAGAAGGACACCAACAAAGATCCGTACCTGAATTGCTTCAGGTCACCTCATCTGCACTTGGTCAATTGCTTTTTTATGCTGCAAAGTACAACATCTTCCCAGTTGAATACTCGAGGCTCAGTACACTCAATAGCATACTGGAAGTAACTCTGTAATTCCATGTGAGGAGAAGAACTACCAGCCATTCGAGCTATAGTGAAAAGGATAGTATGGAGGGTCAAGTCTCGTACCCCCCAGATAACTACTTTTCCTTTCTTTCTCTCAGCCTCGGGAACGCAGTGTAAATTGCAGTACTCACTCATCTTTAGCCCACCACCTCTACTACCAATCGGGCTCACATAGTACCCCCGCCATGACAATCCAGTCAAAAAGTAAATGTCCTCAATGTCTAAGGCCACTATGTGGATCCCCACATGAAATACCTGTTGATCAGGGTCCCACATACGCACCAGGTACTCTAATAGTCTGACTTGGGCCCTCATGCCTGGGATGCGAAAGTACTTCAAGAGCCCATAGTCTCTCAAAGAAGCTATAGTAGGTGGATGATTTTCAGCCATTGCATTGTCTTCTTCATGTTCCCTTTCGTGCCATTCAAGCACCATGTTGATGGCCAAATATCTGCACAAGGAGCACCAAAAGAAGATTAACAACAATTTTCATTGATTGGTTCTTGTTCTTTGGGTAAATTTTTATAAAACATTTCGAGCTTTGTGGTTCTCGTAGGTTCCCTATGTGCACAGTGTGAGAACCTCGTAGGTGACCTTAATCTCACCTGCGAGAATGCCTCATTCTTGTAGGTACCGTGAAGCATGCCTGCGAGAATAGCAGCGCGTAGGTAGGGCTTGGAAAATCAAATGAAAAATGACCTTTTAACCAATGAAATTGCAAATTTAAACCATGAAAGTGTTAAGGACTAAGAGCCTACCTTACTGTCGTTGACGGCTCGCTGAATGGATGATCATAGCTCCCGCAATCTGATGCTGAACTCTGAGGGTAAAAGAGGGGTTTTTTGGAGCTCAAATAGTGGAAAGGTAAAAATGATGTGGTAAAAAGAGTATTTACTCCTTTTTATTTACTTTTACAATGTCATTTGGTTTTTTATGATTATTTATCTATTAAACCCTAATCCCTAATATCATTTTGAGTATAACTTTTGCAGGCAAGATGATTTTGATGGTCAAATACAGGGATATGGACATGTTTTTCTTTGTCATCGCGTGTTTTGATTGTTTTTATATAAAACCTCGAGCGTCGTTTTTGTCTATTCTTGCACTCGCAAATACATGAGAACACAACCAAGCATACTTTTATCACTTTTTCGGGCTCAACAAGGTTATACAAAAAAGGAACCCCCCTGGAGTCCTCTTTAATCTCTTTTCAGACTCTCTAAACATGAAAAGATCGCTGAGTGACCTTGCTATTTTCACGCTCGATAAAGTATTTGAAGTACGCATCTGGTGAGCGATAATTTATCTCTTTTTTGGTCTCATCCAGAATATTTTACGAAAAAGGAACTGAGAGATTTCTCTTTTAAGTGTTTTTCCAAATTCTATAATCATGAAAAACCTTCGAGTTTTCTATCTATGGACTCGTTAAACAAACATTGACAGACCCGTGATGGGACCGAACCACTCCTTCTTAGGGTTCGTTAAAAATACTCCGAGGGACTCATCCGAAGGATGAGCTTACATCAACAAGCATATGTTATCCTCCTCAATCTTGGGTAAAAATAAAGAGGTACTCGCCAAAAATGGTGGGGGAAAATTTGGGAAAGGGATATGTTTTCATATTTGTATTGATTGACAGTAAGAGTCACTCTTGAACATGACACCCCCTATTCATCATTTGAATCCGGTTTGGGAAATCCATTTTCCTCTCATTCGATTTGCTACAAGGTCATTCCCTGTGTTGTCTTTGAGTCAATGCTGCCAAATCATTGGTCATTTCATTCATATGTTCAAGAGAAGTCCATTTGAAACCTATATTGAGTCAGCCATATGCAGTTATACATTCTCTCTGTGTCAGCCTTCCCTATGTCCAGTCCAATTCACATCATACTCTGTTTCATCTTCAAAATCTGTTACTCATTTCGTGTCATTGATGGGGGATACATCAAGGCCCTCCTGTGACAAGTTTTGTTCCGTCGACTTCAGCTCATTATCTGGAATCAAGACTTAGAAATTATTTGGTACCTTGGAGCTTGCATGCCTCAATGGCAGGTTTCCTCACTTTCAACAATGGGTTTACATCATTGACCCCTGATCGAAAGATTCCATCGGATGTTCGACTTCAACTCATTCATTCACACTCGATGGATTCTACTTGAGTACCTTGGGAGTCATTGACATCAATGGTGATTTCTCTCGCACTTGTTAATGGTTTCATCAATGACCGGTAATCAAGTGGTTTCTACCATGTTCGACTTCAACAAATGTAATCACATGGTTAGATTCGTACTTTGGACGATGAGATTGAAGACCCTAGATATCATCTCTTTGGTCCAGGTTGCGATGGAGTATGTATAATTTGCGACACATAGATCCACTGTGTATGTCTCGTGGCTATGTTGTCTTGATTTGAAATTTCTCGCATAGATCCATAGTGTATTCCAGTGGCTATGCTATATTTTGATGGCATGGATCCACAGTGTATGATTGGTGGCCATGACCCATGTCTATAATGTTATCATTTTGTGATCTGAGTATGGGAATGCCTACCTCGGAATTGGTATATATGATATTCTGCAGATTCTTGGTTGTTCGTAGGTTTCCGATTAGGTGTGCTCCTGGTTTCTGACACACACATGCAGCTTACAAAGTCTTTCGGTTGTCACTGGTTCCAACCTCATACTTTGGGGGGCATTCTGTTACCCATGATTTTGGTCGTCATGATGATGTATTGATAATGGTGTACTCAGGCTCTTCATAAGAACTTTCTCCTGAGAAAAGTTACTTTCATCTCTTCCCAGAAAACTCACTTTTGAAGAAGGTTCGCAAGCTGCTAATATATTTGCCTACGAGAATGACCCATTCTCGCAGGCTTCCTTAAGACAGGGTGTGAACACCTCACACTGTGTTGAACTGCTAGGGTGCGAACTCTTCTTAAAGCAAGGAAAAAAATGAATTCTCGAAGCTTCTAGAAGGGAATCTTCTAGAAGAATGGGTTGGCATTCGAATGGTTATCCTAGTACTGGATTCCCTGATATTTTTGGATCATTCTTATCCAAGTAACTAATTCATTCTCTCCTATATATTGAGAGAATTCTCATGGAAAAGGTTAAGCAAGATTCATTGGAGAATTGGTGAAAGAATTGTGTGAAGGACTCAGCATTGAACAACAACTTGGAGACTCTAGCAAGTTTATCCAAAGGGTTGATATTATTCATACAAACAGTGAGAAAGTGTGTGTGTCAAAGCCAAGGGCCATTGAAAGGAAGTTTGCGACATCAAGGCTCAGGTTGTAATCTTTACTTTCCATTAATATGATACAGTAGCATGTCCCTTTCCCATAAAGCTATTTTCACTTTATTGTATAATTCCTTGATCATATACATAGATTGACTATTGAATAGATTGTGCTATCTTCACTTTGGTTGGTTTGTGTTTTCTTGGTCGTGACTGCATGAGAGCACTGGAGTGAAGTAGGAGAAACAAAGACCAAAGGAATCGATAATAAGGTATATTATTTGTTCTTGCCTCCTATTTAATTCAATGGTCAAAATCTAGGGAAAGAGTCATGTTCTGTCTTGCTTTGTTCTAGATCCAGGTGGATCTAGGGAGATCGGTTAGTGTCCACACCTACGGATTTATCCAATAACAATAGTCATCAGTGGCAGGTTCTCCCTCCATTGATAGTTGGGACTACATCAATGTCTCTTGATCGATGGATTCTTCAAGTGTTCGACCTCAACACTCATATTCACACTTGTGAGAATGTACTCGATGCCTTGATACCTACTTTCATTATCGGTAGGTCATCTCATGTTTGTTAATGGTATACCTTAATGATTGGTAATCAAATGAAGTCTCATTGTGTTCGACCTCAACTCCTTTATTCACATAATGTATACTTGAACCTTCGGTGGATAGTGTAGAATGTCTCCAACTTACAGTAAAAACATTCCTATTTTTTTGTTGTCTTTCATTGGACCATTACCTATATGACTTCAGTGATCATGGGAGATCAGATTGTATTTCATTGTATACGAATATCTTTAGATTCATTTTGAGACTAGATTTCACTGTGCCTTGTTCGTGACTATGACAGCCTATGGCTCTTTGTATTTCCTAATCATGTCTATGAGAAACTGTTTGATATATTTCCACATGGATCTGGAGTGTATTTCAGATTGTAATCCATGTGTACAAAGTCATTATGAATTGTAATATTCTCATGAGTAACTAGCACTTCCAGATGAGTCTCCATTACTCCACTTTTGGGAATTATAATGTATTTCGGCCATCACAGATACTCCTCTGACCTCACACATTAGGGGGATTTTGTTACAACAATTTTTTCCTCACCCCACGATACTTTCTTGGATGGCCTTTCCATTTACCTATGCAGACTTGAAGTCCCATTTTTTACCTTCCCGAGACAAAAAAACACATTTTTCCACATATACATGCCTGATCAGTTAGACAACAAATGTATACATAGGTTTCTCCACTACAGCCCACATACATTGGGTTTGGTGCTCAAAATTGAAAATTATGTTGGGTTTCCATGCCATGTCACGAGATCCGTGATCCTTGACCTTCAATATACTAGAAATGCTCTGAATCGACCCTTGAGTTCCATTTGAAGGCTATAAATTGATCCATATCCAAGCCTTGAAGGAGAGAATTCAACTTTGAGAGCAAAGACACTCTAGAGAAATTTCACTTCATATTGAGTCTCGATCCCTTTATCCTTGAAAGTTTGAACCCCTTGTTCATCCCCCAAGATATTCCTTCTTTGTGATGGAGAACCTCATTGTCTCCTTTATATGAGCTTGCCTTTGGTGGGGGATTGAAGTGGTGGAGGCCCAGCTGGAGGGACTTATTTTATCGGTTCCGATTTGTGTCGTTATAGAATTTTTTCACCTATATACTTTCACTTATTATTTTAATAGAAATACTCTTTTATCATCCAATTGATATCTTGCAAATATTTGAATTATTATTCCATGGGTGTATTTGTCATGTGTGTTAATGGATTATTCTAATTATATGCTAACATTATATATTATCACCATATGCTTGTATGTCTTGTTTGTTGAGGACAATTTGTAGGTATACATCTTTGAGTTGCATGCTTAATGGTGGTCTTCATAAAACGTCTAGATGAGGTAGGCTCTTAGACTTGTCTTGTTAGCATTTCATTTATACAACATATTTGGGATTAGAGTTTATTTATGTGTGTCATTCCATCTGTTTTGGTTTACCCCATGCCATAGACATATTTTCCTTGTAACGACTAAGGTGTATACCTCAACCCTACCAAAGAAGAGGACCATAACATAGGAGGGAGAGAGAAGGAAGAAGATGAAGTATCACAAGAATCCTCCAATACTTACTATTACAAACGACAATGCATAATTCGTCACAGGAAAAGTCCAGGATAGAGGGGAGAATGCACTACTTGAAGCAAAATCACATAGAGATGAAATTATGGAGAAGCTAGTAGAAGTGCAAGAAATTTTACAGAGGTTGCATCTAAGTACAACACATCATCCTACGATGCAGTAGAAATAAAAAGAACAGGAAGAATCAACGTAGAAAGAACAAGAAGAGACAATGCATAGGGTAATAATGAGTAGTGATAGGTTCAAGGTCACACAAGAAATGTTGGTAGTAGATGAGAACACAACACAGAAATAGTGAAGGGCATAGAACATCTGGAGTTGGTTTTGGCGAACATACCCAAAAAGGAATTATATGGGTTATAAGAGAGCGTGATGTAGGAGGTTTAGTCTAGAGATAGGGAGGATTCCACCAACCTAGCACTTGACCGAGAGGTTAAGGATATTTTACAGATGACTTGTGAACAGATAACATTGGAGAAGGACGAGGAGAAACAACGTACAAATAATATAGAAAATCAACTTGCAGAAGTATGCATTAGCATACCAGACTATGCACATGCATTGGAGGTCACAATAGAAGAGAATATCCAAAATATTGCACAAAAAATGGAGAAATACAAAAAGGAGATAACAGACTTAACAAAAAAAATAACTCCAAGCACACCTCTAGAAGTATGGGAATAAAGAGACGAGGAGGCTACTAAGCACATAGATAGTATAGCGCAGGATACTAAAGAAGTGGCAGGATTATATGATAGGAATGCACATATTTGGACCAACCTGGAAGAGGATGAGAGGATCCAGTAGCTGGAGAAGAGAGAAGAAATGTTGAACACTACAGTTCAGGACATAAGAAGAGGCATAATTCCATGGCCATACCCTGAGATTGAGGGCCAAGAAGGAGCTGAAAATACTGTAGGCAGGGGTAAAGACTGCATAGGAAGAAAAAAAAGCAAGGCATGCTCAATTGGAGCCATTTCAGCAAGAGGCTAAAATAATTATAGAAGAAATGAAAACAAATAAATACAACTTGGAACAGGTACATGCCGAAAGTAGAGAAGTGTTGAAAGAGAACATGACAATGCAGGTTTTGAAGATACCAGCAAAAAAGAGCGCACATGATAAGGAGAAAGTGACAGAGTTGGAAAAAAAAATTCCTACGCTGGAGGTAGCGCTACAGAAGGTGAACAAGTCTGAGTGGCTCAGGACAAGCCACATATTAGTGTTGGGGGGTTGTTGGAGCAAGAAGTTTTGGGAGAACAGTGCAACAAACGAGGAAGATTAGACCAAGAAGGAGAGTGCACCATATTTTGAGGGAAAGAAACATGTGTAACATGATTTGAAGAAATCTGACACAGATGTGGACAAACCTAGCCATGTTAGGGTTAGGTTTTTGGAGTCATATTGTAAGGGTTTTAACCTATTTTTGTAATATAAATAAGAGATGTATGAGGTAGGTTGAGGCATCTTATTGCGAGTAATAATCTGAGTTTGAGTTTATGATCTTAGTCCCTTTTTGGTGTGAATAACCTTTTTGGAGTTGAAGTTTGTTTGAGAGCTGTGGAGCTCAGATGGATTCAATCTAGAGATGTAGCTGAGGTTCAGGTCGTAAGTTGTGGATATTGGTGCGACACTGATCTTCCTCACTACTCTTTATTATCCTATGATGTAATGTGAAGAACACTTTTTTTATGAATAATAAAGAAGAATAATATTTTTGTGGACATAGACCCAAGGTGGTGAACCACGGTAAAATCCTATGTTGCAATGTGTATGGATGTTTTACTATTTCTGCAATTATGGTTGAATGATTAGATAGATGAATGAATGGTTTTACTTACAACAAACACTAGAAATCTGCATGCAGAATGAATGTTGTGAATGAATGAGTTAATGGATATGATGAATATTGTGATAGAATGAATGGTTAAGTAGGATATAAGTTAGAAGAAAAACCCCAACCCCTTCCCTGATTGTAGACACTTGCATCATGCAATCACCCATAAGCCATATTGGGTGAGAGTACTTTGTGAAATCCATGTGTAGTGTTTCCTTCTGGTTTACCAGAGGGCCAATGGTGATAAGGATTTTGTTGGAGAAGTAAGGTAGAACCTGGGTCAACGCATACATCCAACAATATCCAATAATAATATTCCATGTGTAGTAATTTGATTAGATGCCATGTGTAACAAATAATGCTTTTCCATGTGTCATAATTTCATTGGTTAATAATTAGAGTGTTTTCATTGGTTAAGGGTGTAATGTAATGAAATTAGGATAAAATCACCAAGTGAGGAAATAACTGAGCGAGGAAGTAAGGATAGAAGAGAAAGGTGTGGCAGATTGGAGGGGGTAAGGAAGGTGTTGGCACAGGGGCAGACCCAGGATTCAGCTCCAAGAGAACACCAACAAGCCGTAACTACTGGCCCTTTCAGCAACACCTATGAAGTAGATGCAGTCTCACCCGAAGTAGTTATGAGGGTGTTGCAGGACAGATATGCCTACAACCAAAGGGGATATCAGGTGGATCTAACACAAGAACATCACAACATTCATATATCACTTATCAACTTATATCTATTATCCACATCTACTTATCATATCTAAAGCAATAATGCAATCACAGTATATCAATGACAAACACAAAGTACCAATCACACACAACACAAAATATATGTGGTTCACCCTCTCTCTAGGGATACATCCATAGAATTGTTCTATAATATATTAAGGTAAAACATAAAGTTCTTATTTGGGCTCTTAGCTAGCATATCTCCTCTCTTCTCCTCTCTTTCTCTCCCCTCCCTGTGCACCCAGCTGCAGGGTTGATCTTCACACCCAGTTGAATATCTTACAATCCAGAAGACTCTTGTACTCAACACTTCTCTCTCACACAATACTCTTCTTTCAACCAACTCAATACCAACAACAATAATAACAATATTATAATACCAACCCAAAGTACCAACCCAAACTAGGCCCTCATGACCTCTATTTATACATTACAATAGCTCACCGATAACCTTAGGCCTAAACCTAGGTGTCCAAAACCCTAGATACCAAAACCCTAGGTGTCTAAAACCCTAGGTCAACTTGACCCATATTTTCAGGGCTTCGCCATCCTGTCTTTCCTTTCTTCTCGCATGGTGCTCCAAAGCATCCAACGGTGGATTTTTTTTCTTGCTGAGTTGTCCAAGATCCTTCTTCCTTGCTTATATGTCATCCCCGATTTCCTCTTTGAACGGCTTGCTTTCTCGGGTGTCACATACCCACTACGGCATAATAAAACTTTTTGCCCCTTTTCTTGTTTTATTCGAAGAATAGAATTCCCCGAGTCCCTACGGGACCTGATACAGACCTTGCTATCCCTTAACCACACTCATCTGATCGACGGTTATGGCCACAGGCCTAACCAGTATGGCGTCCTTTCACTCTTCGCGACTCGGCACTACCAGACTGTCGAGTTTTTCAACTCTGATAAACCCTAAAAGGTGATAGTTGACTTCCCTTTGACACTTTTCTCTACTCGCAGCCTCGTAGGTTGAAGCGTTGAGCTCTTGTGCTCTTATTCTCCGAAGTCCCAATACGTGAAAGTAAGTGATGGTTTGACTTCCTTTCTTTCACTTCTCGCAACTCGTAACCTCGCAAGTTGGGGCGTCGATCCTTCGTGCTCCTAGCTCGCAAACCTTCGAGACGTGAAAGTCAGTGATGGTTTGACTTCCTTTTTTCACTTCTCACAACTCGCAACCTCGCGAGTTGGGGTGTCGAGCCTTCGTGCTCCTATCTTGCGAACCTTCGAGATGCGACATCCCAAACTTGTACCTCTTCCAGACTGCAGAAACCCTAACCGCCTTGCAACTCTGCAAGATCCAACGGTTATCGGTTGTTCGCCACTTCTATCTCAAAGTGTCTCTGCCGTCTATTTCTTCTCTCTTCTGTGCACGTCTGGACGTACATTTTTGACGACCCAGATCTATTTCTCTCCAGCTAATCTAATGATGGTTGTAGCTCTTCCTTGAGCATGCACTTCTCTTTCTTCTCCTTGGAAGATTTCTTAATTATCAAAGGTCTCAGCCTTTACTTCTCCTCTACGACCTTCGCAGCTATGGCTCCGTGCACAAAATGACACTATCCCTCCCGGGCTTCTCTACTCTGAAGCTGTGAAATATTTCCTCGACCTCTGTGAATTCCTACAGGGTCTGTGCATCTGACCAGGTGCTATCTGTCCTAAGCTTAGTCAACTATGAGGGACTTGGGAGCTCTACACTCTTTCTCCTAGGTTTGACTCTTAAAAGAGTCTTCAGCACATCTATTGCTCTCCTTCATCAAGTATAGAACTTGAGTGGGTCTCGGTCTCTACTTGCTTTATAGGGATCCTGTGCATAACTTCACTAAATCTCCTGAGCTATGCCTTGGCTAGTATGGCCGCTTCTCATAAGACCACAGTCTTATTGCCTATGCATCCATCTCAGGATTTCAAGAGGATCGTTCCTCCTCGTGCATGGTTACTAAGGCCTTGTGCCTTCACATCCTCTTTTCAGGTTCTTGATGGGATTTTCAAGGAGGGTATCTCTATGGGGAGGTTTACCCAGGGTACTATCTGAGGCAGATAAGGGTATCTCTCTCTCGAGAACTAGATGTGAAGTCTGAATTAGATCATCATGCATATAAATAGCGATTTATGAAAACATAAGCCATACGCAGTATTTCCATTATAAACATGCAACTACCAGTACTGATCAAAACACCATACAGACATTCTTGCACTAAAATCATTCACAATTTCACAGCTTATGAGCATAAATGTCAGAATATATATATATATATATATATATATATATATATTTCAAGATGCCAGAGACAAAACACTTATCAGAAAAACACTAGAGGTGATGCAACTGTTGATAGGGGTGCTCGTTTCCACCCAACCGTAGGCTCAATGACTCCCAATGGATTTATCATTAGCCACCCCTGAGTTGAGACCATGACACTGCGAGACTATGTCTCTATCTTCCAGTGATCGAGAATGAAGGTTACTCTTCTTCTTCTCCACTATCACTCACTCTGCATATTTTTCCAGACTTCTTCCTCCCTCGCATCTACCCGTGATCACACACTCCTCCTGCATTTTTCCTTTCCGGCAAGGTTGCATGTGGCACGATATCGCTCGTGGTGGTCAGGTGTTAGGACCCCACGGATGGGCAGTTTTACCCCCATCCCTCATTACGCATGAGGATCCATCCACCTACCAACCTGCGAGTAATTAATTTCGGGCCAGCGAGCCGCTCTTGGTTCTCCGGGCCAGTGAAGACCAAATACAATATTGGTTTTCGGTGGAATTTAACGCCACCATTCCAGGTGCCTTCCACCACCTTTATCCAGCCATCATGGTCTCTTTTTTAGCATATTCCCCTCTCAGTAGTCCTGCAATATATATTCATAATATTATTCACATTCATCGACCTTTTTTTTCACAAGGTCTATTTACATCACACATTCACATTTTTGAGTTTGCCACAATACTTGGCCAGTATAATTATTTTTACATACTGGGGGAAATAGGGTGTTACAATTCCCTCCCCCTTAAAGGAACATCTTCCTCAATGTCTTATCTATCAACATGGCCTGTATGTATGGATGTAAACAAAATCGGATATGCCTGTTTCATGGCATCCTCCATTTCCCATGTAGCCTCATCTGGGCCAAAATGTTTCCACTTCACCTTGACCTGTGCAATGGTTCGGTTTCGGAGCGGGGTTTCCTTTCTGTCCAGTATGCATTGGGGTTCTGGTAGAAATTCTCCCTCCGGTTCCACCTGAATCATAGACCAATTAATTATATGATTAGCATCATGTACATATTTCTTCAATAATGAAACATGGAAAACATTATGTGCTTTGATTGTGGGAGGAAGTGCTAGCCGATAGGCTATAGGTCCCACTCTATCTAGAACCTCAAAGGGTCCACAATACCGAGGTGCCAACTTGGCACAAGCTCCCATTTCCAGGGAACTCTTCCTGGGTCTAACTCTAAGATATACATGGTCTCCCATTTTGAACTCTCTTGGAGTTCTCTTTTGGTCGGCATAACTTTTCTGTCGATTTTGAGCGACCTTCAGATTTTGTTTTATCTGAGTCACTTATTGTTCCATTTCTTTTAACATGTCAAGTCCAAAAGATATCATGTTTACGGGATTACTCTAGCTTATTGGAGTATTACATGGTCTACCATAGAGGACCTCGAAGGGACTCATCTTTAGGGATGCTTGGTAGCCGTTGTTGTAGGCGAATTCTACCAGTGGCAGGTAGTCTTCCCATTTCTTGGGTTGATGCATTACTTGCATCCTTAACATGTCTTCTAATATTTGATTCACTATTTATGTCTGTCCGTCGGTTTGTAGGTGATAGGTGATGCTAAACAACAATTTGGTCTCTAAACCAGTCATCAGTGATTTCCAAAAGTTAGAAGTAAATTTCGTGTCTCTATCAGACACGATCTCTTTCAACATACCATGCAGTCTGAATATCGCTTTCATGAATACCTGGGCGATATCTATTGCTTTGCAATTTGATTTGATAGGGATGAAATGAGCAGTCTTTCTCAATTTATCCACCACCACCATAATGGCGTCATTCTGTTTGATCAAATTTGGTAATCCAGTGATGAAATCCATGGAGATGGTTTCCCATTTCCATTCTGGGATTGGTAAAGGTTGCAATAACCCTGTTGGATGTCAGTGTTCTTCTTTAACCTGTTGGAATTATATGCATTTGGCCAAGTACTCGGATATGTCTTTATTCATTCCAGGCCAATAGAATTGTTTCCTGGTGGCAGTGATCATCTTCTGGTATCATGGATGACCAGAATAGGGTTTTCTATATAGTTCATCCAGTATGAACCTCTTCAAGTCGTCACAATCTAGAATATAAAATCTGTTTCTGTAAGTGAGCAGACCTCCTTCGGTCATCTGGTAGCCTTCATATTTTACTCCGGTGGGTTATTCCTGCAGGTATAAGGTCACGGTCTGAACGAAGGGATCTGTTTCTTGTGCATTTTTTATTCTTTCCTTGACATCTGTCTCGCAGGTGCTCACCACTACCAGGTGAATTGTTTTCATGCTTCTGCAAAGGGCATCGAAAACCCTATTTTCTTTTCCTTTAATGTGTTTGATTTCGAAATAAAATTCGCTAAGGAGGGCCATCCATCTAGCCTGTCTGGCATTGATATTTGGTTGATCAAACAGGTATAGCAATCCACAATGATCTGTCATAAGTACAAATTTTCTTCCCAGGAGGTAATGCCTCCACATTTTCAAGGCATGCACTATGGCAGCCAGTTCTAGATCATGGATCACATAGTTGACTTCATGCTCATTCAATTTTCAGGATTCATAGCAGATCACACTTCCTTTATGCATAAGGACTCCTTCGAGCCCTTCCTTATAGGCATCTGTGTACATGAGGAAGTCAGCTTCTGGTTCGGTAATTTTCAGCATGGGTGCATGGGTTAGTAGATGTTTCAGGGTTTGAAATCTTTCTTCACATTTCTGTGTCCACGGGAATTTTGTCCCCTTCTTCTAGAGGGCAGTGATTGGACAACCAATCTTGGAGAATCCTTTTATAAATCTCCTATAATATCCTGCTAATCCCATAAAGGATCTGATATCCGAAACATCCCTTGGGGTAGGTCATTCCATGATAGACCTGATTTTGTCAGGGTCCACTGCTACCCCTTCTTCGAACAGGACATGACCCAAGTAATGTATTTTCTTCTGGAAGAAGTCACATTTGTTGAATTTAGCATAGAGTTGATTCTCTCTGAGTACTTACAGCACAAGCCTAAGATGTTCTTCATGCTCTTCTTTATTCTTAGAGTAAATTAATATATCATCAATAAAAACTAGCACAAATTTATCTAGAAATTTACTGAGTACATTGTTCATCAAGCACATAAAAGTGGCAGGGGCATTGGTCAACCCAAATGGAACTACCATGAACTCATAGTGACCATACCTTGTCCGGAAGGAAATTTTATGGATGTCTTCACCCTTGATTCAGACTTGATGGTATCCCGATATCAAGTCGATCTTTGAGAAAATAGATGCGCCTCCCAATTGATCGAATAGATCATCGATCCTGGGCAAGGGGTACTTGTTCTTTATGGTTACCTTATTGAGTTGTCTATAATCCATACACAGTCTAAGGGTGTCGTCCTTCTTTTTCACAAACAGGACTGGCGCTCCCCATGGAGACACGCTGGGTCGAATATAACCTTTATCCATCATTTCTTTTAATTTCAATTTGAGTTCAACTAACTCGGGTGTGCTCATCCGGTAGGGTTTCCTAGACACCGGCACCGCTCCCGGTGCAAGTTCTATCAAAAAGTCTATGTCTCTTCTCGGAGGTAGACCCGATACCTCTTCCGAAAACACATCTCTATATTCTTTCAGGGTAGGATGATCTTCAAGGTTGGGTTTGTCACCTTCTATGGTTTCCGACACCTGTATTGCATATAGGGGACATCCCTTTCGGAAATACTTTCTCATTTGCAGAGCTGATATTTGTGTCACTGAGACAGGTTTTCGAATCCCTTGAAGGGTCATCCGTTTTCCTTCTTTGCTCACACATTCTAAGGTTTAATGGTAACAGTCCAATCTGGCTTTATGGACGGCTAGCCAGTCCATACCAATCAACAGATCATATGATACGAGGGGTAATACGTTAAGGGTTTCTTGGGTGGAAAATTCACCCAACATCAATTGGCAGGCTAGTATGACCTCTGCTACCCTTCTTTTGGTGCCACTGGCTAACTGTACCAACCATGGCTTGGTTTTTTTTTGTGGCTATAGTTTACACTTATCAACAACTTTAGGGGATATATAACTCAAATTTGAACCAGGGTCAATCAAAATAGACACTAGATGGTTGGAGATCATACCTTCTATCTCCACCACTGAAGCTTGATGGTCATCTTGGTTATTATCCAAGGCTGCATAAATCTGCGGCACACTCCTAGCCACATCATTGACTCTATTAGCTTCCTGGATGTTATAAATCCTCTGACTATTCTGTTGTCAGTGTGGATAGTCTCTCAGGAGATGTTCTTCTCCACAACCCCAACATTTCAAAGGTTCTCTCTTTGGGTTATCAGTCTTTACTGGTACAGGTCCATAAATTTTACTTTCGCCCGATGAGGGAAAGTTCTGCTGGAGTACACTCCGGGCTGGAAATTTCATTCTTGGGTTCTTCTTATAGTTCTTAAATACTAGGGATTTAATCCCCTTTTTCTGAAACCTTGAACTATTCTTTGGTTTCCATCCTTCACGAGGTTCTGTTCGATGTCCATATTGTTCTTGAAAATATGTTGCCTTTCGAATAGTGCCTTCTAGGGTCTTTGGCTCATCAAATTCAATTATGTTCCGGTAGTCCTTGGGTAGCCCACTGATGAAGTGTTGCCCCTTTTCCTTTTCTGCTTTTATATAAGGCACATATCTCAACAAGTTGAGGAATTTTTTGACATATTCCTCTATAGTGAGTTGCCCCAGTTTGAGTTCATAAAACTCTTTTGTCTTCTTGTCGAAACATTTTTCCGACGAATACTTCTTCCGGAAGTATTTCTAAAACTGTTTCTAGGATAGATCCTCTTCGTGAACCCCTTTCACATTCTTAAGATCTTCCCACCAAATGGAAGCCTTTCCATTCAGATTGAAGGTGGCTACTCGGGCCTTCAAATTTTCTGAAAAATCATGGACTCTGAAATATTTCTTTAGTCCAAGTAGCCAGGCCTCTGCTTCCTCTCCCTTCTTTATCTCACCATCGAAGGAGGGTGGTTTGGCCTTTTTGAATTCCTCAAATTTATGACCCTTGGAAGTCTTTTTCTTCTTCTGTTTTCTTCGAGAATAGGAACTGGTTCTGCTGCTGGAAGAGTCTTCTGAATCGCCAACTTCCTTCTCAGAGGAATCACTCGGCACTGGTCCCTTACCTCTGGGGTGGACCTTTTTTGGGGTGCTCCTCTCAGTGTGGCCACTGATATGACCATGTTTCTGAGTTTCGGGTTCATGCTTCATTTGTCTTTGCATATCGGATAAACTCTGTAGTAAAACTGCGTTAATTTTTGTTTGCTTTTCTTGTTCTTTAATCATCCTTTCATTGTCGGCCTTGCAGCTTTGCAACTCGACCATGAGACTCCTCACAGTCTCAGATAGATCTGGAGGGGTCCCTATTGCCCTTCTTTCGTCAAACTCTTCGTCTATATTGTGGGAGCCCTCTCCCACCTCTTGATGAGTCACCATTCTCTGCGTTTGTAAATTTCCGTGGCTGATCGCCTGCTTGTGTGAAAAAGACAAATGTTGGTTGTTAGTTAATAGTTAGATACATTTTTATAACCCACGCAAAAATTCATAATTCTTTTCACATGCATACACAGTCGAGTTCTTATTTTCAAACTTTGATCCTTTGAATATAAAAGGGTTTAAGATAGAGGGTTACTCCTCTTAGGAGTGTTTTGAATGGAGCTTCTGTGTAACTCGTTCATGAGCCCAAGCAGGTCGAGTGATGTAACCATGCTCTGATATCAATTTTTCATATACCCACTACGGCATAATAAAACTTTTCACCCCTTTTCTTCTTTTCTCCGAAGAATAGAATTCCCCGAGTCCCTACGGGACCTGATACAGAAACTGCCATCCCTTAATCGCACTCATCTGATCGACGGTTATGGCCACAGGCCTAACCAGTATGGCATCCTTTTGCTCTTCGCGACTCGGCACTACCAAAGCGTCAATTTTTTTGACTCTGATAAACCCTGAAAGGCGATAGTTGACTTCCCTTTAACACTTTTCACTACTCGTAGCCTCGCAGGTTGAAGCGTCGAGCTCTCATCCTCTTCTTCTCCGAAGTCCCGAGACACAAAAGTCAGTGATGGTTTGACTTCCTTTCTTTCACTTCTCGCAAATTGCAACCTCGCGAGTTGGGGTGTCGAGCCTTCGTGCTCCTATCTCGCGAACCTCCGAGACGCGAAAGTCAGCGATGGTTTGACTTCCTTTTTGCACTTCTCACAACTCTCAACCTCACGAGTTGGGGTGTTGAGCCTTCGTGCTCCTATCTTGTGAACCTCCAAGATGCGAGATCCCGAACTCGGACCTCTTCCAGACTGCACCAACCCTAGCTGCCTTGCAACTCTGCAAGATCCAACGGTTATCAGTTGTTCGCCACTTCTATCTCGAAGTGTCTCTGCCATCCGTTTCTTCTCTCTTCTGCACGCGTCTGGATGTACATTTTCAATGACCCAGATCTATTTCACTCCAGCTAATCTAATGGCGGTTGTAGCTCTTCCTTGAGAATGCACTTCTCTTTCTTCTCCTTGGAAGATTTCTTAAGTATCAAAGGTCTCGGCCTTTGCTTCTCCTCTGTAACCTTCGCAGCTATGGCTTGATGCACAAAACGACACTATCCCTCTCAGGATTCTCTACTCTGAAGCCGTGAAATATTTCCTCGACCTCTGTGAATTCCTACAGGGTCTATGCATTTGACCAGGTGCTATCTGTCCTGAGCTTCTTCAACTATGAGGGACTTGGGAGCTCTGCGCTCTTTCTCTTGGGTTTGACTCTTAAAAGAGTCTTCAACACATCTATTTCTCTCCTTCATCAAGTCTAGGACTTGAGTGGGTCTCAGTATCTACTTGCTTTACAGGGAGCCTGTGCATAACTGCACTACCTCTCCTGAGCTATGCCTTGTCCAGTATGGCCGCTTCTCATAAGACCACAATCTTATTCCCTACGTAGACATCTCGGGATTTCAAGAGGATCGTTCCTCCTCGTGCAGGGTTACTAAGGCCTTGCGCCTTCGCATCCTCTTTTCAGGTTCTTGATGGGATTTTCAAGGAGAGTATCTCTATGGGGAGGTTTACCTAGGGTACTATCTGAGGAAAATAAGGGTATCTCTCTCTCGAGAACTAGACGTGAAGTCTGAATTAGATCAGTATGCATATAAATAGTGATTTATGAAAACATAAGCCATACGTAGTCTTTCCATTATAAGCATGCAACTACCAGTACTGATCAAAAAACCATACAAACATTCTTTCACTGAAATCATTCACAATTTCACAGCTTATGAGCATAAATGTCATAATATATATATATATTTCAAGATGCCAGAGACAAAACACTTATCAGAAAAACACCAAAGGTGATGCAACTGCTGAGAGGGGTGCTCGTTTCCACCCAACCATAGGCTCAGTGACTCCTAACAGATTTACCACTAGCCACCCCTGAGCTGAGACCACGACACTACAAGACTACGTCTCTGTCTTCTAGTGATTAAGAATGAAGGTTACTCTCCTTCTTCTCTGCTATCACTCACTCTGCATATTTTTCCAGAGTTCTTCCTCCCTCGCGTCTGCCTGTGATCGCACACTCCTCCTACCTTTTTCCTTTCCGGCGAGGTTGCATGTGGAACGATCTCCGTCGTGGTGGTTAGGTGTCAAGACCCCATGGATGGGCAGTTTTACCCCCATCCCTCATTACGCATGAGGAGCCATCCACATACCAACCTGGGAGTAATTAATTTCAAGCCAGCGAGCCGCTCTTGGTTCTCCAGGCTAGTGAAGGCCAAATATGGTATTGGTTTTTGGTGGAATTTAACGCCACCATTCCAGGTGCCTTCCACCACCTTTATTCAGCCATCGTGTTCCCTTTTTCAGCATATTCCTCTCTCATCAATCCTGCAATATATATTCATAATATTATTCACATTCATCGACCTTTTTTTTCACAAGGTCTATTTACATCACACATTCACATTTTTGAGTTTTCCACAATACTTGGCCAGTATAGTTATTTTTACAAACTGGGGGAAACAGGGTGTTACATCGGGCTTCACTCCATCTTTTCTGCTCTTTTTTTCATTTCAACCCAATAACAGTCATTGTGTCTTCCATGCAGTTCACATTCTCCCTTTTCTTCCTTGATCTTCGCATGCTTCCATAACCAAGGGCCAACAGGCCCCCAACATATATGAACTTGTTGTCATATACCAATACTAGATCACCTTGATTGAATGCCTTCTTCTTGATGTGCCTATCATGATAGGCCTTCTCTCTTTCCTTATGAACCTGCTGATGGAATTCTGCAATGAATATATCTTCTTCCAATTCAACCAACTATGCAAACCTCTCTTGAACAGCGCCGAGGTCATCCATATTTGTAAAGGCAACAATTCTCAGGTTTGGTACCAAATATTCCATTGGAACAACAACTTCAAGACCATATACCAACTTGAAGGGGGTATGCATTGTTAGCTTGTTGGAAGTGGTTCTATAGGCCCATAGCAATATTGGTACTCTTAAATCCCAATCATCTCTGTTCACACAATAAATATTGGTTAGTGTTGTCTCCAAGATCTTGTTGAATGCTTCAACTGTCCCATTTGCTTGAGTATGGTACAGTGTGCTCTTCTGATGGTGGACTGTAAATTCTTCTGTCAAGGCTTCAATTGTCTTATTGATGAAATTTGTTCCTTTATCACTCATAAGGATATTTGGGCATCCAAACCTAGTTATGATGTCATCAAATATAAAGCGCACAACTGTAGTTACACTACAATCCTTGATTGCTCTTGCTTTGGCCCATATAGTCAAGTATTATGTTGTTGTAATTATGTACCTTTCTCCTGTATGCTTTCCTGGTGGATTTATAGGTCCAACAAAGTCAATGGCCCATTTCTCAAATTATTGTAGGGTCAGTTGCAGTGTTAATGGCATTTCATCTCTTCTAGATGGTTTCCCAACCCTCTGGCATACATCACAGTCTCTGGAATAGTCTTTAGCATCTCTGTGTAAAGTAGGCCACCAAAGGCCAGCTCTAAGGACCTTCTGCGCAATTGATTTCCCTACATAATGTCCTCCTGCGATGCCTTCATGAGATTCTACAAGGATCAGTGGCCGTTTTTCCTCCATAACAAACCTTCTCAATATCTCATCAGGTCCCATATTGTATAGATGTCCGACGATATGTGAGAAATTTGCAGTGCACACCACTAGCTTTTTCTTCTAAGGAATTGTGTACTCACTAGGTGCCATTCCTATTGATAGGAATTGGAATATCTCTATGAAGTGGTCATCGATCTTTCTAATGGCTAGTAGCTCTGCATCCGGTAGTGCATCCTCTAAACTAGTTGGCTCTTCTCCATGTTCCAACCTTGATAAGTGGTCAGGACCTTTGTTCATTCTCCCTAGCTTTACTATGATCTCAAAATAATATTCTTGAAATAGCAGCAGCCATATGCATATCCTTCCCCCCAAAACTGGCTTGTTGACTAGGTACTTTAGCATGGAGTTATCAGTAAACATTTTAAAGTGTCCTCCCAACAAATAGTGGCAAAATTTCTGCAGTGCATACACCATGGCTAATCCCTCTCTTTCAGTAGTGGTATAATTAATCTTAGCTGTAGATAGCTTCCTGCTAGTGAAGGCTAACAGGTGGTCAATGTATCTTGTTCTTGGTTGTTCTAACACAGCTCCCAATGCAATGGATGATGCATCGACATGCACATGAAGCACCTTGGCCCAATCTAGGAAAACCAGAATGAGCACAATAACCATCTTCTGTTTCAGCGTGTCAAATCTCTGTTGGCATTCTTCTGTCCAACTAAACTGACAATCCTTATTCAAAAAATTCTCCATGGGTGTTGTAATCTGAGCATAGCCCTTAATGAACTTTATGTAGAATCATGTGTGTCCCAACGCAGTGCGCATCTGTTTGACTGACGTAGGAGGGGGTATATAAACTATAATGGCAATATTGGATGGATCTACCAGCAATCCTTGCTTGCATACAATATGACCTAACAACACGCCAAATGGTGGAAATAAAACACATTTCTTCAGGTTCAAAGAAATTTGACACTGCCTGCATTTATCCAACATGAGCCTTAGACATTCAATGTGATTTTTCAATAAGCTAAAAACAGTCCAATCATCAAAGTATGCTTCTAAAAATTTATGTAGAAATTCCTTGAATGCTTCAACCACCACCCTGGAAAATATGACTGGGGAAATCTTCAATCCGAATGGCATCACTGTATATTGGTAGGATCCCCATTCTATTGCAAATTTGGTCTTATGGCAGTCTTCCTTGGCAATCTGGATCTAATGGTATCCTGAAAATCCATCTGTAAAAGAATATACTTCCTGGCCTCCCACATTATTTAATACTTCATCAGTGAATGGTGTAGGGAAGGGTTCATGCAAACAAGCATCATTCAGCTTCCTAAGGTCTACGCATATCCTAATTTCTCCTTTCTTCTTGTCTTCCACCACCATAGGGCTTATCCACTCTGACTCTTCGACAGGTTCTATAATTCCTTCTTCCAGCATTCTGTCAAGCTCAATCTTTACTTTCCCCTTATATTTGGGGTTTAGTTTGTAAGGTCTTTGTTTGACTGGTCTAGCATCTGGCTTCAAAGGGATCCTCATCTCTCCCATAGGCCCTTTAATGCCCTTCATATTAGTGAACTTGGTTGTAAACAAGTCCTGATATTCATGCAGTAACTCTGTAATTTTATCAATGGTAGCAACATCCCAATAATCTCCAACGTTTGCAAAATTTGGTGTCTGCTCTGTTCCAATATTGACTTTATTGATCTTGATCGTCTTTCCAATGAATGGTAGTTCAACTTCTGGTCCTTCCACATCTCTCTGGCCTTTTTTTTCTGCGATGTTCACCTTCCTCGGTGTTATCACTCCAAGAAACTCCTTAGGGTTGTAGGCTAAGGATGCTTGGTAACTTAAGAAATCACTAACAATCAAGTGTTTGGAACAATGGGATAACTGATAAGGCTTAGCAAAAAGACAACATGTCATACCTCTAAATAAACAGTGCTTCGAGAAACTAGATATTAGTTATAGAAAATAATCAAGGTATGAAGAAAAACATTCAAGATAACCAAGTACAAATTTGTAGGGTTATACAAGAATATAAAGGAGATCTAATTCATATCCATGAGCTATATCAGAAGATGACAGTTTTGAACAACTGAACTGAATAGAATTAAATATAGAGTAATGGAAAATGTGGACAGACTGATATATAATGACCAAAGAAAACTCTCATTCATATGGCAAGATAGTGTCAAAGTACATAGCCAAAAATGTATCCAGAATTGAACCTCTTCATTCATCTTCCTTCTATAGATTTATAGCTTTACAACTTAGTTATCAGATCCTAAAACAGTGGATCTGATTTTCTAAAAACAAAAAGTAAACTAAATTTACAAAAAACTAGGAAGAGATCCTCAAGATGAGGTCAATCTCTATCTTTTGGTCTTCAATCATTGGTTTAAAGTTGATGAAGTGTAGCCTAGCCTTCCAAGGCTCTTTGATCTGTTCCTCTGAAAGTGGAATTCGAATTTGATGATGTGTGCCAAAAATCCTGAAATTATACCTTTTAAAATGAGGCCAAATGTGTTTGAACAACCTCTCTCTGACCTTATCTCACAAAAGTAGCATTTAAATCTGACTTGATAATTCACCACCTATCTATTCCAAGAGGTTTCATCTCTTTCTGGCTCGAAAATTTCTGATCTGGGCGAAATTTCAAGTATTCTGGTCATTACAGGCTTTCACTAGCTAATTTACCCAAAAATCTGCTCCTTAGCTGTTGAAAGGCGGAGCTTTCACTAGCTAACTAGTTATAATTCTGCCTTCTGCGCTGGTGAAAGCGCAGATTTTTTCAAAATCAAATTTCTCAGTCATGGAGAGTCCATTTTGCATGCTTAAATAGTCATTCAACATATACAAATCCTAATCTTTCCAATGGTTCTTTCAAATCTGCATTTGGAGCCCAGGAAGCTATTCAAATTTTCCCTACAAGATTAGGCATCGTTCTTTCAAAAATGCCAGTGCGTTTTTGATCGCTAACATCTGGCTCCAACTGGGATGGATACCTCCCTGTGAGGTCTCCAAGAACCTGGCAGACCTTGTTCCTTTAGTATTGGGCCATGGAGTCATTTAGCCTTTACAATCCCAGCAATGTTTATAACCTGCATTTATGTCTTTGGCTATTTACAAGATCCCTTAAAATTATGTTTCTGAAAACTCTGCCACTTGTCTTCGGCGCTGCTGCCACTTGTCTTTTGCTAAATTAAAAATCTACATATTGTTCCTCTCAATCTTGAACAATTTGTATCACAAGCATCTTAAGGATTTAAATTTATCTTCAATTTGTTGCTTTCAAGACTCAAAGATATCACGTGCCAGATATATCCTAGAAATGTGGAATTTCTAACCAAATGCCCAACTAAACTACTATTACTGCTATCATAGTTGAAGTATGAGCCATTCCACAGCTTCTCATACACAGTTTTTTCCTTCTGAAATTTAGCTCGAAAATGTTCTCCAGAATCTTTATCACCAACTTCATCTGCCATGGCACCAGCTGACTGAAGGGTTGCCACCCATAGTTCGCCAGAATAAGCACTGACACCTGAAACAGACCATGCATCATATGTTTGGTCTGGGAAACCTTTGTTTTCTATCATTCCATCTTTATCTTGGTCAAACTGATCCATGTAAGCCATGGCCATATAAACAGAGGGCCAAACAGCATGAGCAAATGATTTGTCACTAGTTGTAACCATGTCTCTGTAAACCTTTTCTGGATTGTGTATCAATACAGCAGCAGCTTCAGATACAAATCATTTTTAGATCCTCTGATGTGTGTATATAGCCTTCCAAGGCTCGTAGATGTGCTTTGATCATTATAGAATCGAATTTTCTATCTTTGGCAAAACAACTGATTCTGTACCCCAAAAATATGTGTCTAATATGACTTTGGCACCTCTTCAAACATCCTTTTTATCAAATCCAGATCTTCAATTTGATGTGTAAATTCAATATGCATCTTTAGAAACTATTTTCAGTATGTTTGGTTGAGAAAAACATCGATCTGGGAAAAAATACACTTTCGCTGGCCAGTCTCAGGTTTCACCAGCTATTTCACCTTAAGGTTTGCTAATTAGTTGATGAAAGCTCTGTCTTTCAACAACTAATTGGTTAAAATTCCACCTTTTGCGCTGGTGAAAGTTCTGTCTTAGTCAAATAGCACAGAAATAAACCTTTTATGTTGCCATGTATAATCTCAAGTATTCATGAGCTAGCCACGAGCTGTAACTTGGAATCTTATGTGAAATGTTTTGCTGGCCTCCTGTTCCCACAACTGTAGTTCCAGCTGAAATGTTGTGATCTGCACTACCATTGGCTGAAGTATTTATTTGATGCATTTGAAGCAAATTGCATTTCTGAGGTCTGTTTGTCGTCACTCTGATTTCCAGAGCTTGATTTGGTAGCCCAATTACACCGAATCGTTCTACTCCCAAGAGTTTTTCCTGTCGTCTGATTTATTGCATTATCAGCATCCGATTGATTTCTAAAGGAAACAAAGCCAAATCCCCTTGACTTGCCAGATTTTGATCCTACATAACCCTTGCATCTGAACAACCTAGATAAATAGAAAAACAAGCAAAGAGAGTTGCATCTGTAAACTCTGGGTTGAGATCGCCAACAAAAATGTTGTAGTAACATGTTGTGTCTTCTCATGTTTCTTTTTGACTTCTTGACTCTTGTCATAAAGCTCAACGTTTCTATCCAATAGTTGTGCATTTTTATTTTTTTTAACTTGACTTGGTTCTCTGAACATTTCAAGTTGTACAACTCTTTCAACAGTTGATGTGTTCCTCAAATATAGGGATTATGCATGCAATTGATGAACCAATGGATCGAGAGTCAAAGCGTGTGACTCAACAAGAAACTATAACTTAATAACAGACTTCTAATTCATCAATAGCATGAGATATTTAGGCAAGACTCAAATCAAGGAGTATATGTCAAGTTTAATGGTATGACTTAACAACAGACTGTGACTCAGCAAATAGAGTGATTTCAGGTAATAAACTGAATCAGGGTTTCAACCTATGAGTTAACTCAATGTCCAAATATATAAACATGAGTGAAATTGAGGACGAAGGACAAACTCAGAGTTTAACATTTGATTCAAGATAATTAACCAGTGTATGATTGAGAATAAACTCAACGGCTATTGGTAAGACTTGGAGTTCAAACAGGAATCAAACCTTAGATCTTCAGTGATTGTAGGTAAACTCCAGTCAGTTTAGGTAGAATTCAAGTAAGAATTTGACTTATTAATAGAACTGTGACTCAATCAACTAGAAAACAAGCTTTGAGCTGAGAGTAATTCAAGTATTAATCATACAGAGCCAAGATTAAAACGATTTGTTAATTGAAATGCACACCTGGATGATAAATTCGCTTGTCAAACTGGAGTTTCGACTATTCTTAGCCACCTTGAATGGATCTGGAGCTCTAATAGTGTGTCTGGATGATATATTTACAGGCTGTTTGAGCTGATTAATAATGCCCAGAATAAATGCATGATGTGAGGGGAAATTAACCACATTCCAATCAAGCTTAGCAATGACATCACAAAATTCATGGCCATTCTCCTGATGATCCATATACAGTCTCCAATCTGTTATGAAATTTGATTAGCTTCAGAAGTTGTCTTCTCCAAACACTCTGGATGGTAGACGTGCCCACAATCTAGCTTCTTCTAGATCCCGACGAATAAATGAAAGTGCAAAGAAAGTCATTCCATTCCAGTCCTGACTTGTTTGGAACAAACTATCTTTTCCCAACACAAGCGCGAAGCGCGACAGAAAGAAAATAGTGTGAAATAATAGGGAGCTCGAAGTGGTCACATGCACCAGTTGCAGACGCTTATGGTTCACTGCATATGGGATCTTTCCATATGATCACGGGCTTAATGTCAGGCATTCCCACCACAAGTCTGAACCTCCACCTGGGAAGACGCGGAAGCAACATGTGCGTTTTTGGCCCTGATCTTTTCCATGCCCAGAGAAAATCCATCCATGCTTTCTCTACCAGGAAATCACCCAAAAGTAGAAGGGCCTGTTGCATCACTCGAATGGAACCGCTCTCTTCTAGAGGAAGCTACAAGATCTGAAAATGTCTGCGTCGACCACCAATCAGGGGCACCTCCATGTGAACCCACTGTTGAGTCACCATTACTACCAGCCAACTTGAAGGAGTGCCTTCCATTTTCTTTAAAATCATAACCTGCATGTTCTCTTCTAAGATGAAGATTTAATTTATACTCATGTATGTAGCATTTGTCACAGCCCTCATTAGGACAGGAAAAAGAGAGATTTGAAGGGATAGAGCCATATACTGGAGTTGGAACTTTTGGATGAAGAAACTCCCTTTCAGTTTGAGGGGGAAGCTTCACCGCATTTGCCAAATTATTCTCATGTGTGGACTTTATGTGAGCTATCTATGGGGTAGTAAGATATAATGAGGGTGATAGACAACAAACTAGTTGTTAAGCGCCCAACAAATAATGAGAAAATAGCATAAGCATCTCCAATCCTTGATATACCAGTTGCAGGTCTGACAACATATTTTATGAATTTTGTCCATACAAATACTTGCTGGAGTATTGGAAGGTGTGAATGAAGAACCTGGTAATACAAGGGTCAAAAAATGTAGAGCTACCACTACTTGCATTTATGTCACCAACGAATGTTTGCACCCCTAAACAGTTCGGGGCTATTCAAAACCACCACTGTCTGGTGATGCGTTTCATGGTGTTGAGCGTACATAGTTGTTTCTCCTTCATAAAAAAGAAACTTATTCTCAGTATAGGAATGCAAACAATACTGGGCCTCTTTTAGATATTGAAGCATTTAATAGTCATGGTGTATACACACCCCGTCAAGACCCGCAATGTCCTACTGGTCTTTTGTTCCAATCTAGAACTTATAAACAAAACCAGTCGAGAATAAAAAAAATAAACAGAGGGAATTTATAAATCGTAGCTATAGAGTAGAAAGGACAATGATATGCCTGCTCTAGACTACATCAAGGCCAACATGCAAGGCCATTTGCTCAAATCTCCTCATCCATCCCAACAACTTATTCAAATTGTAATAAAATGTTGAACACAATTTCCTGCTGCAAACTACTAGACTAAAAAGGATCTCATGCTCGATGACGAGATTATTTTCTATCTATTCCTACTCTAACCAGTAGAGGCAAATTGATCAAGTAAAACTGAATTTCCAATGCAGCCAAGAAAGAAACTGATTTACTGATATCATGCTTGATCTTGACTTGAAAAATATTAGAAACCATAGCATACAGAAATGGAGTTTGAAAGGGCAGCAGAACCAACCTTCCTTCAAAAACAGATTGACATATGTTCTACTCAAAGACTCGCAATAATCATCAAAAGGATCAATGAAGCTGTAAAGAAAAGCCTCTTCCTGTTGTTTGATCTGAAAATCAAAAAATATCTGGGTATTCTCTTTCCCATGAAGGTTGGCACTTTCAGCTATCTGTAAATCTGAAAATGGTTGCAGACTAATTTCTGTACTAATCATGGATTTTTTGATATCTGCTGCAGATTCCAGATCAAGAATGATGGGTATCGATGGTAAAGACAAGAACAACTGCTTCTGAATTTCTTGGGATCCTGAATTCATATCAGCAACTTCTTTATCAAAATTTGAAGCCTCCTTAATCCCATAGTCAAAACTATAAGAGACATTTGAATTAATGACAAATGTGTCTACAATATGACTATCACCAACATCTTCACAATTGGAAGAAATACTAACTGAATGCTGGATGTGGAATGCAGATTCTTTACAACAGTTATCAAAAATAAGATCGGCTGAGTAAAACTTCTCGTAATATGAATTGAAAGCCACATGAAAATCCTTCAGAGAATGGATACTAACATTAGGAAGAGATTGACACCATTCACGAACATTTTCTTCTAAAGAAAATTTGAACAGCTTGATCAAGACATCTTCGTGAACAAAACCATGTTCAAGCATGCACTTATGAAAATTGAATAAGTGCTCACTGGGATGATCATTCTTGCTTCCTCTGAATCTTGGAAGATAATCATCCCATTCAATTATAGTTGGCACTGGATGTGGAAAACCGGCTATATCTGAAAAATCACAGAAAGCATGCCTCTTAGCTAAGATCTTTTCCATTTCATACCATTGGAGTCACCAACAGATTTATGAACACTAGAGTCGCCACTGAATTCACCCTTCATGGAGTCGCCAGATAGATGATGTACAACTGATAGTGTCTACTTCTTGTCTATCATCAAGAACTAGATCTGATGTGTCCTTCTCCCAAGGAAGCTGAGATTCAATACTCTGTCCCCGGCAACGGCGCCAATTTGTTATCACTCCAAGACAATCCTTAGGGTTGTAGGCTAAGGATTCTTGGTAACTTAAGAAATCACTAACAATCAAGTGTTTGGAACAATGGGATAATTGAGAAGGCTTAGCAAAAATACAACATGTCATACCTCTAAATAAATAGTGCTTCGAGAAACTAGATATCAGTTATAGAAAATAATCAAGGTATGAAGAAAAACATTCAAGATAACCAAGTACAAATCTGTAGGGTTATACAAGAATATAAAGGAGATCTAATTCATATCCATGAGCTATATCAGAAGATGACAGTTCTGAACAACTGAACTGAATAGAATTAAATATAGAGTAATGGAAAATGTGGACAGACTGATATATAATGACCAAAGAAAACTCTCATTCATATGGCAAGATAGTGTCAAAGTACATAGCCAAAAATGTATCCAGAATTGAACCTCTTCATTCATCTTCCTTATGTAGCTTTATAGATTTACAATTTAGTTATCAGATCCTAAAACAGTGGATCTGATTTTCTAAAAACAGAAAGTAAACTAAATTTACAAAAAACTAGGAAGAGATCCTCAAGATGAGGTCAATCTCTATCTTTTGGTCTTCAATCATTGGTTGAAAGTTGATGAAGTGTAGCCTAGCCTTCCAAGGCTCTTTGATCTGTTCCTCCTAAAGTGGAATTTGAATTTGATGATGTGTGCCAAAAATCCTGAAATTCTACCTTTTAAAATGAGGCCAAATGCATTTGAACAACCTCTCTCTGACCTTATCTCACAAAAGTAGCATTTAAATATGACTTGATAATTCACTACCTATCTATTCCAAGAGGTTTCATCTCTTTCTGGCTCGAAAATTTCTGATCTGGGAAAAATTTCGAGTATTCTGGTCATTACAGGCTTTCACTAGCTAATTTACCTAAAAATCCACTCCTTAGCTGGTGAAAGGCGGAGCTTTCACCAGCTAACTAGTTATAATTCTGCCTTCTGCGCTGGTGAAAGCGCAGATTTTTTCAAAATCAAATTTATCAGTCATGGAGAGTCCGTTTTGCATGCTTAAATAGTCGATCGACATCTACAAATCCTAAGATTTCCAATGGTTCTTTCAAATCGGAATTTGGAGCCTGGGAAGCTATTCAAATTTTCCCTACAAGATTAGGCATCATTCTTCCAAAAATGCCAGTGTGTTTTTGATCGCTAACACTCAGATCATCGTCTTCATCAGCATTGATGTTGTAACAGCCTTGTAGTTTTTGGAGAGGTGCAATCCATTCACCCTCTTCTTGTTCTAAGGGAAGGCTATATACCTCCTCGAATACTTTCTATCTCACAACCTGCAGTGCTTGATCTACTAAAGGATATTGACTTTCAAATAAGAAAGTGGTTACAAAATTTTGAGTCATACCTTTCCAATCTGTAGTGATGAGGCGCAGTTCTTCTTGAAGGTACTAGTTGATAGGTGTCGTGTCTAGTGTGTTGATGAATCTGTGTACCCATTGTTCTTGAGGAATGCTACTCCAAGCTTTCTCATAGCTTCACACATGGTCCTTTGGGCAGCTTCGACCTGTTTAGCGAACTTCACAGCCTTCTACTTGTGCTGAGAATCACGCTGTCATCAGAGTACGACATTGTACCCAATTTGTAATATTACTTTTGTGTGTCCCCCACCATCTTGCTGGTGTGGCTCTCAAGGCCTCATCCATTTCCAACAACCTCTGTTTTTTTGGTACACTTGATTCAAATTTTGATAGGGAGGCTTCTAACGGATTCAGACCATCAAATGTGGGTAAGTTACTTACTGTTGTGCCGATCTAGTGAACTTCTCTAGTTAATCTAGCACATCTCCTTGTAGATACTTCATACATCTGGTTCTTCCAGTTCTCCAGTGCTTATTCTGATTTTGATGAGCACGCTCTGTCACTTCGCCAGCTTAGATTCCCATCGACTGTAGGATTAATGTAATCATGATGTCTGGTTGTTAGTTTATATATGTTTTCTAGTGCATATGTGTGGTATTCTTCTCTAATAGGTTTTGTGTACCGCTGAACTTCATTTGGATCTAAAGGTGCGATGACCCTAAGGCCCTCTCCTTCAAAATTTATACGTATTTTATTTAGGTCAGCAATAGTAGATTTATTGAAGGCCTAATCAATTCCTAACATCGCAGGGTAAGGGAAACTGTCATCAAATATTTCAATTACCTCAAAATCTACAAATGTTCTTACTCCGTCAATGTCCATAGGGACATGCTCTAATCGTCCAAATGGGCTGACAACTTGCCGGTTAGCCATTCTAATCCTAATAGGGGAATAGATCAACTTCGGTTTTCCCATCAGTGCCCAGGTTTTCTTCGTCATGACATTGACCTCCGACCCTAAGTCGAGGACTACATAGTCTATCTCATACTCTCCTATTTGAGCATTCAAATGTAATTCCTTATTTGTCCTTCTCTTCTTACCGATTTGGTGTACTTCTCTATTCAATAAGGGATCTATCTTTCCTAGCTCATATTGTCTAATTAAATTTTGTAATTCTTGTAAAGTGCTTTCGTCCTGAACCAACTTAATACAAGTGTATCAAAATTCCATGAGCTTGCTTACCTCTTTTCCTTCTTTTGGTGAAGCAGAGTGATCAAATTCCAGAGGAATTCCATATTCTCTCACTTCTGGTCTTGTCTTTGATGCAGAGCCCTAGCTTCCTTTGAATTCTTTCCTGGCTTCCTCAAACATCTGTCTTTCTTTCCTTGCATCAAACATTTGTGTCTTCTCTATAACTTTCCTGATCCTTGAGTCTTCTGTAATATTCCCTTGGGTTATTCTGTAATCTCCCGTGACAACGCTTCCTCTTGTTATAACAGTGACTCTAGGGTATTCTCCACGAGGTTCAACATAGATCAATTACACTTGCGGGTTCTACTGAGGTCCTCTTCCTTCTTGAAGCTTAGCTAGCAACACAAGATAATCTTATATAATATGGTCAAATGAGCTGCAGTAGCTGCAAGTGGTACAAGGGTTCTAACAATCCCTTGCAAGGTATCATGGTTGTGCAAAGTTATAACAAATGATCTTCCCTCGGCCTCGACTTATTCCTCCTCCTCGTCCTCTTCCTTTGAATCCACCGCGAGGATTGAAGTTTCCTCAACCAAGAGATTTATATTGCGTAGTGTTTCCTTCTTGTTGTACTTTGCCTTGAATATTATATATTTCTCTTGACCTTTCATGCATGAAATCATAAGACCTACAATCCCTATTATCATGTCCTACTGACTTATAGAATGTACAATATAAATTTGTAGGTGTCTGAACATACTTTTGCATATAATAGCACTCACCATTACGATGTCTGTTTCTACATACCTCGCACTAGGGTAAGGTGACTTGCTTCAAGGTTCTTGGAGGTCCAGAAGCCAGGTATTCATTTAATAGAGGGCGATGTTCCTTATCATGGCCTTTTGATCTGCATTTGACACACTAGATGTCTTCTCTTTTATCTTTTCCCTTGTCTTTGTTCATATATTCGACCTGTAGAGACAAACTAGTTAGCTAACTCAAGATATGGCTCATACTTGAGCTGGATTCTCCCCTAGGGGTTGATTCTAGCTTCATGGAAATCTCCAATGCCTCAACCTATGAAGAAATATTTTGTTGCATCAGGGGAACTCTGATGTGTGGTAGAAGGGAAACAATGAACCATTCCTTGTTCTTCTCGTCTGGGATCTAAAAAGTAAATCGACCTGTTAAGGTCTTGAATCTCTGATCGAACTCCCAAATAGGTTCAACCACCTTCTACTTGATCTCTTTCATCTATGTGATACATTGGGATTCTGACTTAGGTTTCTTGAATTCTGCAATCAATGCATTCTTAATTTGATTCAATGGCTTAGGCTGTGCAAGTCCTTGGACAAGTTTCATGTACCAACTCAGTTCACGATCTCTAAGAGTTGTACTGAACTGGGTTCTTTTGACAGCTTCATCTGTGACATTCTTAATGTTCCATATGACTTCACATAGAAACCAGTTCTTATCAAGATCTTTAGATCCATCTCCCCTAAAGTTAGGGAGTCACATCTCATCTTCAATAGATCTTCCTAGGGTTCCTGACTGAATATGTGGTGGACTACTATTAACAGTGCTCTGGATGCTCTGGTGACTAGGATTACTCTGGTTACTTAATACTACTGAATCAATAGGAGGGATAACAGTACTTAATTCGATGGTATGCGCAGTTTCTAAGGTTTCAGGTTCTCATGTGAAGCTCTTCATCTTTTCCTTCCTCTTCCCTAGTAGGTTTTGAATGTTCTTCTTCTATTGTTTCTGCTTCTTATCCACTATAGAAACCTTCCTCCCTATAGTTTTGCTTAAACAGGTTCACAAGATGTACTTCTCCGAATAATCTCCCACTGCACATATGTCCAGCTTCTGTGTCGATGTCGCTGTCTGATTTTTTGAACATTAGCCTTTCTTGATCTGACCAATCTATTGTGTCTTCAAGATGTTATTTTCATGCAATAACATCTTGAATATTAGCTTTAGAAAATGCAAAAATTTCTCTCTGGGTCCCTTAAAGAAATATCTCTCGGCTTGGCTATACAATTCTACTCTATCAACAAAGAACTTTGTGATGTACCCTCCAATGGTACTATCAAAATAGTGATCTACTTCTCATGATATGGCATTATCAACTCTCTTGACCTTCTTGATCAACTCTGATGTCCAAACCACAGGAGGTCTAGATTGGATCTTGAACTGGGTATCTTCTAATCTAGCTAGCCACTCATATAGCTCCCGATGGATCCCTCCAAAGAATATCTTGTGTATATTGGTGAAGATATATCTTTCTAGTCAATCCTTAGTGCTAAGATTAGGGTTCTTATTCTGGGCTTCAGCAAAGTCCTTCTCTTGATCCTCTATCCACTTTTGAATCTTTGTCTTCGATGGAAACCACCTTAACATTCCCTCAAAAATATTCTTGTCTCGGCAACAGAACCATTTGTTGGCACAGGGTTCAGCTCCAAGAGTGCACCAACAAGTCCTAACTACTAGCCCTTTTGGCAGCACCTGTGAAGCAGATGCAGTCTCACCCGAAGCAGTTATGAGGGGGTTGTAGGAAAGAGATGTCTACAACCAAAGGAGATATCAAGTGGATCTAACACAAGAACAACACAAAATTCATATATCACTTATCAACTTAGATCAATTCATCACATCTACTTATCATATCTAAAGTAGTAATGCAATCATAGTATATCAATGAAAGACACAAAGTACCAATCACACACAACACAAAATATACGTGGTTCACACTCTCTCTAGGGCTACATCCACAGAACTGTGCTATAATATATTAAGGAAAAGAATACAGTTCTTATCTGCACTCTCGGATAGAAAATATCCTCTCTTCTCCTCTCTTTCTCTCCCCTCCCTGCACACCCAGCTACAGGGTTGATCTTCACACCCAGCTGAATATCTTTCAATCCAGAAGGCTCTTGTACTCAACACTTCTCTCTCACACAATACTCTTCTCTCAACCAACTCAATACCAACAACAATAATAACAATATTATTGTACCAACCCAAACTAGGCCCTCATGACCTCTATTTATACATTACAATAGCTCATCGACAGCCTTAGGCCGAAACCTAGGTGTCCAAAACCCTAGATACCAAAACCCTAGGTGTCTAAAACCCTAGGTTAACTTGACCCATATTTTTAGGGCTTCACCAGCCTGTCTTTCCTTTATTCTCGCGCGATGCTCCAAAGCATCCAACGGTGGATTTTTTCACTTGCTGAGTTGTCCACGATCCTTCTTCCTTGCTTATCTGTCATCCCCGATTTCCTCTTCCAACGAATTTCTTTCTCGGGCTTCGCTCCATATTTTCTGCTCTTTTGTTCACTTCAACCCAATAACAGACACTGTGTCTTCTGCGCAGTTCGCATTCTCCCTTTTCTTCCTTGATCTTCACATGCTTCCATAACCAAGGGCCAACAAAAGGTGAGGGGGTATGGAGTGTAATAATTTCATTGGTTAATAATTGGATTCCTCTCATTAGTTAAGGGTGTAATGTAATGAACTTAGGATAAAATATTCAAGTGAGGAAATAAGTGAATGAGGAAGTAAGGAGAGAAGGGAAAAGGTGTGGTGGGTTGGCTGGGGTATGGAGTGTAAGTCCTACAATCCACTGTTAAGAACCAAACATCAATATAGCATAGAAAAACCTTAGGAAAAGTACTCAACGCCTTGAAAAAGAGATAATTTCAGATAATAAGCCTCTTCAAGGGGGCAACCTCCTTTTACCCCACTTAAATGTTCAAGTACAAGATG
>ML782819.1:331095-346113 GCA_009831015.1 Picea engelmannii
TCTTCAAACCAAAGTTGGAGTTTCTCCATTCTTGACTCACCTTCCTTGTGTCCTCATCATGAATTTCATGGGATGCATTTTCACTTTCAGGTGTCTTCTCTGTTACGAAATTTTTCAATACTTCCATGATCTCCCATTTTAAACCATCTATCTTAGTATCCAATTTAGCTTCCATTGAATCCATCTTAGTATCCAACTTAGCTTCTATTGAATCCATCAACTTAGCTTCCATTGAATCCATCTTCTTTTGTAGTTCATCAAGAGTCCAATTAGGATTTTCTGGAGGCTTATTTGTTGTATAAGGTCCCTTTTTCGGTGGCATGTTGGCCAAGTATCACTTTTGAATCTTGATTTTGAGGTGGTTCTGCTAGACAATATTTATTCTGTTCTATCTCCCAAGTTTCGGCCCTTATGGGTATGAAACTTTATTTTAGGTAGTTCTCTGATATTTCTTCTCTGCAATTCCATAGGTCTGATCAAAATTGGATGTGCCAAGTGAAATTTATAGTAACTTCCTCACAACTTGCCGATTTTTGGCCTTTCCAGGAGATCTCACTTGTATAGCATGCCCCGCACAAAATAATTGATATAAAATTCTGAAACTTGCACCCAAAATACTACAGACTGTTCACGATCCAATGAAACCAGTCCCACTCAATTTGGATACTCTAGAAAGAAGTTATGATTGTTTTACCTAGAACACCTTCTTGAGACTAGTCAATAGGACTAGTCAGATACCCTATCTTACACAAGGTGTATCTACAGATTTAAGATGACCCAGAAGATAAACGTTTCTCCACAGATACCTTACTAATTTCTGTAAATTTTCTATGGATTTTAGGGTCTGAAACATTACAGAAAATTTTTTATAGCGAAAATTCTGCAATGACTCATTTCAGGATGATTCCAGAACCCTATCTTGTACAGGTTGTATCTCCGAAAGTATAAGGCCTCAGAAGCTTAATTTTTAACACAATGTACCTTGATCCGTCTACTAAATATCGTCCAAGACGTTCCTTCTGAAACATTGTAGAAAAAAAGTTATAGCAAATATTCCACGGTGTCTCAGATGTAGCAGCGAAACCCTAAGACCTTGAGCTCTGATACCATATGTTAAGAACCAAACAACAATATAGAATAGAAAAACCTCAGGAAAGGTACTCAATTCCTTGAAAAAGAGATAATTTTAGATAATAAGCCTCTTCGAGGGGGCAACCTCCTTTTACCCCAGTTAAATGTTCAAGTACGAGATGATTCAAAATGAAAATGTCTCCTTGGTATATATAGGAGACTAGGAGGTATAATTACAACTAATGGCCTAAAGCCGACATAAATAAAATAACATTACTAATATAATATGCCCCAATTAAGGGTTAATGAGCCAATATTAGGGCTTAACACCCGCCAAAGGTAGTATAGAATGAGGGGAAGGGAAGGTAGTGAAGGGGATGGGGATAAATGTAGGTGGTGGAGGTGAGGGAGTGACATAGGGTGAGGTAGGGGGGGGGCGGTTAAAGTGTAGGCCGCAGAGTGTCTGGATGGGGAGTGAGGGAGGTATAAGGAGATTGGGAAGAAGTATGGTAGGTGTGGAGGGATAAGGGGTGTGAACCCAACATGGGGATGAACCCACAGTGTTATGGGTGATATTATTATATTATATAATAATACTAAGTGTGGGGAAGTACTTAGAGAATAATGGAGCATGGAGGGTGTGGTAAGTCAACCCGCCATGCTATAATAAGAAGAAAATCATGGGTGTTGGGACCAAAAAATTCAAAAACATCATGGGTCCTGGGCTCACGAATATTTAGATGTATTTTTAAGAAATTAGCTTTGTTCCACATGGAAGAAGCGTCTTTTACCGTTTAAATGAAAACCTGGATATCTTGAGCATATGAACTCGGATTTTGAATACAAAAAATGGATGATGAATATAAGACTGAGGGCTACATGATGAACTTGTTATCATTAAAAAAAAATATTTTCCTGATATCAATTTTTTTATTATTGCATGAGTGGGAAAGTATATATGATCAATTTTTGGTCGACAACTGGCTTCAACTGTGGAAGAGTGACCGCCTTTAGGTAAATGAGGACCCAAAATATGAAAACCAATTTTCTTCTCCATTGGGCTATGGAGTCATCTTCAAAGTAAATTCTTGCAATTCTTCCTCTTTCATGGAGTTATCTTCAAATATTATATCAGTATAGTGACTTACTTATTATGAAAAACTTTAATTGAAGAAACAAACTATGTGCAAACAAGATATGCCTACCCTTCCTTACTTCAAGGGAAGGGACACTTTCAAATATAGGTATATTTCCAATGGATCCATTCAAGCATCCAAATTATCTATGGAATGAGCTCCAATACTGTGAAACATATTGGGGCTTGTACCAATGAGTCATGGGCACTCTCAATGTGTACTGGAGAAAAATTGAATCAGGTGTGTTGAGGATATGATTGCATTGCTTCACCAACAATTATTTGGAACCATGATTCAATGAAATCAACTCTTGGTTTCTTAATAGTACTGCTATCTTCGATTAGATAAGTATTTTCCAATTTTATCATCTTTTCATCCTTCTCCTTATCACTAATTGTGTCCAATTTTTTTTATTCATTGGTGATGCTTTGAAAACATTCTTCCTTCATGGAATGGAAATCTTGCTCATCATTCTTCTCAAGATTCATTTCTTCCACCAATTCTTCTTGTTTCTGATGTTCTTGTGTCTTTTCATCTCCCATTGCAAAATTTTCCACATGAATGTGTTGGTTGAAATCTTCTTTTTCTTTTGGTGGAGGCTCTTCAATTTAATTATCAAACTTACTACTTGAAAGATATTCCTATGGAGTGTATGAGAGGCTGACGTATTGCTCCTGCAAATAAAAATTATTATTTTCATTTTCATCCATATGACTTGATTCAGAAAAATATTCCAATCTTTGATTATACTCTTCTTCCAAGTTAGTCACTTCATTTTCTTATGTCCATATGGGAGAGAGTGGGTGGGTAGAAACATTGAAAGCATTAGAAAAATACATATGAATGCACTCTCAAGATGAAATTTTCTTAAAATGAATTTTCTAATACATCCCAACTGGTAATGGATGTAGGCAGTAATGAACCATACCATTCAAGAGAATCCCCACACAGAGTTTGTAAAAATAATCAACATGTAACATTGTCTTCTGTAAGATTGAAAACATCACATGTACTTTTGAAATTAAACAAACATTGCTTTGCATATTCTAAAATATTCCCAAAGAATGTAGAAAAGTTTTCAATACAAATATCAGGCTTTTGAAAATCTACTTCTGGTTGATTTAATGGAATTCTATGAAATCAACTCCTTCTTTGAATAATTCTTTATTTTTATGAATCTTTCGAATCCATTGACGAGCTTGGTGAAAAGGGTAAAGGAGCATCATGACATGAAATAAACTCCTCAGATGAGTCATAATATATGTCTTCTTGATATTTTTTAATATTTCCAATGGAGTTTCTAGGGAGTTCATTCTCCCTAATATTTTTTGCTTCTTGGCTCTTTTTTAGATCATTAAAACATATTTCAATAATCTTTTTATAAACCATGTGCATTTAGAATAAGAAAAAATATTCTTGAATCTTCTTTTCAAAAAATTGAACTATGGATACTTTGGTTCCTTAGTCTGATATGAAGCAGGGCCTCAAATATATTGAAAATAAATGGATCCCCGGTATGGTCACCGAAAATGTTGATTTTTGTGTTTGTTAAGACCGAAACAACGACCTCATGAGGATATGAAGCCCCCTACAGTTTTACTTAGGTGGTACTAATCTTTGGCTAAAATATATGTCTTGAATATCTTGGATTAGGGATATTTCTTAGACAACGAACCCCAAATCTTTATTGCTTGGATTTATACATGGAATGGTTCTTTAAGAGCCTGATATGATCTTCAAGTAAAACAAGATATTGTTTAACAACAAAAAGGTCAAGAGAGACTTCAATATTAAAATATCTCTTCGATCAACATCATATATACATCCTTGTATATAATATACAAATAATGTATATATCCATATCTTCTCACGAGAAATAGGAAAGAATAGTTTTGATCATCTCAAATAATTTTAAAATAGTATAACAATTATAAAAAAAGAGAATTTGATAAGAATACTTCAAACATATCACCCTCATAAATTCCAAGATCTGAAACATCATTAAAGGCATGCCCCGAAGTATTTCTTTGTGGGGTTTTATTCATGAAATATATTCAACAATAAATAAAATTTGTGACAGTCATACACATGGTTGTGAATACTCCATGATCATATAAGAAAAGTATTTTGAAGAATACAAGAAGTACAGTTAAGAATCTCATCCTTGTGCTCAATTCAAAGATTCAATCATAAAGCTTTGAGAAAATGGTGTAGAAGAAGAAAAAGAGTGGAGAATATGGAGATCTCTTTTCATTGATTAGAAGTTTCGCTGCATGTTGATTTTTGTACATTCTTCTTTTGATCTTATTCCCCTTCCCTTATGATCATGGAAGATTTAAGGAAACTCTTTGTGATCATGGAAGCTTTGATGAAGCCCTTTATTCATTTTAAAAACAATTCTTCTAACTACTTGAGTATTTAGGGATTTCTTTTCTTGAAGAGATAACTTAAATTAATGACTTAATTAATTATTATTAATGTATTGACATCATTGATAGTCATATCTTGAAATGGGTCTTTTTCTGTCTTTAATAAAAGTTTTTAAATACACTTTTATTTTGAAAACAATTTAATTAATTGATCTTTTAAAAGGGGGACTGCGTTTTAATTTTTTGGATGTGATAATCAAATTTTCATCCATTTAAACCAATTTATACGTTATATTCATCATCTTATATTTTCAACAAGTCCTCTTGAGTGATATTTTGATTCTTATATCTCAATATATGACCTCGTGAAGTCGAGGTGTCAAACAAATTTATCAGCAAAGCATAAAAAATCAGCTTACTAATATTTTATGTTTTGAGAAACTTATGAAAAATTTCATCCCTCAAGACCTCTTCCATCATATTCCTCGTCAAAATAAATTTTCAATGAGTTAAAGTTTTCACAATTATGACTCCTAGATCTCAACATATGGTCATTAGAAGATTAAGACTCAACAATCATTCAATGAATTTGATGGGGCAATCTAGGCCCTTGGATTGAATTTTTCCCTCCTTTGTTAAAATTTTTGAATTTTACTCATAATCATTATCCCACATGAATGGGATTGTTGAAGTATTTAGTGTATATAATAAAGAATATAATATACACTTGGTAAGAATTAGAGGAAGACTATGGATAATTATAGATTGACCCCTTAGGAAAATGATTAAATAATTGATATTTTGACCAAAGTCATCCTCCACCCATGCCCAATCAATGCACAGTCAACGTGATTCAATAATGCACATGTCATCATGTTTCGTCATGTGATAGGTAAAAAATATGCCACATGTAACTAATAATAATATATCGTTGTCGGCATGAGTCAACAATCCACATGTCACCATGTGTCATCATGTGATAGGTAAAAAATATGCCACATGTAACTAATAATAATATGCCATGTGTCTCCAATAATAATATGTCATGTTAGTAATTTGATTTGATGCCATGTGTAGTAAGTTGATTGGATATCATGTGTAACAAATAATTCTCTGCAATGTGTCATAATTTCATTGGTTAATAATTGGAGTGTTCTCATTTTTTAAGGGTGTAATGTAATGAACTTAGGATAAAATAACCAAGTGAGGAAATAAGTGAATGAGGAAGTAAGGAGAGAAGGGAAAGGGAGTGGTGGGTTGGAGGGGATAAGGAATGTGAGCAGGTATGGAGTGTAAGTCCGCCAACCCATCAAAGTGAAACAAAAATAAAGTTAAGTATATAATGAGGGGAAGGGAAGGTAGTGAGGGGGATGGGGATAAATGTAGGTGGCACAGGTGAGGGAGTGATGTAGGGTGAGGTAAGGGAGGGGGAGGGGGGTAAAGTGTAGGAGGCGTAGTGTCAGTTTGGGGAGTGAGAGAGGTATAAGGAGAGTGGGAAAGGAGTATGGAAGGTGTGGAGGGATAAGGGGAGTGAAACCAACATGGAAATGAACCTGTGATGTTGTGGGTGATAGTCTTATATTATATAATAACACTAAGTGTAGGAAATTAATTAGAGAAGAATGGGGCATGGTGGGTTTGGTGAGTTAACCCACCATGCTATAATAAGAAGCAAATGATGGGTCTTGGGACTGAAAAATTCAATAAAATCATGGGTCTTGGGAAGACAAAGATTTAGATTTATTTCGAAGAAATTAGATTTGTTCCACATGGAAGAAGCACCTTTTGTCATTTAAATTAAAACCTATATATATTGAGCATACAAACTCATATTTTGAATCCGAAAAATGTGTGAAGAATATGAGACTAAGGGATACACGATGAAATTGTTATCATTCAAAAATTTTCTTTTTCTGATATCAATTGTTTTATTATTCCATGAGCAGGAAAATATATATGGCTAATATTTTGTCAACAGGTGTGCCTGATGATAATGAGGTGCATCGATGCTTAATGTTCAATGACACTGATGTGATTTATTCAGTGCATGTAATTTTTTATTATAAATTATGGTGGTGCTTTTGAACATTGATGAATTGATGTTTTATTGTTCATGTACACACCGAGGCATATATACCTTAAAGTCACACCGAAAAAGAACCTCCATAGAAACCTTCGGCCTCCTTCCTCTACTAACAACCTCCGCTATGAACAATGATGGTGTGTTTGAAAATTTAAGCACTGATACATTATGTATTAGGTGTGCACCAATGCGTATATACCTTAAAGGCGCACTATAAAAAAAACCTCTGCAAAAACCTTCGGACGCTGACCTCAGCTAACAAACTCTAATATAAAAATCTAAGGGATAAATTTTTCAAGGAGGTTCCATAAAAACCTGCGCAATAAGGTGTTCTCCTTGTAGTCAAGAAATATAGATATTAAAGTAAAACATTATGAGACCTTAGATTCCACAAAAAATTAAAGAAGGGAAAACATGAAAAAAAATCATGGGGTCCTTCCCTTTCCTCGATAATGTTTCTAGATTAATGGTGCTCAAGTTTTCTCTCACCTAGGGTTGAGAGAAAAAAATCAAACTAAAATTAATATAAAAGCATATCCAAAGGGGATTAAATACATAAAGGAAAATAACTGAAGTAATGCAAGGTTTGCTTCAATAAATCATGATACAATAGAACAAAACCTATAAGTATTCCCTCTAAATTCATCATACATGCGACTAAAAAATACATAATAAGGAAGAAGCATAGAGTAGAATCATACCTTTTTGGATTTACTTTCCTCACACTAACCTTTACTACATCAAGTGTACATCCTTATCGATTTCCCTTGAAGAACATGTAAAAATAACTTAAATAGAAAATACACTCGAGACAAATGACAAGATAGATATTTTCTTTATTCTTTAATGAAATAAAATGGAGGAAGAATTATCCTTTTATAAGTGATAAGTCTCCTCAAATACATTAAAAAACCATGTGCTATCTCAAAAACCATGAGATCAAAACCATTTGTCTAATAAAACCATGGGAAAAGTACAAATAATAAAATAAAATACATCAATCATATGTTCATGAAGTGATACATCCCTATAGAAAATGTCAACTACAATGTGATACCAACATGTGTGGAAAAAATATATCCCAATAGAGGTGCACCCCTCATAAACATGATGCCAATGTTTAAGTGATGGTCCAACTTCAACATAGCTAGACCCCTCGATCCAAGAAATGGTCCAAAGGTGGAAAAATGTGCTCAAAAGTATGACATCAATTCTGAATGTGTGAATTGTACAAGAAATAAAATCATCCACATGTAGCACGTGTGGGCTCAGGAAGGCTATCACTCCTCAAGTAAGTGTCTAATATATGTGACATGTCATCAAAAGTGTCCAAGTCGTCATGTGAAATCATCCTGGTAATGTGCAAACTCATTCTCCAATGCATTAATTACCCCCACATGTGGTACAAAAGGAATAATTTATGCATGATCATGCAATGAAATGTCTAACTGAGCAAGGAGGATGAATATAAATGGTCATCCATATGGAATGCATGATAAAATTTCATCCCTGTCATGATCTAATGCATTTCCATGGATCCCAATGTGGTGACATATATCTCGATGTAGTACACAGGTCCCAAGACAATGTCATGGATCTTGAGGTAGTTTTAAGGATCTTGAGTCATGATACATGTATCCCAATGCACAATACCCACTCAAAGTGATGGGTCTAACCTCTTAGCAAGTTGTTAACTAGTACCACTTGGTGATAATATATTAGCAAAACATAACGAAGGGGGTTAATTTTAATACTTTCCTAAGTCTTACCAAGGGGAACATCATTGATCCTTATACATGCATCAAATCCTAAGAAAAAGCCATATTTCCTAAGTACCTAGGTGAAAAATAGGCAATAATGTGTAATAATGATGAAAGGGAAGGGGTGATGATTCCATGTGATGACCCTCAAAGTCTTGTACATGCACATGTATTAATTTTTCAATTTTTATTCATTTAGTTTCATTTGGCTAGGCATTTTTTCTTATAATATCCTTTTAGAGGGAGTTTAGCATTGATTTACTATCCTAAGCCTATTTTTTATTACTTGTTAAAGCATTTTTATTTTAAATATTTAGTTTGTTGAACTAGTCCTTTTCTTTATATATTCTTAGACAAACCAAGTGCTAGAGGCATTGAACATATTAATGAGGGGCATTGCTCAAGCTTAATATTTTCATTTTTAAACTTTGTCTCTTCACCTCTTAGCCTTAAAGGATTTATTTATTCGGGGTTTAACTTTGACCTTTCCTTTTGATCTTTGAGAAATCATACATGACTAGGATGCAACTATATAGCCTAGACACCTAGTGATACAAGTCACCCTAAGAAATGACACACTTCTAATATAAAACATGTTCCCCAAGGTACTATGAAGCAAGTAGTAAAACTATATAATGTTATGAAATGCCTAAAGATAATTGTTAGAGGTGTACCACTTTATGACAAGCCCCAAGGTTATATCATAACATCCAAATGAGTGTTAATACATGGAATATCAAATGAAGAAAACTAACCATACCATACCATACCATACCATACCACAATGAACCTATCATCTGAAGGGAGGGGATGATACTGAGCTACACCATAGATGAGCTAGCACAATCATGTATCATGGTGGGGATAAGGAAAAAACAATTTATGGATTTGTTGGAAGAGTAGCATGAAATCTCATGAAAGAAACAACATGACACCCTTGAAAGGGTGTTCAATGGTTGTTACCCCTGAGTGAGTAACATCTCCCACATGGCGATGTTGGATATTTTTAGATGGTGTTAATCCTTGGTGGGATTGCATATTACCTTGATGGGTACAACCTCCTTGATAATCTCTTGTTTGACCTCAGGTTGATCATTAAATTTTATTGGACTTGAGATAATATAGGATAAGATGATATAAGGTGTGTATCTTAGAGATAAGGTTGATATTTTAGTGCCTTATCCTCTTCTAAAATTAATCTTTTCCATTCTACTATTTGTATGCCTTATCCACTTTGTTATTTTTATGTCTTATTCTCTTCTAAAGTCCTATCTTGGTACATTTTGATCCATTCCTTCATCCCATTCATGCATCTTATCTTGGAAATATGTGGTCCAAGGAGGCTTGACCTATCTTCGGTGGAGGATGTTTGAGTTAATTTTTGCAGCTTGATATTCTTGGAGGAGAGATTAACTATCTTTGTAGGAGATGATTCTTATCTTTTCTCTTCTGCCATATTTTCTTATTCTTTCTTATATAATAATAATAATAACAACAACAATAACAATAATCTAATTTTAAGGTCACGACCGAGCCATACACCAAATTGGTGTATGAGACCCCTTGTTTGTCGGACAAGGGACCCCCTCCCCGCAATGATTTGACTGTTAAATTCTATAGAGCTATAAATACCATACCCCCCTATGGATTTTAACTTATGACCTTCGAGGAGGAAACACATGTTCTTAATCATTAGGCCCACTCAAGCTGTACTATTATATTGTATGAAGAAAAAAGAAGAAGGGGTCAAATTTATTGTGAGGTATTGAGCTTCTTTTCGAGTGCTTTATCTTATTCATTTTCTCCTTCTTTTCACAGAGATTGAGATTGATAGCTAGCATGGATTATTTTTGGTGATGATTGGTTTTGATAGGTCGTAAGAAGTATTATCCCATTTAGTAGAATTTATTTTTACCTTGGAGTGTTTTTTCCCAAACTTGTTAGAACCTTGTTCTTCGTACAACTTTTGATAATAAAGACACATTATTTCATTGGTGACTACTACATGTTTTTCATGTGTGGAACTCATATTTTCTTATACTTTCATATGTTATCGATCTCATTCGTGACAAGGCTCAAGTGAATAGGCCAAGATTATCTTCTGCCCGATTCATTTTTTATCTTTTCCTTTTATTTGACTCCATATAAGGCACTAGTTATTGATTAAAATCTCTCGTTTTTCACATTTTAAATGAATTTTCATATAAATCAATGAACACTTTGCATTTTAGACATATTAGATTACACATATAGATCACTCTCAATTTTGTTCTTGGAAAAACTATTTCCTCTGCCAACTCTTCCTACGCATATAGTGCTAAGTCCTCTATGGAAGGTAATGTTGACTCGAAATATTGTAAATTATTATTAAAATATCCAAAAGGATTATGAAGCTCATATATTATTAAATTTTTTATAAGTGTAATAGATGGGATCCCCTATGAAAAATTGAAATTATGGCATCATACCTTCATTTAATATTTCAGAATATATCAGTTTCAATTTTGAGAGCAACAAAATTATGATATGAATCGCATGTGGTAGACTACAAATATGTTTAGTCCTATGATATGGTATGACATATTTGTATTTAAGCAACTATGGTAACAAAGTTATAATTTTTCATGTGGTGATAAAAGGTCCCGAAAGGTTTTTGGTTACTATAATCAAAACAGGTTTTGCGATATACCATATGTCTTTAATATCATGTTATACTCTAATTACATGATTTTAGGTTCCAACATGAAAAGAATGGTAAAGGTTCCAAACAAGGGAATATAGTAAGAGCTATGATTTTGAGCACTTTTTTTTTATTTACGTTGTGATGTGATGGTTTTGATATCTTGTGTATTGGATATTTGAATTGGAAAAATATTTATGTTATAGTTCATATGGTATATGAATGTGAATGAGTCACCATGAATGTGATATGAGATTTAATGTCGTGCCAATCCACACTTTTTTTTTTTTTTTATAACCTCACTATCCTGAATTATTATAATTGAATGACACCAATGAACAAAATATGTTAGTCATTTTCATTGGGTATCATAAATTGATGATGTGGAGGTTATTGAATAGTTAAAGGAAAATTATTATGTGTGATGGAGAAGTTTTAAAAAAAAATTTATTATATAGACTTGACATTTCCCCTCATACTTTTCACTTTCTATAAATTTATTCGCATTTATTCTATTCACATTAAATTCATTTTCCTCATTTCCTCTTTTCTATATAATAAAGATGAATGTCATATTTGGCATATAGTCATAAATGTTTTAGACAACATGGCATGTTTTGGGAAATGCATATATTGCAGCATGGAAAATATGATTGTGATTAATGGTTTGAGAAGGTGTCATCCTATTTGATATTGCAAAGAAATTTAAGAATATAAGGATTGGATCTAAGTATTAAAATGAACACTTATTCATTCCAGTCATTATATCATTTTACGTAAGTTATAACCCCTTTAATTATATCCTTGTCATATTTATATCTATTTTCATTCACTCCATGTTCATATGTTTTAAAAATAAAAAAATGGATTGCTTGCGTACATAGATGTTTTAAGGAGTTTTTCAAGTTCATATTTTGAAGTGTTAAATGAAGAACTGGGAGGTTTTTAAGTTATGGATTTTCTTCCCTTAATTTTTTTATATCCTATTCATTTTGTCCCTTTCAGACTTGATGACTGTGTTTCTCAGAGCAATAGTTGAAACATGTTTAAGAAATTGTGATTGATATTTTATGTTGTTGATTTGTATTTTACTTAGAGAATTCTTTCACTAATGAAATGTTGATGGCATATAAATGTGTTTATTTAGCAGGGGAAGAAATTGAGGAATCAATAGAGGCAACAAAGGAGAGAGAAGAAGAATATGGAGGTTACTCAATGTGTTTTGGTAGCATGGGAGGGATAAGAAGATGAGGTTAGCTATACATTTTTATGTTGATTCTAAAGAATTTTAGAAGCTAATTGAAAAAGGACATTTAAATCTTGTTGGAAAACATGTTTTACCTAAACCCCCAGTTCCTCCAAATGTTATCTTACAACCTCATTCTGGCATTGTTGATGTTCCTGAGCCTCATGTTAAACTAATTATTGATGGATGGGGTAGTACTCATGCCAATTCTTCTTCTGGTATTAACCAATGGCCCATTGATCTTCATCATATTAATATCATATTACATGTTTTTGTATATGCTTTTATGGATCATCCTCCTCCTCCTAAATATCATAAGGTTTCCCCCCATGACTCTCAAAAAGAAAAAGAGCTAATCACCTCTCCCAACATTGCAAAATCCTCTTCCTCTATTCATTCCAAGATGAAATCAACAAACAATGCTAAGAAGAATATAAATCTTAATAATGTGCATCCAGAGTTAGCACAACTAGAAAAAAATAAGTCTCAATATGAAGAATGCATTAGATAAGGGGAAGAATTCTTTAAGAAGAAATTCCATAAATTATTTTGATTTTATCTTTATTGATACATTAATTTGGGAATATTTTCTGATAGATGGTAGACCCATGATTTTATTTTTGGAACTTAAAATATCATGTTAAATTTTTGGGAGACATAAGTGGAAATTGTCATGTTAGTTAGTTTGGATGAATATTTCATTACCTTTTATGATGCAGATTTACACAATTTTTTTTCCTTAGGAGTTATAAGGATTACTTAAGATGAAAGAAAGAACTTAGTAGGGCCCCACCTATTAATTATTATATATATTTATTATTTATCCTTATCTTAAATATACGTTTCCTATTATTAACTAAAGTTATTTAAATTTAGTAACTAAAGGTAGTTGAAATACTTGAAAAATACCCTTTAGAGAATCAAAGAAAGAATGGAAGGACAAGGAGGACATGAGAAATTAGAGAGATACTTTTGATAAGGTTTACTCTTGTTTCAAGTGAGATTTATGATATTCATTATTTCATTTTATGATTTTCATGAGAGCTAAGTCCTATTGTTGGTAACATGATTACTCTAAAAGTGGAAAAGAAGAAAGGATTGGGAAGTATATTCTTTTGACATGCTTCAAAAGGTCATTCATTTATCTTGGCAGTCTGTTTAGTTTGATTAGAAATTTTTAATTCATTTTCAGTTCTGATTAAGGCTATTTTGTAGAGTCAATACTTGATGATGTTGTGGCTTGGATTCATCTAGTATATTTTAGTCTTGGTCTTTTTCTTTCAGACACCAGTTGTCTTTGTATGATTTTAAATTCCATCATAGAATTCTATGTCTAATTTTGGTCTATACCCTCGTAGGGGTTTGTAAAGGGGAATTTGGTGGTAACTCATACAAGTTACCATTAATAAAATTTGGTTTCTTTTGAGTGGATACTTGTGGTTATTGGTTTTCATATTGTATGTATTCTTTATTCTATTATAAAATTGTATGTATTCACAAATTGTATGTATTCTTTATGTTGTCCCTAACCTTCAAGCCTTGTTCAATGCCTCCCCATTTGATGACACCCTTTTTGAAACTCATTCTAAACAAGATCATTTTTTATCCGATGAAACTCTCTTAGAAGATGAATCTTGTAAGGGAAATGATCTTGATTTACATGGAATTTCCTCTCATATCCCTCTTTCTAATGATCACACCGAAGAAAGTGAGAAATATGATTTAAAGGATGATATAGCTTCATGTGACTTTTATTTCAAGGACATGGTAGAAGAAATTTTTGATAATACCTTCCAACCAAAAAGAATTGCTTGGCCAAATGATAATGAACTCGAATAGATTCAAACTAAGTGTCTATACCTTAATAACAAATGTAATTCTCAAGCCTCAAATCCTTGTTATGAAGATGATTTGGTCAATCAACCCTTTGGTACCTATTCCTTCTCGATGTATGATGGCCACTTGGTTTTTTAACACAAAGTTAGAGAAGGAGAAGATTTAGTATCAATTTATGATGAGTTTTTGGATGAAGAGCATGAAGTTTCATTTCAAGAAGAGGAGAGTCATGAGTGTGTCTTGGAAGTAAGTGAGGAATTCCTTTTGCAGTATGCTAGAATTAATACATGCTTTAATTTTTACTTACAAGTGGTTGCAATCATGAGTTTGGCCTTCTATCCTTACCTTTCTAATTCTAAGCATACTTTCGATGTGTGTAACACACCCACTATCATAATTTAAAATTTTTGGGGTTAATCTCCCACAATGAGAAATCTCCTCCAACCCGTATTAGCAAAATACCAATCCCTGACTCTATACCAGGATTCGGGGTTCCTCCTATCGAGGTTTTGACACCCACGATATCTTGACAACTACAAACACCGATCTCCGATAGTGTTCCTAGCGTACTGGCTTTCCAGGCTAAGTCCTGGTCAATACGACCACAACGTTCACAGGACCACAATCTTAAATCCTGTCAGGGCTTGACACCTCTCAATGTCATGGCGCACAAGTCCCCTCTGGACCCTCGACACGTCTTTTCGCTAACTAGCCCCCTTGGTTATACCATGGTTCATGTGACCACTGACCATATGACTATGGCCATATAACCTTCCATCGGGGTTTCGGCCTTTGCGAGGACACGAAACACATATACCCGGGACTCGCGATATCCCG
>ML782819.1:354379-364655 GCA_009831015.1 Picea engelmannii
GTGCTCGTTTCCACCCAACCGTAGGCGTAGCGACTCCTACTAGATTTACCACTAGCCACCCCCGAGCTGAGACCACGATGTTCTGAGACTCGCGTCTTCTTGTCTTCCAGTGTCCAGGAGCGAAGGTTGCAATCCTCCTCCTGTGATCACTCACTCGGCATAGAAAATCGCCCGAGTTTCCCCTCGCGTCTGCCCCCCTCGAATCGTTTCAGCCATACGCCTTATCCTCTCGCGAGGTTGCGTGTGGCACGATTTCCCTCGCACTGATCAGGCCTGACGTCCTTACGGATGGGCGGTTTACCATCCATCCCTCATCAAGACATCCGTCTACCAGTCTGCGAGCCATTAATTTTCAGGGCCAGCGAGCCGCTTTTGGTTCTCCGGGCCAGTGGAGTCCAAATACGGTATTTTATTCTCGGTGGAAGTTAACGCCACCTTTTCAGGTGCCTTCCACCACCATCGTGGTCTCTTTTTCTGCACATCCCCTCTCAGCAGTTCTGAAATATAAATTCATAATGTTATTTACATTTTCATCATGCTTTAGCATGGTAATTCCTGTATTAGGATTAATTACAAATTTGGGGGAAACAGGGTGTTACAATGTGCCATAGCTTGGGGAGGTGATTGATAAAGAATATTTCCTTTTTCACAACATAAATCCTATGGAAATACTCTATGAATGCAAGAGGATTACCCTTGATATTAATGGAGAGAGAAGGTTTCATCCTTTTCCTTTTATTCATAGACTAATAGTGATGGTAAGGAATCTAATACTAATCTTGTTGAGTGGTGTCTTTTACAAGATGGTAGTCAATTCTTCTGGATTTTAACTAGTCTATCACATACACTATCTGCATCAATTAGTCGACATTATTTGCTTATTTCCCTCCAAACCATGGATATGATAGGGGACCTTAAGGATGCATTCCTGTATGCCAATTTTTTTCCATGTTTAAACCTTCAACGATTTACCATCCTTATCCTTGTACATAAATAAATATATTTATTTGATTCTATTCTTCTGGCGATTTTGTTGCATAAAGCATCAAAATATTTATGTAGTTTATTTCTTTGTCGCTTGATGTAACATCCCCAACATCCAACTGGGATATGCCACATAAAATTTTTGAATTGTGTGCAAATTAAAACATATACACACAGAAACTCTTGCGAAACTTTATATATAAAACTTGAAATAGACAAATACATTCTGTAAATGCATAGATTCATACAGAAATAATAGTAAACATATACATGCAACATAGACATGAAATACCCATAAATATAAAGAGAGGTATAAACCACATACAGGAAAAAGCCTTAAAATTAAGCACATAAATAATAATGCAGCATGTAATTTAACACACAATTGACACTTATCTTGGTAAAAATATCACCAACTATGTGTAGACATTCCATGAAACTCCCAGCCTTAGACCACACTACTCATCACTCTCAGTAGTGGGTCACCCCTGAGGTGGGACTAAACTCCACCCAGGTAAATGGATTCCTAACTAGGCTGATGTATCTCAAACAATAGGAAAAACTTCATCACAGGTGCCAACTCAAACTAACAGCCTATAGTCCCTGATTCCCCACATGCATGTCCCACCCCAGGAAGTGTGCTCCTTCTCTGCTCAACACTCCTTCGACTTCCCCACTTCCTTTCTGGGCTTCAGAAATAGGTCAGACAAGAAGTCTCAGAGCCCTATAGCTGCAGTTTAGTGCCTTCAGGAATTAATTCCCAGCAATTCTCTCACCTAGATATATTTTCTCACGGGACTAACAACCCGCTTCTTCAATCTCCCATGGGCCTAGCAACCTACCTCTTCAATCTCCCATGGGCCTGACAACCCACCTCTTCAATATCCCATGGGCCTGACAACCAGCTTCTTCGGCCCATATCCTAAGCTAACCAGGTATAGGTATGAGCACTGGTACGGGTATGGGTATGGGTATAGTGATAGTAACATAAATTTACAAAGGACAGGAAGGTACATAGGATAGTTGAATGAGTGTGTGAACGATCATGGTATGAATGAAAAAATGAACTAATTCCAAGCTATATGTATGCATTTTCCCAACTTGACACTTGTCATGTTGAGACATACTTTGGTCCACTTGTCCCCATCCTTAGAACTTATGACAAAATAATTATCCATACTTTATACTTTAAGGAATATTAATATAATATGCCTTTTTGGCTTAAGTTCCCTAGCTTATCCCTTTTCCTTAAATTTTATCCGCCCTCACCCCCCCCCCCNTTTCCCTAACTAGTGGATTTTAGTCCCCCATACTCTTTTATCGTGGTCATTCTACACCCAACGATGTATTATATTAATGATGAGACATATACAAAAATAGGCTCACTGGCCTTTAGCATCTAATCTCTCTTGACTAATTCAAAACATAAGCCTCCTAGCTTATAATAATTGGCTCACCAACCTATAAAATACAACATATACACAAAGTCTCTCTGGCCTCAAAATCACACACACTTAAGTTTGTTGTGCGTGGTATCCTGGAATGTGCACACTTCATCATTTTAGTGCATAGTACATGTGTGCACTATACCATGGAAGGTGCATACAAAAATCATACCAAACAACTCACCATATCAAGTACATTTTCATTTAAATTTACAGTTGGGGTTCGACCTAGTAGTATTACAATCCCCTCCCCTTATTTATGCACTATCCTTAGTGCATTATGTACACATATACAACCAAAATTTCAAAAATCCTCAAAAATATGTGGGTATGTTGCCCACGTAACATCTTCATGCTCCCAAGTTGCGTCCTCAGGACCATACCAAGTTGAATGGACATTTACAAGCCCTATGGCTCGATTTCGGAGTTGTTTGATTTTATGGTCCAGAATGTGTACCAGATGTACTTAGAAAGTGCATTCCTGCTCCACCTAAATCACATTCCAATCAATAACATGATTAACATCAGGTATATATTTCTTAAGCAATGATACATGAAATACATTATGAATGGTCATTGATGTAGGCAAGGCAAGCATGTATGCTATAGGCCCAATCCTCTCTAGGATTTCAAACGGCCCACAATAGCGATCTTCCAACTTGAACAAATTTTGAACTTCAAGGAACTTCTATTTTCCTTCACTTTCAAGAATACATGGTCCCCCACTTTAAATTCCCCAGGAGTTTTGCCCTTATCAACATAGATTTTCTTCCTGTCTTGGGAAACCTTTAAATTTTGTTTTCTTTTCAAAATTTTCTCCTCCATTTCCTCAAGTAAATCTGGCCCAACCACTTCTCTATTTGTTGGGTTATCCCATCTTACCGGTGTGTTGTACCTTCTTCCATAAAGTGCCTCAAATGGGCTCATCTTTAGAGATGTTTGGTACCCATTTTTATAACCAAACTCTACTAATTGTAGGTAGTCTTCCCATTTTTATGGTTTATCCATCACATACATCCTCAATCACTTGATTGACCCTCTCTGTTTTTCCATCTGATTCTGGATTATAAGCTGTGCTAAATTCAAATTTGTTCCAAATCCCTTAAATAATCATTTCCAAAATTTTGATGTAAATTTTGGATCTCTGTCAGATACAATTGTCTTAGATATACCATTTAATCGAGCAATTTCTCTCATATAAACATAAAAAATGTTGGTTGCCTTGTGAGTGAGCTTTACTGGAATAAAATTGGCAACTTTCGTAAGCTTATCCACCACTACCATGATAGAATCATGTTGCTTGTTTGTTCTAGGCAGTTTGGTGATGAAACCCATTGTTACAACTTCTCATTTCCACTTAGGAATGGGTAATGGATATAGAAAACAAGTTGGGTGTCTATGCTTAACCTTTACATTTTGACATTCCAAACATTTGGCAATAAAATCAACAACTTTCTTCATTCCTGTCTTAATATTGGCTCTTGTCAACTACAATAGTTTTCTGATAACCTGGGTGCCCAACATAAGGTACATTATGGATTTCTTTCAATATCATATTTTTCAATTCCTAGGAATTTGGTACATAAATCCTTCCCCTGTATATGAGAATTTCATCATTTTTTAGCTTATAGTCTTCAATTTTCTGCTACAAATTACCTTCTTGTAATTTTGCCACTAATTCCTTGTATTGCAAATCTGATTTTGTAGCCTCCAAAATTCTGTCTTTCAAATCTGATTGGTACATGCTAATGGTTGTAGCATGAAACTCATGCACTCTCCTGCTGAGTGCATAAACCACTTTGTTCTCTTTCCCCTTGATATGCTTTATATCAAAGTCATATTCACTAAGAAATTCTAACCATCTACTTTTCCTAGCATTTAGAGTTGGCTGATCAAATAAATATTTCAGACCATTATGGTCTGTCCTCATCTAAAACATTTTCCCTATGCGGTAGTGCATCCACTTTCTCAAGGCATGCACTATGGCTTCCAACTCAAAATAATAAGTGGCATAGTGCCTTTCATGCTCCTTCATATTCATTGATTCATAACATACAACAAACCTATTTTGACTGAGGACTCCACCAAGTCCTTCTTTACATGCATCGGTGCATATAATTAAGTCTTCATTTGGATGTGCAATACTTAGTATTGGAGCACTTGTTAATAATTTATTCAAGTGTTGGAAACTCTTTTCACAATTCAATGTCCACTGAAACTTCACACCCTTATTTTGCAAGGAAGTGATTGGGTGTGCAATCTTTGAGAATCCTTCAATAAATATCATATAGTATCCTACAAGGCCCATGAATGATCTGACTTATGTCACATTCTTTAGAATTGACCATCCTCTAATGGCTTCTATCTTCTCAGGATCCACTGTTATCCCTTCCTCTGAAATGATATGTCCCAAATAATGAATTTGCTTCTGATAAAATGAGCACTTGCTCGATTTGGAATATAACTGATGCTACCTTAATACTTGTAATACCATCCTCAAGTGTTGTTCATGCTCTTCCTCCAGCTTAGAATATATAAGAATGTCATCTAAAAATACAATGACAAACTTATCTAAGTATTCTCTGAAAATATCATTCATTAAACACATGAAGACAATTGGTGCATTTGATAATCCAAAGGGCACCACTATGAACTCATAATGACCATACCTTGTTCTGAAAGCAGTCTTGTTGATGTATTCTTCTTTAATTCTTACTTGATGATAACCAAAACTGAGATCAATCTTGGATAATATTTTTTCATTTTTTAACTGATCAAAGAGGTCATCGATCCTTGGAAAATGATACTTATTCTTCATAGTTACTTTGTTAAACTACCTAAAGTCAATGAAAAGTTCCAATATTCCATCCTTTTTCTTCACAAATAAAACTGGGGCACCCCAAGGTGACATACTTGGGCATATATACCCGTTCTTCAAGAGATTTTCAAGTTGCATTTGCAATTCCTTCAATTCTGGTGTACTCATCCTATAGGGAGTGTTGGATACTGGAGCTGCTCCAAGCATCTAATTTATGGAGAAATCAATGTCTCTTTTAGGGGGTAATATTGGTATTTCCTTAAACACATCTTCAAACTCTTTTAGGACTGCATAATATTCAGTATTTGACACATTATCTTTATGTGTCTTTTCCTTATGTGTTTCAAATATTTGACACCATTTTCTGTAACATTTCTTCAGCTACAATGCTGAAATTTCTTTGATGGTTACTACGCTGGGAATTCCCTGCATTGTCCTTAAGTTACCTTCTTCATCCAAGTAAGTAAATGCCTTGTTATGATAGTCTAGGATAGCATGATGTTGGTCCAAGCAATCCATCCCAATTAGAAATTCATAGGAACCTAAAAGAAAGATGTTCAAATCTTCCTTGGTGTTCAATGCATTCATTCCCATAAGACATGACTTAACCATCTCATTAAATTTTCTTTTGGTTCCAGCAGCCAGCTGCACCAACCAAGATTTTTCATGCTTGCTTCTTGGAAAACGCAAACCTTCCACCATCTTAGGATCTATATAACTATGACTAGCTCCTGAATCAATTAAAATAGTAATGGTTTGGTTGTTGATCATACCTTCCACTTCAATCATATGTGATTGATACCTTTCTTTCTTGTTGTCCAGGGCTGCATAGATCCTTGTTATATTTCTACCGATGTCCTCCATTGTTTCATCTTACTTTACATTGTGAAGAATCCTCTCGTTTTCACCTCTATGAGGGAAATCTCTAAACATATGATCTCCTTTACAACCCCAACATTGAATAGGTGGTTACCTTGGCCTATGACCCCCTGTCTCCATCATTCGAGGTTCTCTAGAAGTTGGTTATCCCTGAGGATTATTTCTGAAGAATGGTGTCTTAGTTCCCTTCCTCCTCTGATCCATCTTGAATTTATTCTTGTCTTCGCAAGATTTTTGGAAAGTTGACCTTGATTTTTGTTGATCATATAGGCATTTAGCTCTCCTTATGGTCTCCTCCAATGTTTTTGAATCATCATATTGTATTTTTTCACTGATGAATGATGGAAATCCACTCAAATACCTCTAAATCTTAATTTTCTCATCCTTTATGAAAGAAACATACTTCAACAGTTTGAAAAACCTTCTTTCATATTCATCTATGGTCATACTCCCAAGTTTGAGTTCAAATAACTCTTTCATTTTCTTGTCATAGTATCTCTTAGTCAAGTATTTATTTTCAAAATACTTCTTGAATTCCCTCCAAGTAACATTTTTCTCTTTAACATGTTGCACCTGCACAAGTTTATCCCACCACATGGATTCCTTTCCCTTCAGTTGATAGATGAAAATTATTCCTTCTACATGAGAAGAATAATTATGCAATTGAAAATACTTTCTCATGCCCAACAACTATGTCTCTCCATATTCATCCTTCTTGTGCTCACCATCAAATGTAGGAGGTTTCATTTTGTTCATTTCTCCCCGTAGCTCATCCACCCCAGGCCTCTTATGATTACTGACAGGGGATGGACTTGAGTTATTGTGTGCTCTCTTATTGGAATGCCTCAGGAGTGATGGTGATGCTGCCAACACTTATTGTTCTTCTTTTCTTATTAGGAGACCTGTGACTTCCTGATTTGCTTGAGCCACTCTCCTTATCCAATTTCTTTTCTATTATGTTCAATATCTGCATTAACTTCATGTTAAATTCCTCCTGCTGCTCCTTGGCTCTCATAATCCTTTCATTATCAGATTAATGGATTTGGACATCCTTCTGCAAATTTTTAATGGTTTCTACCATATTCATCCCTTCCTTCTCCATGTTCATTGGAGTTTGTTCTTGCAATGCCCATATGGACATCCATTCCTCTGATCTCATATTCTTGGTTGTAAGCCCCTTGTTCATATTTCATTCCTCTACACTATGTTTTGGTTATGATCTGATCTAGTTTTTGTTAACTCTACAAAATGTGCATCCAATAGAACTTTGTTAGGCTAATTGTTTCAACAATTTTATGAAAATATGAACCATTTTGGTTCAATATTGCATCATAATTCTTTCTTCTAATTTACTAAAAATTGAATGCCCAGATCAATTTTCTAGGTGAATAATTATATTCTATTGTCCAAGACCTTTTCAACTCCTTCTTTCATGCTCAATTCTGAGTCTTGAGAAGAAATTTATGGTTATTTGAAAATTGTTCATTAATTTTTCTGTTCACTCTTCAACTTGGTGCAATTCCGCGCTGTAATTATGAATTTTTGCACCTACTCCATTGGATTTTTAGTAGGAGATCAATTGGATTTCTTAATATACATATTTTGGACAGTCTATCCAAGTTTCACATTTTTCTGGGTTCTAGAATGCTAGTTACAGCCTACTGAAGTTCTAGGCCATTTCGTGTTTTTGGTTTGGAATGCTACCGGTACCTTTTTTTGCCATATTAAACATTTTTAACATGCTCAGAATTTTAATTCATCTCTATGAATATTTTCTTTCTTTCAATATATTTCCATAGACTGCTCCTATGCCTCAATCTGATTCCAGAGCAGAAAGTTATGGCATTTTGAAGTTAGTTGGGTCTTAAAATTTACCCACCACTGTTTCTTGTGTAACTTCCTCATAAAAACTTTGTTTGACGAACGATTTACACCATTAGAAAGCTCTCTTCGGGATATTTTATTTGAGCTAAAGAGACAAAGTGTACCTTAGTACATGTATCATGGTTTTTGAGTAGCTAAAAACATTGTTTAGGGCCTCAAAAACGTGCTGCAAAAAGATGACCTTCAAACAATATTAAATGTTGCAGAAATTCACTGGTTTTTTGTTGTTGTAGACCATCCAAATGACTTTGCCCACACAAATTTGAACTTGTACACCCATATTTAGCATGCGCAACAACACCATAAGGTAGCGCATGTTCCGTTGATCAGGGGATCAAATTTTGCTCAATTTTCAAAGTGCTCGGAATGCGACGAAAATAGTGCCATTGTGTCTGTCTTGTCTTCCTGATTCTGGCGATATATTTACTTTCTCAAACGGAGTCCGTATGGAGAAGATATCGCGATCTGTTCACCAAGACAAATAGGCAAACATGTTAGATGCTGACTGTACCAGTCCGTATAGTCCGTACGGTCTGACGTGGTAGGACCGTACGGGCCATACGACCGTATGATGGTGACGTGGCAGGTTTTTGTTGGTTGCTGGATGGCGAATAGGAAGTTGACATGTGTCCGGTTGGTGGAAAATAATAAGAAGACACATGGCCCAATCCATGGGCGCCACGTGTCCTCCATTTGTTTGGTTTATATTGCTATATAAAATGTAATGGGAGTCTGCGGGGTTCGACCCCGAGACCTCCCCCCACATGTAAACCTTTATATAACCGTCCGACCAATGCGCCCATGACATGTGACTTAACATATAACCCAACGCATTTTTTATAAAGTCGTTGCAATGTATGAATGGGCGGGGGTCGGGCCGGGGCTTAGCCCCGGCCCGTGGTTATTTGAAGCAATATGTGACCATGTTGTAAGGCCCAACAAATGGCGCGGATATATAACCAAAGTTTGTATATTGTATTGTGTTCACATATATATACCGTTGTGTATTGGCGCGGGGTTAAAACATAACCCGTGGGTTTTGTTATTTAACCAATGGTTTAACATGCGCGGGAGTTCCAACGGTTATGGCGGTTTAACCACTCATTTTCCTAGTCCAAGGTTCCATGCGCCATACGCCCAGGTGCCGAGGCGGTTAGGGGCTGGCGCGCCCTTAACCGTCCTACGGTTTGCATCGTTGGCGCGGTTGCGTCCGGTGCTGGGTTTTTTTGCGCTTAAAAGAGCGTGTGAGCCAGGTTCATTCAAGGAGGGGTGCGAATTGTAGATCTAGAGACAGCAAGCTTGGAGAAGGAGACTTCCAGGAGGCCTATCTTTCTCATTTTTCGACCGATTGAGGTGCCGAAAGAGCCCAGACAGGGGTTTTGGGACGCTGGGAAGCCATTGGAGCAGTCCGTTTGTCAGTTTGAGCATTGTAAGACATGTGTTTGAGCACTTTTTGAGCAATTAATAATAATGATCCATTGGAAGCTGGACCAGGAGATGTAGCCCAGAAGAGGGGTGAACTCCTTTATCAATTGCTGTGCACATGTGTTTATGTTCAATGTTTATGCTGCTGTCTATGTTTATTTTTCATAAGTAATCCTTAATTTATGTGTTTCAAACTGATCCATTTTCTTTAAACACATGACATTTCACTTGCAATAATTATTCAATTTTTTCAAGTCTTCTTCATTTTTAGATCAAGTTGGTATCAGAGCACTGGTTTTGAAGACTTGATTGTTTGCAAGTTTTGTTTCTGATGCTCACAAGGTTGAAACTCACAAGAGGACAAGGTAAACTTGTGGAGCCAAGTTCTTATCCGACAAGGAGGAAGCAGTTTCATTCACCGCAAGTTGCAGAGAGACATTCACCAAGCATGGCTCATGCAGATGATCATGAACATGTTCCGACTGAAGAGGAAGATTTTAGACAGACTATCATACAGTTGAGAGATATGATGAAGGTCATGATGGAATGGAACATGATGTCACAGGGTGAAGGCTCCAACCCTTCAATGCATAAGGGAGGCGGTGGTGACAAGACCTCAAACAGAGATGGAGGGAATGGTGCTTCTCCACCACCCTCTCCTCCATCATCATCATCTTCTTCTTCTTCTTCTACCAGTCCAAAACATCTTCCCAATGGGCATGGTAAAACTCCTTCGCAAATTCCTTCATTAAAGCTTGATATAAAATTTGAGTTGCCACTTTATAATGGAGAAGTTAATGCTGAAAAGTTAGATAACTGGATACGTCAAATTGAAGTCTAT
>ML782819.1:366407-384117 GCA_009831015.1 Picea engelmannii
ATTGAACATGTGAATTTTTTTTTGGATGTTTTGAGGAAAGAACAGTTGTTTTTGAAGTTGTCCAAATGTGAATTTGGCAAAACTTCGCTTATCTACTTAGGCCATATTGTTGGTGGAGGTGAATTAAAAATTGATCCTTCAAAGGTTAAAGTTATTTTGGAATTGAAATTTTGGCATGATACCTTCATTTAATATCTTAGCATATATATCAGTTTCAATTTTTGGAGCAACAAAATTATGATATGAATGGCATGTGGAATACTACAAAGATATTTGGTTGTACTTTCATATGACATGGTATGGAAAATTTGTATTTAAGCAACTATGGTAACAAAGTTATAATTTGTCATGTGGTGATAAAAGGTCCCAAAAGGTTTTTGGTTAGTATAATAAAAACAGGTTTTGCAATATACCATATGTATTTAATAGAATGTTATACTCTAATTATATGATTTCAGGCTCCAACATGAAAAGAATGGTAAAGGTTCCAGACAAGGGAATATAGTAAGAGCTATGATTTTGAGTACTTGTTTTGATTTATGATGGGACATGATGGTTTTGATATCGCGTATATCAGATATTTGAATTGGAAAAATATTTATGTTATAGTTCATATGGGATATGGAAGTGAATGCGTTTCCATGCATTTATGAGACAATATACAGGCTTTAATGCCATGTCATTCCACCCTTTAACAAATTTCAATGGGCTAGGGTTACATCATTTGCACTACTTGGATTGTAGAAAAGAACTATGTTGCATATAGAGAAGGAACCCTCCTGGTTGTTGTATCAATGGTCTTTGCAATGGTATAAACTTGCCATTGGAAATCATAAGTGCACCATATCTTGAGAATCTTTGGAATGAATTCTTTTTTGCAAATGAAATAGTTGTTGTCTTTGTTTGACTTGTCTTGAGTATGAAAGTTCTCCCTTTCCCTATCTTCCATTTCATAAAAAAATGTATTTAAGAAGAATTGTAAAAATTGATTTTATATAATGGTTTGGTTTAAGTTGTTTTGGCTAACTATCATTCTTTCACTTTATATCATATGGTCATTGTTGGTCGAAATATTTGGATGGTGGATTTTGTAGAAATTTTAATACAAATTATGTATTGCTTGGATTCTCCTGATCTAACAATTATATGCCACTATTAAATACAGAATCGCTTCTACTAATATTCTTGTGAAATTTAAAACACGATCTCCAATTGCAATATCAAGAAGAAAGATCAATCACACATAACACAGATGTTTTTACCAGGAAAGAATAAATCTAAAAACCCCACTATCATATATTATGTATATATCATGGATCATGAAACAATCTCATACAAAACTCTAATCCAAGAGCTCTCAGTACAATATACAATCGTCTCACACCATCATACAAAAATTGACAAATTCATGTGCCAATTTACTTCTTCCAGACAACCTGCCTCCTCTGCGCAAATCCCTACTGATGGAAATCCCTGCAATGAATGAATTCCACTTGCCTAGGTTGTGCAATCCTCATGGGCACATCCAATCTGTGTGTGGTTTCATGAGTGCACTCACTAATGTCACAAATTATAGTCAAATTGTCCCTTTCACCTGTTATCTCAACTTGGTCTCCACTGGATCTGACATGCATGTAATTAACAATGGTAAATATTTAGTTGCATGTGAGATCACTGATTGTGAATTAATTAATAATTAATTCACTAATCTCTCACTAGTGTAATTTTAATTACAACTAGTACAACTGAGATTAACTCACTTAACTGAGTTAAACTACTTCACAACTCACATAACTACACATCCAACTCTGTTACAACTAATTCGACTTGCATGTCCCACCAATCAACCTTTGAACTTGAATTTCCTATAGCTAACCGATTTGCCACTTCAGTTAACTATTTCCAAGTGCTCATTGAGAATAAACCAATATTTATTGTCCAACTATTATTAAGGGATAATAATAGTCGACATACATCTATAAATAGAATTCACTCACCATATATAAATAGAAATCATCTATAAATAGAATTTTCTCATCATGTAAAAATAGACTTCCACCTAAAAATAGCCTGAGGCTCCATCCTAGTGTAGGTGCATAATTTTCACTAGGATCTTCTTGTTGAATCTCAATACTCCCTCTCAACAAGAAAGGGATTATCCTTCACCCCGATCCTGTCTCTATGGTATTTGAATTTGCTCCTGGTGAGCACCTTCGTCAAAATGTATGCATCCTGATGTTTCGTAGGAATGTACTGAAGAAACATGATCTTCCACTGCACAAAATATCTTATATGATGATACCAGATATCTATATGCTTAGATCTATCATGAAACACATGATTAATTGAGAGTTTAATGCAATTTTATTTATCACAATGAATCACTGCCAGATCTAAATGAGAACCAAACAAACCAACCAATATCTTTCTCATCCAGATAGCCTCACATGCAACTTGACTCGCTGCCATGTATTCTTCTTCCACTGAACTGAGTGCCAGGGATATATGCTTCCTCTTGTAACAAGAAACAACTATAGATCCGATACTAAATATCCCCCTTGATGTTCTCTTTCTATCCATTGGGCTGCCCACCCAATCTGCATCCATGAAGCCATGCAACTTCACCTCATCCGTATGTCTATACCATAATACATACTCATATGTTCCCCTCAGTTATCTCAGGACATTCTTACCTTCCTTCCAAAATAACTTGGTAGGATTAACCATTGCTTGACTTAGTTGGTTAACCGCATAGAAAATGTCTAATCTCGTGTTCACTAGATACATTAGTGAACCCACTAACTGTCGATAGACAGTAGAATCCACTACCTCTCCAAAAGTAGAATCCTCTTTCCTCTAGTTTCCTGGAAGAGGAGTATCCATGGGTTTGCATCCCTCGATGTGAAACTTACCCTATATCTCCCTTGCATACTTTCCTTGAGACACAAAAAGTTCACCATCTCGCTGCCATATTTCCAATCCAAGCAAATAATGAAGAAGGCACATATCCTTCATCTCAAACTCCTTTACAAGGACCTCCTTGCATGAGTGTATCAGCTGCTAATAACCAATTATTATTAAATCATCAACATAAAGAACAATGATTAAAATTTTACTCTTGTAGATCCATCTCGAACCTACCACTGATTTTTCGACCAGTCTTGGGACAATTTCCCATGCACTATTTTGGAAAGAGGAGTCATACTTCTCCACCATTGCATCAACCCAAGTGGGATCCTGCACTTCTTCCTAAAAGGAAGATGGTTTAGTCACAATAAATTTTCTCATGAGATCCATGTATCCAGTAAATCGATCAGGAGACTGTCTCTGTCTACACTATGAAGTAGGGGCTCCTACATTATGTGCAACATCTAGTCTCAATATATTAGCTTCCGTTGTGCACTTTCTACCATTTCTGATGGATGTATCTACATGTGTGGCTTCCTCCACTCCATGAACCTCCTCATGTGGTTGATCCACATCTTGAGACTCATCTTTGGGAACAACAGTTCATCCTCTGCATGCAAGTCTAGCTCCCTCTCAAGCGACAACTGCATGGCTTTCCCTTCATCGAATTTTATATCCTGTCGCATAATAGTCATATTATTGTTAGGAAAATACACACAATAATTCTGGGGTGTTTCTTTGTACCCCACAAATATTCCGACTTTAGCAGTCGACTCCAGCTTCTTCCTGGCATTCTTGGTCACATGCACATAAACAAATGAGCCAAAAATCTTAAAATGAGAAACATTAGGTTTCTTACCAGTGAAAGCTTCTTCAGGTGTACTCATGCCAAGTACTCTATGAGGACAATGGTTTTGCACATAAAACACAGTGTTTCATGCCTCCTCCAACAAATGCATTGGTAGTACATGATCATGCAACATCGCTCATGTTGCACCAAAGATCGTTCTATTCTTCCTCTCCACGACCCCATTTTGTTGTGAGTTATGAGGCTCTACGAGTTCTCTTAAAATTCCTTCTTTTTTGCAGAAGTCTTTGAATTTGTTAGAGATGTATTCTCCACCATTATCTCTCCTCAGAGCCTTCACTTGCTTCCTTGACTCTTTCTCCACCAATTCTTTAAACTCACAGAAATTTGAGAATGTTTGATCCTTCTTCTGCATGAAGAAGATCCAACATTTACAAGAAAAGTCATCAACAAAAATAACATAATACTTATGTTTTGTTATTGAAGCAACCAAGAATGGTCCACACAGATCTGTGTGAATTCTCTCCAAGATCACCAAAGCATGGTTCTCCTTTTCATGAAAGGTGGACTTTACATACTTCCCCATGGTGCAACCCTTGCACTGATCTAACTAAGCAAGCGTTCCCATTGGAAGTCCAGTAGATATTTCCTGCATGATTTTCAAGGCTCCATGATGAAGATGGCCCAATCACTTGTTCCATAATTCACCCTCATCCTAGCTCACAACCTTTTATGCCTTTCCCATCATGGAAACGCAACCATCTACCTCTAGCTTGTAGAGATTCTTAACTTGAATCCCTATATTCTTGACTTGACTCATTGTTTTATGTCGTAGGAAATCTTTTCCATCGCTGAAAAAAATGTCATATCCTCTGTCCTCCAACATTGCGACTGAGACCAATTTTTTCTTCATACCTGGAACATGCATAACATCTTTCAATTGAAATGGTTTACCTGACTCCCTCTAAAACTTAATGTTACCAATGCCAGTCACACTGTATCGTCCATCATCACCCATCTTTATATGCATTTTCAGATCTCTCTCCTCTAAGTCACTGAAAAGTTCCTTATCTCCTGTCATGTGGAAGGAAGCGCCATTATCCAAATACCACACTGATCCCAATGCACTTGATACCATGCATGCGATAAAGGAGAAGTCAAGTTCAAATTGCGAGACAAGGGCCTCACCAGCTGCAGCTCCAACAACCTTCTTTTTATTCTTCTTCTGTGGACAATTAGTAGCGAGATTCCCATGTTCATGACAGTTAAAAAACTTCACTTTGGACAAATCCAACTTCTTTCCTTTAGACTCGGATTTTGAATGGAATTTCTTCCCCTTCCCTTTCCTTGCCTTGGTATCCAAAGAAAAATCCTCTTCATCATCATTCTTTGATGAAGATCCATATCTGGTGTTCCTCCTAAACTCCTCCTGCACCAAATCTGACCACAGTCGTTCCCAATCTAGCAATTTTTCCCTTCCATTGACAGAGTCTTGATAACTGTGCCAATTTTTGGGAAGTCCTAGGAGAGCCAAGCTCACCAAATCATCATCAACAACTTTTATTTCCACACTCCCCAACTCATCCCGACATTGGAAAAACTTTGTGAGATATTTTGGAATGGAGTCGCCCTTCTCCATCTTGATCTTCCTAAGTTTATCTTTGAGCACCAATTTCCTATGGTCACTGTTGTTTTGGAATAGATCCATCAAAGTATTCCACATTTCATATGGTTTGACTTTCCCATGGAGGCTTGAGACAATGTGGTCTCATACTCCCTCCAAGAGGATCCTCCTCGCCTTTTCCACTTTCTTTTTCCATGCATCAATATTTGTAGTGTCTGCAACATCTGGCTAAGGAAAATCTTTGTGAATGAATTCCTTCAAGCCATTGTCTTCGAGTACTACCTCCATCCTGTCCTTCCAAGCAATGTAGTTCAATATTCCCTCGAGTGCATACTCTAACCTCAAGCCATTTAAATCCATTTTGATCTTGAATCAGCTGTAGCACCAAGAAAGTCTTTCTACGAATTCAAATTCTATCCAATCACAAACTCAGCTTCTGCAATTTCCCCTGCTCTGATACCATGTAGAAATTTTAATAAAAATTGTGTGTTGCCTGGATTCTCCTGATCTAACAATTATATGCCATTGTTAAATACATAATCTCTTCTACTAATATTCTTGCATAATTTAAAACATGATCGCCAATTGCAATATCAAGAAGAAAGATCAATCACACATAACGTAGATGTTTTTACCAGGAAAGCATAAAGATAAAAACCCCACTATCATATATTATGTATATATTATGGATCATGAAACAATATCATACAAAAATCTAATCCAAGATCTCTCAGTACAATATACAATCGTCTCACACTGTCATACAAAAATTGACAAATTCATGTGCCAATTTACTGCTTCCAAACAACCTGCCTCCTCTATGCAAATCCCTGCTAATGGAAATCCCTCCAATGAATGAATTCCTCTTGCCTAGGCTACACAATCCTCATGGGAACATCCAATGTGTGTGTGGTTGCACGAGTGCACTCACTAATGTCACAATTGATAGTCAAACTGTCCCCTTCACCTGTTATCTCAACTGGGTCTCCACTGGATCTGACATGCATGTAGTTAACAATGGTAAATCTTCAGTTGTATGTGAGATAACTAATTGTGAATTAATTAATAATTAATTCACTAATCTCTCACTAGTGTAATTTTAGTTACAACTAGTACAACTGAGATTAACTCACTTAACTGAGTTAAACTACTTCAAAACTCACATAACTACACATCCAACTCTGTTACAACTTTAAATCACTCAATTACAACTAATTCGACTTGCATGTCCCACTAGTCAACCTTTGAACTCAATTTTCCTATAGCTAACTGATTTTCCACTTCAGTTAACTATTTCCAAGTGCTCATTAATAATAAACTAATATTTATTGTCCAACTATTATTAAGGGATAATAATAGTCGACATACATCTATAAATAGAATTCGCTTACCATCTATAAATGTTCAACAACACAGGTATTCCAATAGAGGACAAACACCTTCACTAACCACTCACACAACCAGATCAAAGATCAACAGACCGATGTTTTCACGTGGTAAAACCCCTACGGGGAAACATCCATGGCCCCAACCAACGCGACCACTTGGAGCAGTTTATTAATGCAAAGAAAAAGATTACAGAGAGATTTTACAAGATAGTTTCTCACAATCGATCATCGGCAAATGATCCTCCATGCTATTTAAATAGAGATCATGGACCAATCAGGTGTTAATCCATGGATCAATGGTCGTTAAGATCGAGGATAGTATGAATCGTCGGATCACTCTATGTCGGGAACATATCGTAACCATCAGATTTCCTAACTACAAATGCATACTAAAGAAACACACAAAGAAACACACTTTTACCTAACAACATATTTGACCAAGTAGATCTTAACTAACTCCTAAGTGTCTAAATATCCTAACATCCTCCCTTAAGAACAACTTGGGATAGGATTGAAGGATTTACAATAGTGACACAATAGGAGAATGAAGGAGGCATTAGAGCCTATCCCCCCTTAATGACAACTTCCTGAACTCCTAACATAGATCAAAGTTTGGAAAACTTCACTTATGTAAGAGACTTTGTAAAAATGTCTGCAACTTGATCTTCTGTAGGGAAAAAGATCATTTCAATAACTTGATCATGAATTATCTTTTTGATGAAGTGCATGTGTAGCTCAATGTGTTTTCTACACTGATGTTGAACTGGGTCTTTGGCGAGATTGATGACACTCTGATTATGACACCAAAGGTTGGTCGGATGTTGGTGCTGGAATCCAAACTCTGAAAGGATCTGTCGAAGCCACAGGGCTTCCTAACTTGCATTTATAGCTGCTCAATACTCTGCTTCTGCTGAAGAAAGTACAATAGCCTGTTGTTTCTTACAGGCCCAAGTGAAAGGTCCCAAACCAAGGATGAAAACATAACCTGTAGTAGACTTTCTATCATCAAGGTCGTCGTCCCAATCTGAATCAGTGAAACCAACCAATAAAGGATTCCCCCCTGAACTGTAATGTATCCCGAACTGAATTGTACCACGAACATAAAGAAGTATCCTTTTAGATTCTTTCCAATGGCTTTCATGGGGTGTTTGCATATACTGGGAAACAAGACCAACAACAAAGGAAAGATTAGGATGGGTATGAGTCAATTATAAGAGGCTACCAACTAACTGATGATACAGGGTGGCATCAACTTCAGGAGAAGTACAGGTGGAAATAAGATTGACTCCAGACTAGAAGGGATAAGGGGTTGGTTTACAATCGTCCATGTGAAAGCGACGAAGAAGGTCACAAGCATACTTAGACTGGGAAAAAAAAATTCCTTCATTGGTTTGCAAAACTTGGAGGCCAAGGAAATAGTGCAAAAATCCTAAGTCTGTCATTTCAAATTTCTTCCGAAGGCCAGTTTTCACATGGTTTAAAAGTTTTGAGTCACTAATAGTAAGGATAAGGTCATCAACATAAAGGACAAGGATTATGAGATGGCTTCCTAATTTCTTGGTATAGACATTAGGATTAGAATGGAACCTAGAGAATCCAGTGGAAATAAGAAAGGTGTTCATTTTGGCATACCAAGTTCGTGGAGCTTGCTTGAGAACATACAAAGATTTCTTAAGGCGACAAACAAGGCTAGAGTCATTCTGGACATAGCTAGGAGGTTGTTCCATGTATATTTCTTATTGAAAATATCCATTCAAGAAGGCGGATTTAACATCCATCTAATGGACCTCCCATTTATGTGAGGCATCAAGGGAAAGAACAAGTCAAATGGAATTCGTTTTGGCTACAGGGGAAAAGGTTTCATGATAGTTAATTCCTTCAAATTGGGAAAATCCTTTGGAAACTAAACGAGCCTTGTGTCTTTCAACACTTCCATCTGATGGATACTTAGTTCTGTAGACCCATTTACATCTGACAAGTTTTCTTTCTTTTGGAAGAGGTACAAGATCCCAAGTATCATTTTCCATTAAAGAACGATACTCTTCATTCATTGTTGTATCCCAATATGGATGACCTGAAGCTTTTGCAAATGTCTCTGGATCATGATTTTTTGAAACTTGATCCAAAAGAGAAGAGGCTTGTTAAAACTGTGAACATGTCCTACGCTGATCTGAAGGATCACCAACTACTTCTCGTGTTGAACAAACCCATCTAGGAAGCGGTGGAGCTGGTGTTGGTTCAAGTTCAAAGGACTCATCTAGAGGAGGGTGAGCAGGTGGAGGTGGATTTTCATCCTCACTGTCATCATTTGAAGAAGAAACTAGATCAGAAGAAGGCACAAATGCCAAATATGGCTCGCAGGACGAAGAAGGCACAACCGCTGAATTAGGCTCACAGGCCAAAGAAGGCACAAATGTCAAATTATGCTCGCAGGACAAGATATTTTCATCAAATTTAACATCTCTTCTAATAATAATTTCATTACAATGTGATTGAAGAAGTCTGTAACCTTTGACATCTTCAGAATAACCAACAAATATACACTTCTCACTTTTAGGCTGCAATGCTTTCCTTTTCTCATCAAGAATGTGAGCTCATGCTATACTGCCAAATACATGGAAGTGACTTACATCTGGTTTGATTTTTGTCCAAGATTCTTCTAGTGTTATATATTTTAAGAGCCTTTGTGGGTGTGTGGTTTACTATGTAATTTTCACAGTTGATGGCTTCCACCCAATAATTTAGATTTAATCCCTTAGATTGGATCATACAATTATCCATTTATTCTAATGTGTGGTTCTTTCTCTCAGCAACACCATTTTGTTGTGGTGTATATGGAACAATGTGTTGCATTTGGATTCCCTGTGTAGTGTAGTAATTTGTAAAATTATTTTTCACATATTCACCTCCATTATCTGTTCTTAACCTTTGAATTTGATGGCCAGATTGCTTTTCTACAAGGGCCTTGTAGGCCAAAAACTTGTCAAAAACTCCGCTCTTAAGTTTTAAGAAGTAAACCCAAGTACCTCTGGAAAATTCATCAATGAAAGTTAATAAATAATTGCACCCAGAAAAAGAAGGAGAAGAAAGTGGACCACACAAATCACTGTGAACAAGATGCAAAGGACCCGAGGCATGCCAAGAGGCACATTTTCCCGATGATGTTTTTCGAGAACACAAACGACACAAACACCATCTTTGCATGAAACAAGAGGAAGATCAGTCACCATCTGTTGATTACATAGTTGCTACAATGAGTGATAGTTTAGATGACTAAACCACTCATGCCAAAGTTTTCTCAAGTCATCACTATGAGCAACAAAAACTGATGAAAAAGATGATGACCCAAAGTTGTCAAACTTGTACAACTTGGTAATATGATCAACAATTCCATTTGAAAGAACATGATTAAGATCTTTTAGATCCTTGATTACAACTTGGTGAGGTGAAAACTCTACGGTTTTACCTTCACCTGAATGAGTGATTTGATATACTGATAGAAGGCTACAAGAAAGACTTGGAACACATAAGACATCATTGAAATGGCCATTTTCTAATTGTATTGTTCCAGATCCTTCAACACTAAGAGATATATCACCACCAACAAATATTTTCTTGGTGTTACATTCATTTAGAGTAGAAAACATGTCTCTATCCTTAGCCATATGATAAGATGCTCCAGAATCAATAAGCCACTTATCAGAAGTAGAAGTAGAAGGTGTATTGAAGGAGAAACCAGAAGCAGAAAGTGCATGTCCATGAGAAGAATAAGAAGAAGTAGAATCAATACTGATGTTGTGCTTCTTCATCGATGCTTCTAAAGCTACCATCTTCTTGAAACATGTGTACTCATCATGACCGTCTTTATCACAATAGTCGCAATGTCTGTTAGTATTCTTATTTTTATATTTTTCTCCTTTGGCACCATTAGGATTTGAAGTTGTCTGAGTGGGTTTGGGACCCTTATATTGCTTGTTGTTGTAGCGAGGATGTTGCTTCTTGGGATACTTGGGTTTATCTTTATGTTGGGAAACTAAGGCTTTGTTAGAGGTACCTGTAGTGCTGATCACTCCAAGTTGTATAAGCTTATCTTCCTCTCTAATCAAAGAAGCACAAAAGGACTCAAGAGTGGGTTTTTCATAAGCTTTCCCTAGAGCCTCTCTCATGGCATAAAATGTAGATACAAACACAGAATATGCACTACCTAGCTTAGAAAGAATAAGATAGATGCAACGCTCTTCCTCCATTTTTATCTTACATTCTTCACATAAAATTTTGAGTGTTTTAAACTTAGATAAATAGTCTGCAAGGCAAGAAAAATCACTTGGATTCAAGGTCAATATTTGATTTTCTAACTGTTGTGCTCGAATAATGTTGAGTTTAACAAACACAGATTCAATCTTGTCCCAAGCTTCTTCGAGGTCATCGATTTCTTGAAGGTGGTACCTTAAATTAGGAGAGATGGACATTCTGATTAGTCCTCATTCTTCATCATTCCTATTATCCCACTTGGCTTTCTTATCATCATCAGTGGGTGCTTTTTCCTTTCCTAAGGTAATCTGATACAAACCTTTACTTCTTAATAAATCTTCCATATGAGATTACCATTGGAAGTAGTTATTGTTGGTAAGCAAGACATTACTTGTAGAATCCATATTAAATATGCAAATAATATGGACTTAAAAAATAAGAATGATGATCTGGATGGAAAGAGATCAAAAAATTATGCGGTTTAAAAAAAAACCAACACTGAAAACAGACTTCCGATGTGAGAGTTATGCCCTTTTAAAAAAAATCATAAACGGTAACCAACTGACCATGTGATAATTTAAGTTGCTTTATGAAGTGACTCACTTTTATAAAGAGAAGTGGGGATCACTTTTACAATGAAGTTACTTTATAACAGAAAAGATGCAAAATAAATAAGTCTAAAATAAAATATTAAAGCTACTTATAGTGATTCACTTTTATACTTGAAGTGAAATACACTTTACAATTTTAGCATGAAATTTTTCAAAAAGGTAACACAAGAGAGACTTGAACTCAAGACCTCTTACTTAATAAGGAAATTTTTAACCAAATGGTCTATGTAGAATTCCTACAGAAACCCCAATAGATCTAGAATTCTAGTTAAATTGAACACATGCAATTTGTTGATATTCAAGAGATGAGAGAAAGTTTTTTCTCCATAAATCAGAGAATTATATTAATAAAAAATGAATATACATGAGCAACCATAGGGATACATTCATAACTCTTCCCTCGTTTGCAGATTAAAGAAATCTTTGTATGGCCTAAAACAGGCTCCCAGAGCCTGGTATGCAAAGATGGATTCTTTCCTACTTTCCATTGGATTCATTCGATGAAAATCGATTGTGCAATGATGATTTTGCCGAATCAATAGCTGAAGTAAGGTTCCCTGTCATAAATAAGTCATCTACATAAAGTACTATCATAAAAAGGGAATCATCATGTTGCAGAAAATAAACATTTGGATCATATTTGCATCGAATGAATCCAATGGAAAGCAGGAAAGAATCCATCTTTTCATACTAGGCTCCGGGAGCCTGTTTTAGGACATACACAGATTTCTTTAATGTGAAAACGAGGGAAGAGTTCTAAATGTATCCCTATGGATTCTCCATATATATATTCTCCTTGATATATCCATGAAGAAATTCACTCTTCACATCCATGTGGTGAACTTCCCATCTGTGAGAAGCGGCAATGGCCAAAAGTAGTCGAATGGAGTCCATTTTTGCAATAGGTGCAAATGTCTCTGTGTAGTCTATGCCATGTACCTATGAGTATCCTTTTGTGACAAGTCAAGATTTGTACTTTCCGATCTCACCATATGCATCAATCTTTGTTTGATATATCCATCGATGTCGAATAAGCTTTCTTCCTTTCATAAGTGGAACCAAGTCCCATGTGTTGTTGTCCATAAGAGCAGAGTACTCTTCATCCATGGCAGCCTCCCAAAGTGGGTTTCCAACAGCCTCAGAGTGTGAATTTGGATCTGAAGCAAGTGACATATAGAAATGTATGGGAAGCAAAGGTTCTATGGAATCCAGGGCTTGAGGAGCCCCAAAAAACTGTGATCTAGTTCTTCTTGTATCCACAATATCACCGACTAGTTCACCCGCATCTTGCAGGGTTTTCTCTGCCCAAGTTGGAAACTGAGTTGGAGCAGACATGACCTTCTCCTCATCCTCTATATCATACCCAAAATGATCCTCTGATGGCTTCTCTAAATTGCTCGAAGAAGTTTCTGACTCCTCCTCATCAGTGACAACAAGCGATTCCTCGGCAGGGTCTTCTGAAAAATCATGCAGTGATTCTTCTTCAAGCTTCACACTTCGAGATAGAATGAAATTTTCAGTGTGAGAGTCCAGAAATATATATCCTTTGACACCTTCAATATATCCAAAAAATATGCATTCAACACTTTGAGGCTCCAAATCCTTCCTCTTATCTGTCGGAATGTGAGCCCATGCTCGTGAACCAAAAATACGTAAGTGCGACACTTTCGGTTTCTTACCGGTCCAACATTCAAAAGGAGTGGTGCCTTTGAGTGATTTGTGAGGAAATCAGTTCTAAATGTATGTTGCACAATTAATAGCTTCATCCCATAGCTTGGGAGCTAATGATTTTGACTGTAGTATACAATTGGCCATCTCTTTTAAGGACCGGTTTTTCCTCTCTGCAACACTGTTTTGTTGTGGTTTATATGGCACTGTGTGTTGTAGTTGTATACCTGCATCAATACAAAGTTTCTGCACATCTTTGTTGACATACTCCCCCCCATTATCAGTACGAAGTATCTTAATCTTACACCCAAACTCATTCTCAGCAAGTGCTTTAAATTCTATAAGGCATTCAAATACTTCTGATTTTAATTTAAAAAAAAATACCCAAGTAAAGAGAGAGAAATCATCTATGAAGGTGAGTACATATCGAGCCTTACTGATTGAAGGCTGCAGGAATGGGCCCGTGATGTCACTTGAATCAGCCCAAGAGGTGAAGAATCTCTCTGTGCCTTTCCTTTGTCAAACTTTTTCTCTGGATGCTTGCCAAGAATGCATCCTTGACATACACTGCTTGTGAATTTAATCCTTCTACCATGTTTTCCTTGCTGAGTTTATGCAAGTACTTATAGTTTAGATGGCCAAATATTTCATGCCATAACCTGCTGATATCATTAGATTGTGACAGAAATACAGTGCTAATAGATTTAGGAACTGTTGGACCATAACCCTAACTTACATTAGTTTATACCTAGATTAGACTCCTAGATCTTGGTTAATAAATTTATTTACACTTTATTTCACCTAATTTGGCCACATAGAGAAGAAGGGAACCTTATCCCTAGATTTTAGGGAAAACTGCTAATTTTAGATCAAGACTCAACTCCCGGTTCTTGATTTTCTCGATTTATTCTTGATTTTCTTGATTTATTCATGATTTATTCCAACTCCCCCATGAAAAAAATCATCTATTATTGGGGAATGCGCACCTCCTCTTTGAGTGAGAGATTTATTCCTTAATTAATGATTTTTTTCGTTACTATTATTAGTAACTACTATTTCGGGTTAGTTAAGTGAGTTGGAACTGCTTCTCTTGTTAGTTAAGTGAGATTAAGTGAGCTAATGTGCATCACTTGAATCTTGTGGAAATTAATGAGTGTGTGACATGTATATTTAGTGGTCTAGGTCGAACTATGTGGTCTCCCTTAGCTTATGACACCTATTTTAGCTATTTCTAGCTTTTTTTTTACTAGAATTTCTATGTTGGAAATTCTATATATTCACCTCCTCTCTTCTTTTTGAGGATGGTTGCTCATGTATATTCATTTTTTATTAATATAATTCTCTGATTTATGGAGAAAAAAATTTCTCTCATCTCTTGAATATCAGTAAATTGTTTGTGTTCAATTTAACTAGAATTCTAGATCTATTGAGGTTTTTGCAGGAATTCTACATGGTATCAGAGCTAGATTGAATCTAGTGGATTGTACACGGTTTTATTTGTAGGTATAGATCATCAGGAGGTATAGAAAGAAGAAATGGATCATCTCTCTCAGCCCACAAAACTCATTCTAAATCCTTTCAATTACTTCGAATGGAAGACATAGATCTCTCTGCTCCTCCGAAGCAAAGGGCTTTACCGGGGAACAAAGGGAATGGAGAAAGAACCGACTGTTGCAGTGGAGAAGATAAAGTATTTCAATAAATTAGATGAAGCAATCGGGATGATATGCCTATCAATTTCCAGAGATCTCCTCTTTCATGTCAGTATATCCACTACTCCCGATGTGGTCTGGACCACATTGGAAGGACTATTCAGCAAGCAGGATGCGATGAGAGTGCATCAATTGGAGAATGAACTCATATCCCTAAGTCTAATTCATTTTAGCAACCTGCAATAATTCTTCACCAATTTCAAATCCATCCTCGTTGAACTTAATTCATGTGGAGTCACGAAAGAGGAAGAACAACTCATCCTTTCAATTCTCTCGAAATTAGGCCCTAAATATTTCATATTTGTGTCGTCTTTTCAAGCATCTAAATTGACTCAGGAAAAATGGAAAATTCCTCCATTGAATGATTTCATTGCAGCATTGACTCAAGATAAAGCTAAGTTAGTCCAAATGGGTGCCATCAAGTGTTCCAAGAACCAATCACTTGCGGTTACTAATGCTCCAAAGAGCAGTGGAAAAGACAAGAAGAAAGGAACGTGTGAATTTCCTGAATCGAAGAAGGAGAGATACGCACAATCTTCAAATAACTCTTCTGAGTCTAAGGGTAAGAAGAAGAAGGAAAAAACACTTTGCAACTACTATTCCAAAGGTTTTCATCCCGAAGAAAATTGCATGAGGAAGACTATCGATGAGATGGCTAAGCAATTGCAGCAACACAATCTCACGATGCCCGAAAATGAAAAGAAGAAAGATGATAATAGAACGGGAGGGAGAGCATGAGATGGTCATGATTTAATGGTTGTCACATCCACTCCATCATCTTGGATCCTTGATTCAAGTACATAGAACCATATGGATGCATCAAAAGATGAATTTTCCTCCATCGAAGAAAGCACCAGATCCCCAATTTACTTGGGAGATGCCACACCTGCAAAGGTGTGTGGAGAAGGAATTGTTGATCTTGAAGGGGGTTACTTCACAAATGTGCTTCATGTTCCCTCACTGTCCGCAAATCTTCTCTCGATATATCAGATCACTCATTCCGGCTCTGGAAGGAAGGTGGAGTTCACTCCGGACTCCGAAGTGATTACCGACATTTCCACAGGCTCACAACTTTCACATGGAATTGCAGATCATGGTTCTCGTTTGTATTTCTTCTCCCACTTTATTCCTGTAGAATTCCTGCAGAAACCCCGATAGATCTAGAATTCTAGTTAAATTGAACACAAACAATTTGTTGATATTCAAGAGATGAGAGAAAGTTTTTGCTCCATAAATCAAAGAATTATATTAATAAAAAATGAATATACATGAGCATCCATCCTCAAAAGGAAGAGAGGAGGTGAATATATAGAATTTCCAACATTGAAATTCTAGTAAAAAAAAAACTAGAAATAGCTAAAATAGGTGTCATAAGCTAAGGGAGACCACATAATTCGACCTAGACCACTAAAGATACATGTCACACACTCATTAATGTCCAAAAGAGTCAATTGATGCACATTAGCTCACTTAAGCTCACTTAACTGACAAGAGAAGCAGTTCCAAAATCTAGGGAGTTGAGTCTTGATCTAAAATTAGCAGTTTTCCCTAAAATCTAGGGATGAGGCTCTCCATGACAGATTTGGGATTGTTGCACTACTTTCTTGGTCTTGAAGTTTCTTAGTATACTTCAGGGATCAAGATGGCACAGTCTAAGTATGCATTAGATCTACTTTTCCGCTTTCAGATGACAAATTGCAAGCCAAAAACATCTCCCTTTCTTTCAGGGGACAGATTTGAGGATGCGGGTACTACACCTTTGGTGGAAAGTACACTGTATAGACAGTTGGTTGGGAGTTTGTTCTATCTTACTCACACCCAACCTGATATCTCTTTTGCAGTAGGAGTTTGTTCTAGATATATGCAGGAGCCTCATGAGCTTCACTGGAAAGCTGCAAAGAGAATCCTTAGATATGTGAAAGGTACTCCTAGTTTTGGTATCTTTTATGCTGTAGATTGCCCACTTTCACTAATTGGGTATATAGATTCTGATTGGGTTGGAAATGGTACAGACCGCAAGTCCACCTTTGGTTATGTTTTCATCTTTGGTTCAGGGCCATTCTGTTGGTCTAGCAAGAAGCAATCCATGATTTCTTTATCTACAATAGAGGCAGAGTATAGAGGTGCAGTGAATGCAGCTACACAGGCTGTTTGGTTGCGGGGGTTTCTCTCCGATTTTGGTATTCAGTATCCACTTCTGACTATCATATTTTGTGACAATCAGGGGTCCATTCAGATATCGATTGATCCAGTTCAGAGGCAGAGGACCAAGAACATCGAGATTCACATGCATTAAATCCGCGAGTTGATCCGTGACAGAGTCATTTCACTGCAGTATTGTCCCACAGAGCAGTAGGTTGCAGACATATTCACCAAGTCCTTCACTGAAAAGAAATTTTCATAACTGAGAGCTATGCTTGGAGTGGTGGAGACAACTGAGTAGGTCACATTTGGCCACTCAACATTTTTTTTTCGTCTTTTTTTGGGGGGGGGGTTTCCCATGAGGTTTTCCCTCTTTCCTCTTTTCATGAGGAGTTCTTTTATGTAATGAGTACCTAAAATGGCCAAGTTGTCGGGACTCAATTTTTTTTTCATTATAGTTAGGCTTAAGGGGGGGTGTTGGAGAATAACCCTAACTTACATTAGTTTATACCTAGCTTAGACTCCTAGATCTTGGTTAATACATTCATTTACACTTTATTTCACCTAATTTGGCCACATAGAGAAGAAGGGCACCTCAT
>ML782819.1:391177-437648 GCA_009831015.1 Picea engelmannii
CTGTGTCCTTCACTCCAAGACGACCTCGTAGAGAATGGAATTTTTTCTCAGTGAAGGTCTTGGTGAAAATGTCGATCATCTGTTTTGCTGAAGGACAGAACTATAAGTCGATGATCCCCTTGTGTACTAAGTCCCAGATGTAATGCATGTGGATCTCGATGTGCTTCATCCACTGCCTCTAAACTGGATCTCTGCAAAACTTCAGAGTGCTCTGGTTGTCACACCGGATGACGATCGGCCGATGAAACTGAATACCCAACTCAATGAGAAAATGTTGTAGACACATAGCCTAAATGGTTATGTTAACTACCCCTCTGTACTCTGCCTTAGCTGAAGATAGAGCAATGACAACTTGCTTCTTCCTAGACCAACAGATAGGCCCGGAACCAAGACTGAGTGAGTAACCAGATGTGGACTTGCGATCAATGCTATCGCCAGCCTAATCGGAATCAATAAACCCAATGAGATATAATGTAGAGTCTATTTCATAATGAATCCCAAAGGTGATGGTGCCTTGTACATATCGAAGGATACGCTTTGCATCTTTCCAATGTAGCTCATGCGGCTCCTGCATGAACCTGGAAACTATGCCAACTGCATATGAGAGGTCTAATCCGGAGTGTGTGAGATACAAAAAGCTCCCCACTAGCTGTCTGTATAGTGTGCTGTCAACCATTGGAGTCTCCCCACCATCCTCAAGTTTGACTCCTGATAGGAAATGAGTCAGAGCAGACTTGTAGTTTGTCATGTGAAATATCTCAAGGAGATCTCGTGCATACTTGGATTGAGACAGTTTGATGCCTGATGCATCCCGATTGATCTCAAGTCCAAGGAAGAAGTGTAGCGAACCCATGTCTGTCATAAAAAACCTGTCATGAAGAATCCTCTTGACTGAAGCTATCGCCGAAGTCTAGCAACCGATGATCAACAAATCATCGACATACAGAACTAAAAGTAGAAGTGAACCATCCATCCTGAGCATGTATACATTTGGGTCTGATTTACAATGTATAAAGTTCCGTGACAACAAGTAGGAGTCCATCTTGGCATACCATTCCCTCGGATCTTGCTTGAGGCCATAAAGTGACTTCTTCAGTCGACAGACCAAAGATGAGTCCTGCATAAATACTTGGGGCTGCTCCATGTAGATCTCCTTAGAGAGATCACCGTGAAGAAATGCATTCTTCACATCCATCTGATGGACTTCCCATCCCTTGGCTACCGCAATGGAAAGGGCCAATCGAATGGAATCCATCTTCGCTACTAGAGAGAAGGTCTCATCATAGTCAATACCATGAACCTGCTGAAAGCCTTTGGCAACAAGCCTGGCTTTGTATCTTCTGATATGTCCATCTGTTGTGCTCTTGCTCCTATAGACCCATCTGCATCTGACAAGTTTCCTCCCAGAAGGAAGGGGAACCAGATCCCAAGTTTGGTTCTCGAGGAGGGAGTTGTACTCCTCCTGCATGGAGGATTCCCAAAAGGGATTTGCAGTAGTCTCACCATAAGACTATGGATCACAAGACTGAAACAAGAAAATATTCTTGGAAGGAAATGGTTTAGTGGAAGTGAGTGCAATAGGAGGCTCCTCGAAATTAGATCGAGTCCTCCTAGTATCGGTTGGATCACCAATGAGATCCCCTGCATCCTGAAGAGTAGTCTGTGCCCACTTGGGCCTCTGCTCTGGCTCTGTAACTGCATATGGATTCTCTGAATTTTCATCTGACTATACTGACTTTGAATCTAAATCATCTGATTCCTCTGAATCATAACTCTCATCTGAAGAATAGTCATCATGTGCATGCTCGTCATCTCAGATAGGTGGAAGAGTGAAGGTGTCTGCATGCGACTGCTGAGGTACATGCGAGACACTTTCCTCGAATTGGACACTACGCTCAATGATGAGTTGGTCTGAGGAAAGATCAATAAGCCGATATCCCTTCACAATGTCAGGGTATCCAACAAAAATGAAATCAGTTCTCTGTGGATCAAGTGCCTTCCTCTTTTCAGAGGGAATCCAGGCCCATGCACGTGAACCAAAAATGTGAAAGTGGGCCACTTCTGGTTTGAGGCCGCTCCAAGCCTCGTAGGGGGTCTTATCCTTGAAAAATATATGAGGACATCTGTTTTGGATGTATGTTGCACAGTTAAGTTCTTCGGCCCATAGTCTCTGTGGTAGTGACTTTGCATGCAACATGCAAAATGCCATCTCCTTTAGAGATCTGTTTTTCCGCTCAGCAACTCTGTTTTGCTGCGGCGTGTAGGGAAATGTATGTTGTAACTGAATCCCTGCCTCATGGAAAATATTATGAATCTCATGATTCACATACTCTCCCTCATTATCAATTCGGAGGACTTTGATCTTCTTTTCGGACTATGTCTCAACCAAAGCTTTGAAATCTTTGAGGTGTTGAAAGACCTCAGATTTTTTCCTGAGAAAGTAGATCCAAGTAAAACGTGAGAAATCATCAACAAAAATGAGAACAAACCTCACTTTGATGATCGATGGATGTGGAAAAGGACCCATGAGGTCATTGTGGATCAGATCTAAAGGTGCGGAAGCTCCCTGAGACTCTCCTTTGTCGAATTTCTCTTGAGGGTGTTTTCCGAGAACACATCCCTCACATACTCCCTTGGAGAAATGGATTTCTAGTAGACCATCAACTAATATGTTCTTGCTAAGTTGTTGCATGTATCTGAAATTCAAATGTCCAAACCTTTCGTGCCATATCCTACTACTTTCATCAGCATGAGTAAGCAGTAAAGCAGAATCAAGTTCAATGAATTCAGAAAATGTATACAATCTAGACTAATGATTTACCTCACCGGTAGCAACCCTGGAGTTGGTTTGCATGTCGTATATGTTTATGGAATTTGGTGTGAATATGAATTTATTTTCGGTGCTGGAATTCTTCATATGATACATGGAGAGAAGGTTGACAAAAAGCTTGGGAACATGCAACACATTCTCAAAGCTTCCATTGGTGAGTTCAATCTTTCCTTTGCCGGTGACTTCAACAGAAGAGTTGTCCCCCATCAGAATAGGAGGACCTTTGCATGCATCCAAATAAGAATAGAATGCTTCTGAGGCATCCATGTGATGTGATGCTCCTGAATCTACGATCCAAGCATCGGGAGAGGAGTTGATTGCAATCAAGGCATGGCTAGAATTGCCTTTCTTGGAATTCAGATCTTCTGGCTTCTTCTTCTTTGCACCCTCAGGGATGCGATCTCCAAGGTTGTTTTTCTAAAGTATCTGATACATTAGATCTATTTTTTTTTCATGCATGTGGATTTCGAATGGAATCCTTTGTGACAGTATGTACATTTCTCTCCTTTTCTTCCCTTTTCTCCTTTGGATCCAGAGGCACCGGTGAAGGGTTTTGTGTACCCTTCCTTCTTCGTATGTGCATGATATTTTTGCTTATATTTATATTTAGATTTCTGATATTTGTGGCTGCCATCATGCACAGTGAGTGCATGCACCCTTGCGCCTTTGATTGTTCCCATGTTGATGAGATTGGTTTGCTCTTGTGTCAGGGATTCGATAAAGTCCTCAAGAGAAGGCATCTTCCAGGTGGCACCAGAGGCGAATCTGACATTATGGAATGTAGATACGAATACTGAGAATTCAGGACCAAGCTTGGAGAGAATGGTGAGAACCAATTGTTTCTCCTCCTTTGATTTATCAACCCCGCAAGCTTTGAGTTGTGACAATAAATCCTTGAATTTTGTAAAGAAATATTGGATATTCTCGGAGCTTTTTGGATCCAATGTGAGCAGCTCCACCTCCATCATGTGTCCCCTCATCTCATCCTATTTTCCAAAGAGCCCTTCCAATATGGTCCAGGATTCATTGGGAGTCTTACATGAAGATATATGAAAAAGGAGATCGGTAGAAATAAGACTGCAAATTGTTTCGAGTGCCTCATCCATGCGATTTAAGTATTCATGGTTAACCTATAAAACCCTCTATATTGGATATGTATGGCTATTTTATCCTTCCATGCAAAATAGTTGTAAGGTGTAAGAATGAATTCTTTTTGGAATTCCATCTTTCCGCTGTCTTCAATCTTTTGTACCTGCAAAAATGTTTTGGTGTAGCTTTTTCTTAGTAGTCTGTTGGCTCTGATACCATGTAAATGTGTTGACCTGCATAGAATATATCTAGCTAAACAATGATACACACATTTGCAGAGAGAATTGGAAAAAGAAGAAGAAGGAGAGAAAGAATGGAAAGAATTCTCAATAACTGTAATGAATAATGAATAATTTACACATGATATACTCTGTATAACTCAATGAGTTCGAATTGAGGTGAACGAAGTTTCCATATTGGTGGTATAGAGTGATATGGACACACACCAATAGTTATGGGAGTGAACTTCCACCTATTCTAGTCTCTCAGGCAGTTACGGGAGTGAACTGCCACCTAGTTGAGTTAACTAGTCAACTAGTCTTCAGTTAACTAACTGAACAGAAAGTAGTGAGGAGTTAAATCAAGGAATCAAGGCTAATGTACCACTTTGGTGATGATACTAAGGCAAGGTCGAATTATCATGGTGATGATCCCAATGTTGCATGGTGATGATCCCAATGCAACATCTAAACTCAACTCAACTAGTCAAACTGAAGTGTGAACTGAAAGAGAATATTCTCTAGGTGGAATATTTTCTCCTAAAATATAGGAGACTAGATAATGACTAATAAACAAATAAAAAACTTAGGAAAAATAAATCATAGGTGTGTGTGTGAAGTAACTCCAACAGAAACTCCATTTGCTGCTGCATTTTCCTTAGGTTCTAATACCCCAATCTCCTATTAAAGTTGCGCTATCTCATTCACTACAATATCCTTGTTGTTAAATCCTTGTATCCCTATCGTCCAAATAAACCCTAATACACCAGTTTTTTCCATGCATTTTGTCTAATATTTGATATCTTATGTACCCATCATCATTCCAGACATATTCATAAACAACCATGGAACAAAACAAAGAAAAGAAGAAAGTTCACAAGGGAGGCGACATAGTGAGATTCGAACCCCAAGGTTTGCAGTTGTTGGACTCAAATAGTTTTTTCATAGAATCCTTCCAGGAAGTAGGATGCCTTACATTTTATGAGAATATATAGGGAGGACACATGGAGGTGGCAAAGAAATTTTCCCTAAATTTTGAAGGGACCAAGAGAAAGGTTAGATCACTGGAGATTCAAGTCATTGAATAGACAGTTACCTCAACAACAAGGATACCCATGCAAGGTGAAAGGTGGTTCAAGGGAAAACCTCTAGATTCCTCCTATTGTAATGACTATTTCAAAGAAGAATTTAAAAATGAGAACCTGTCAAAAGGATTGCCTAGAAATTACATGCTTGAACATCATGATAAGTTGTTGAGGGTAATACAAGGATATTTCATATGCAAATGGAATTTCAACAAGGTATACCTTTACCATATCAAATTGCTCATGCACTTTACAGGTACGAAATCCCTAAACCTCCCATATTATCTTTCTAGGAGCATGGGGAAAATGGATGATAAATTACAAGCTAAGTCAAATCAAGTTAAGCCCATTATTTCTTCACTTCAGTTTCATTAAACTCTTGGTCCTTGAAGAACTCAAGAAAGAAAAAAGAGAATGGAATTAGTTTCTGGATGCATTAGGGTTTTTGCTGAAACTATTAATTCCCCACCATCCAAAAGAAGTACTCCTTCTACAAGTAGTAAAGCAGTCTCTAGTATTTTGAAAATGTAAAAAAGGAGATAACAAAGAGCATCTCATTGTGATCGAAACTCCTGAAACTTCAATCGAGATTTCTCATAGCAAAGGATCCATAAAAAGGGGTAAAAACCCATTTCACGTCATTGAAACAATTGTAGATATTGAGAAGACTCCTGACAGTAGAAGAAACAATATAAAAGGTAAAAAACTCATTTTCCCTCCTGAAGAAGAAAAGTGACAAAACCTAGGAAACCATTCACTAGGTCTGCAACAAAGAAACAAGATCATGTAGATGAAAATATTGTAGATGAAGACCTTATAGATGAATATCATGTAGATGAAATTCCTACATATGAAACATTTCAATGTCTTTAAATTAAGGATTTTTTATAATATAAACCTCCATCAGGAAAGAAAGTGAGGTTTAGTCCAGAAACACTTAACAATGAAAAGCTTGGCAGGCCTATAACTAGGTCCTCAACAAGAAAGCAAATCCTAGTTGAGGAAAATAGATATGAGACACCTATTATTTGTGTTTCTAAGGAAGTGGTTGAGGTTAAGTATCCTAAATAAAAATAAGACATGGAAACCAAAAGATTAAAGAAATACTTGAAGGAGGTTGAGGCCGAAATTGTAAAATTAAGGGAAGAAAACATGCAGATGAAAAGGAGGATAGAAGAAGACTTGGACCCGTGTGAAGAATATTTGGAAAATGGAAAAACAATGGTCAAGAGGTATCTACCCCTAAAAAAAAAAGTGAAGAATCTATAAAATCATAATGAGTTATTGAGGGCAAAATAAAGACTAATAAAGGAACAAATGGCAAAAAAGAACATAAACTTATAATTCGATAACACTCAGGATAAGTCATTGATTTTTGTTTTGTGAAGTTTATATGGTTTTGGATTGAGTCTGGAACAATTTTCAACATCAGCAAATGAAAAACAGATATTTCACAACAACTCTTGTTGTGAAACTTCCAAAACAAAGATTTCGCAGCAACATGTTCTCGTTGTTGTGAAATCACCAGTCGACATGTAAACGAGTATTTTAAGTTTCCATATGGAATGATTTCGATATGTCAACATCATATTTGGATAATGCAATCATTTTTCAATCGAATATATGTAACAAAAATGTATTAGGGTGTATAAGTTAGTCATAAACTGAAACCCTAAATTGTAGGAATTCATGGCAATTTAGTTGGGAATTTGTTATGAAATTAGTTTATCAGTTGTAACTTCTTTTTTGGTAAGAAACTCTAACTATTTCGACTTCATGTAATCAAGATGAAGTGTAATGTTATTTATTATAATGAAAAATAAAATAGAAGGGTTTGAGAGTTGAGTAAGAATATTGTTGGTTTTTGTAATATTTTATGAATATTAAGGAAAGGTTGGAATACAAGTGCTTAAGTCTTTTGCTCAGATATTCCTGTGTTCAGTTGTTGTAGTATGTGCTCCTAATATATTTGTTATCTCTCTTTGTTTCCATTAAATGCATTATTCTATTTTTTAATGAGAAAGTATTGATGCAAAAATCATTTTCATATGCTCTGTATCTATCTTGTTTCAAATATTCATTTTCAGACTAGTAAGTTTATGCATAATTCATCTAAGCTAGATGATTTGTATGAATTTGAATGTTTTTTTTTTCATCTATCCATATTTTAATATTTTATGTCTAGCAATAGTTGGTTGTCTGGCCTCTAAGATTAAAAGTTTTCTTCCAAGTTCTGAAAACCTTTATTTGATTTTCCTTATGACACCATTCCCACTAGATATTCCTTGCAACCCTACTAACCATTTCATACTCGTTTATTCTCATAGAACCTATCTATTGTATTGATTGAAAAAAAATGATAGGAAGCCCTCTATGGACTGGGAGAAGGATAGTTTCTAGTATGAAAATATGTTTGTGGTTACCTCTGAGGTTTTATGTTGCATACAAGAAAATTATAAAGTGATAACATTTTGGCACCGTTAATGGGGAATGAAGGTGAAATATTCCCTGGGAAATAATGACAAGGTTTCAAGATCTAATTCCTAAGGGTAAATAGAGAATCATGTACAAAATTCATCTGTATAATTTTACCCTGGTGATTTCATTGTTAAGATCAATTATAAAAAGGTCACCCCACTGGAAATCCTGGCTCCCAAGAAGATCCATACAAGGAATAATCAAGACCCAAATCCTCCAGAAGATGCATTTGAACCTGAAAAATTATTAGGAAAAGTTAGAAAAGATCATCTGAGATACATTCAATGTCCTTAGAAAGAAAATTTTCCTTGCCAAAGTGTAAAGTTAAAAGTCTTGAAAAATTTCCCTTTGTTGTGAAGTTTGAAAATTTTCTGGTCCGAACTAAGTCAGAGTCTGATTTAAGTAATACATCATTTGACATTAATAAGTTTAAATATTTATTTATTGTTTCTCCTAGTGTCAATTCCCCAAATCTTAGTTCTAGTTCCCCGAAATGTTTAGTCTTAGGCCAATATTATGTTGGTTGTGGAGCTTGATTATCTTCTTGATTTAGAGGTTTGTTTCAGCCGTTCTTGGACCCCATTCCCTAACGGGGGGTGTGGGGGGTATTTCCCCCCCACAATGTTCACCAGAGGGGTCCAGGGGGGATGGAGACAATTTTTGTAGCCCCCCCCTAGCGAGGGATTCAAGTTCAATGCCCCAGAAGAAAAATATTGAGAAAAGTTGACTTGTAAAATATTGCAATTTCGTAGTCAATCTGGACCATTCATTATAAGGTTGTAGATATTATGGAAGAAGTTATTTTTTATGTTTTTTTTCCTAGAACTAAACCCTCTCTTATGAGGGAATTTTTTATGGATTCGTCAAATCTCATCAGTCATTCATGAAGGAAAAGGAATAAGCTCTCCTTGATCTCGATGTGAAATTGGATTTAGCACATATCGAAGTGAAAGTTCCATATCTAGTTCCCGATGAAGATCCATATGGTAGGATAGGGGTGGAAGAAAGAGAGAAGGCCCCATCAAAGGTGGAAGTAAGAGAAATTGGAAGCAATGAAAGGAAACACAATCTATAATCCATTGGAGGTATTACAAGAAAAGATGGTACATATGTAGACCGAGGTAGATCTACTAATGGATCCATTGTGGTTGTGTATTATCGCGAATATTGTATTCTAAGAGAGGAGGTCGTGGGAAAAATAAGAGGAATTTGCAGTGATTGAGCTGTAGGTTGTATCCCTTCATTTTTCTAGATAATAAACAGGAAGGACCTGATAATTTCTCTAGTGGACATAACCCACACTGGGTGAACCATGTATATCTGTGTCTCTACTATTTTGTGTCTCTTATGTGTTTTATTTCCACATTTTTTTTATTTCTTTGCGATCCTATTTTTCTAACAACTGGTATCAAAGTGAAAGGTAACTTGTAGGAAAATAGGGTTCTTGGTTCGAGTGGGAGCAATGGAGGAAGATGGAAAGTTTAGGGTCGAGAAATTTAACAACCAAAACTACCAGTTATGGAAGATGCAGATGGAATATTATTTATATCAGAAGTATCTATTCCTACCATTGGGAGGAATAGAAAAGAAGCCTATGGTCATGAAGGATGAAGAATGGGAGTTTCTCGATAGAAAGGCACTGGGAATGATATGACCTATCCTAGCAGCGTCGATGGATTTCAATATTTCAAAAGAAAATAAAATGAAGGAAATGATGGATGAATTGGATAAACTGTATGAAAAACTCTCGACATCCAATAATATATTTCTAATGAAGCGATTATTTAATATGAATATGTCATAATGTGGGTCTGTTGTAGATCATTTAAATGAACTTAATATGGTTACTAATCAGTTAAATTATGTAAAAGTGGACGTTGATGACAAGGTCATGGATCTTCTAATCATGTGCTCATTTCCAGAAATCTAGAATGGATTGGTCATGGCTATACGTAACTTTGTCTCTGGTTCAAACACTCTAAAATTTTATGGTGTTGTTGGTGTTATCCTTAGCAAGGAAATGAGATGGAAAAGAACAGGTGAGACATCAGGTAATGCATTGATTATGGAGAATAGAGGAAGACAAAAAGATAGAGGACATGGCTCAGGTAACCATGGGAATTATAGGAAGGGAATATCAAAATATAGAATGGGAAAGACAAAGTATTGAAATTGTGGGAAGAAGGGACATATGAAGAAGACTACAGAGCTCCAAAGAAACAAAGAGATGGAAAACAAGAGAAAAATCAAGAAAAAAATGTAATAGATGATGTGTTACAAGATTCTTTGATTATTTCTGTAGATAATATTTATGAGTCTTGGGTAGTAGATTCAGGGGATTCATTTCATTCCACACCCCATACAAAAAAAGTTCTATATTATGTTCAAGGTGATTTTGGACATGTTAATTTGGGTGATGATGCACCATGAAAAATTATTGGAATGGGAAAGGTACAAATAAAGAAAAATAATGGAAACCAATGGTTGTTGAAAGAGGTAAGACATGTTCCAGATCTAAGGAAAAGTCTAATTTCAACTAGGTAGTTGGCAAGTGAAGTTTTTATATCTATATTTATAGATAAGGCATGGAAGGTCACCAAAGGATCACTGGTGATATCAAAAGGAGAAAAGGTAGGTACATTGTATTTATGTACTGAAAATACTAATTATTCTATATCTTTAGCTTCTACAAGAGTGGATACATCACTGTGGAATCATAGGCTTGTACACATGAGTGAGAAGGGGATACATATACTTCACAAAATAAATGTGTTGCTATATCTTAAACAAATTGATTTGGATTTCTATGAGCATTGTGTTTATGGAAAACAGAAGAGAGTCATATTTCTCAGAGTCGGAAAAGAAAAGAAAAGTCAAAGGTTAGAGATTGTGCATACAGATGTCTGGGGAATAGATCAGGTATCATATCTTTGTGTATTTCATTATTATGTTACTTTTATTTATGATGCAACTAGATAAACTTGGGTTTATGACATTAAAAAAAAATATGATGTTTTTGATACTTTTAAGAAATGGAAAGTTTTGGTTGAGAATGAGACAGGAAAAAAGTTGAAGTGTATCAAATCAGAAAATGGAAGTGAATATTTCATAAAGGAGTTTTATGATTACTATTCATAACATGGGACTCATAGAGAGAAAACAATTCAAAGAAAACCACAAGAAAATGGTGTGTCAGAAAGGATGAACAGGACAATCATGTAGCACGCAAGGAGTACGATATTGCATGTTGGGTTTCCCTTACAGTTATGGGTAGATGTTGTAGATATTTTTTTTACTTAATAAACATAGAACCTTCAATATATTTGGGGGGGTGGAATTCCAGAGGAGGAATGGATAGGTAAAAAGGTAAACTATTCTTTTTTGAAGACTTTCGGTTGTGAAGTATTTTTCGATATTGATAAAGAAAATAGAACAGAGCTTGAGAAAAAATCCAAGAAGTGTACCTTTATGTTAGGACCCTATAATGTACCTTTTTTCTCACACTTTTTTCTATAATTACATCCTTTTCCACTCATATTTAAGCCAACATTATCACCTTAATCTATTTTTCCAAAGGTATATAACGTTTCTTCTCTTTGCTATATGTTTAATTTGTTTTACATGTAATTTTACATTACTCTTAGCCATTAATCAAGAATATATAGTTGCTGAAATAGTTTGAAGACTGCAGTTAATATATCATTGCTTCTTGAAGACCACGTTGCTGAAACAATCAAACATTACACAAATCCCGTTGTTGAAACAGTCTGTGATTTGCGATGCTGAAACAACATTTCACATACAACAGTAACAAGAAAAAGGAGTTGTTACATTGGCCACAACAGCTGTACCTTAAGCCAACACCATTACAACCATCCTTGCTTCTTGAAGACCACGTTGTTGAATCAGTCAAACAGTACGCAAATCCTGTTGTTGAAACAATCCATGATTTGCGATGTTGAACAGTATTTCACATACAGCAGTAACAAAAAAGATAAATAAAGGAGTTGTTACACCGACCGCAACAGCTGTACCTCAAGCCAACACCATTACAACCATTGTAACAACATTTTGCTACGGAAGATCAAAATATCCTATTCTAGCATAGAAGATTAGATCAGACTAAGAATAGGATTTGTACTTACACATGTAATTTTATGCTTAATTGTATTAAGAGGATTCTCCTCTTTAAATAGGGAAGAAATCAACATTAGAGGGGGGAGATTACGGAAGGCTTAGCTAGAAGGGAATTACAGAGAAGGAGCTTGTTCACTTTGGATATTGTAACTCGTCACATTTGACAAATGAATAAAATATCATACTGAGCATTTCTTCTTAGTTCTTTTCATTTTTGTGGAATCTTGTGAGAAGGAGAGGGCCCACCTTCTTCACAAGATTCACCCATTAGTTTTTGTAGTGTGTTAGTGTTGTTTTTATCTATACCTTGTTAAAACTATGTTTTGTTGAAACTTTGTTTCCATTGATTGATTACATTGCTTTCGTACAATTCATTTCTAGGTAATTGTTGATAATTTTGATTGGTAATTCTGTTGCAGAATGAGTTTATGAAAGTGTGATAGTCAGAGATAGGTGTTGAAGATTCCTACTTTGGGGAATAGGGTCCTGTTCTCTGTTACAGAATAAGTCTTCAGTAATTGTTAATCATTTGGATTGGTAATTCTATTTGTAGAATGAGTTTATGAAAGTGTGATAGTCAGAGACAGGTGCTAAAGATTCCTACTTTGGGGAATAGGGTCCTGTTCTCTATTACAGAATAGTTAGTATTCTTTGCAGTATGCTGAAAGGTTCATTTTTCCTAGGTTGTCGTTTCTTAATGTAATCCAGGATTCTTCTGATAATTATTTCCTTTTGAATCTTAAAACTCTGCAATAGATAGATTGCTTTTACTGTAATTCAGAGTAGAACTTCAGTCTTTTCAAAACAAGGTGTGATTAGTGTAACTTTTACTTCAACTTTGGATTTATTTTGATTTTGAGCATATATAGTGTGATATTTCCTTTGAAATAAACAGACTTCCCTCGGTTGACAATTTATGTAACACTTGATTGTTTTAATTAATAAGCAATTATAGTGACCAACACATTATTGGATACAGTGTTAATTATTTTTCCTATCACTTATGAGATTATGAAAATCACAAAATCATTAGGAGTAGAGATGACATATTCAATGAGAAGGTCATGTACAAAGATCAGTTGCAGGGAAAGAAATAGGAAAAAGAAAAACTAGAATACACAGTGCTTGATGAGATCACTGAAATCACAATTCCAAAGGTACCAGAAAATCAAAATGTACAAAAACAGAAGCAACAGGTACCTCAAACTCCTACAAGCGTTGTTAGAATATCTACCAGGTTAAATAGACCCCCTAAATGATACTCTCATTCATTATATTATTTATTGTTGACTGATTCTGGTGAACCAGAATGTTATGAAGAGGTAATGTAGGTAGACACTAAAAAGAAGTAGGAGCAAGGCATGAAAGAGGAAATGGATTCCTTGGTAAATAAATAGACTTAGGACTTGGTTCAGTTTCTTGAAGGAAAAAGATAATTGCAAAATAAATGGGTTTACAAGTTGAAGGAAGAAGATGGAGGAAAAACATGGTACAAGGTTAGACTTGTTGTAAAGGAGTTTTCACAAAATAAAGGTATAGATTTTGATGAAATATTTTCTTTTGTTGTTAATATGACTTCAATTAGGACTATTTTAAGTCTTATGGTATTAGAATAGTTGCATCTTGAATAGTTAGATGTAAAAACAAATTTCATCCATGGGGATTTGGAGGAATATATTTATATGCAACAACCACAGGGGTATGAGGTCAAAGGGAAGTAAAATTTGGTATGCAGGTTGAAGAAGAGGTTGTATGGCCTAAAGAAAGCTCCAAGGTAGTGGTATTTGAATTTTGATAGATTTATGACAGAACAAGGTTATAGTAGATGTCATTCTGATCACTGTGTTTATTTTAAAAGGCTAGAAAATGGAAGCTATATTATATTTCTATTGTATGTAGATGACATGCTTGTTGGAGGGTCTAATATGCAGGACATAAATGTGCTCAAGAATAAATTAGCTAATTCATTTTCAATGAAGGATTTGGGTGCTGCAAATAAAATCCTTGGTATGAGATTAACAAGATATAGGAAGAATAACAAATTGACATTGTCTCAAGGTGAGTACATAGAGAAGGTGTTGGAGAGGTTTAGAATGAAGAATGCAAAACCAGTTAGTACACCTTTAGCCAACCATTTCAAATTAACTAAGGAAATGTGTCCCAAGACACAGGAGGAGATAAAATACATGTCCAATGTCCCTTACTCATCATCAATTGGTAGCTTGATGTATGTGATGGTTTGCACAAGACCAAATATTGCACATGTAGTGGAAATTGTGAGCAGGTATATGAACAATCTAGGTAAAGAACATTGGGCATAAGTAAAGTGGATTCTCAGGTATTTGAGAGGTACTTCTACTCATGAATTATGTTTTGGAGGTTCATACATTTTTCTATAGGGATATTTTGATTCAGATATGGAAGGTGATAAAGATAGAAGGAGTAGCACCACATGGTATGTTTTTAGTGTAGGTGGAACAATAGTAAGTTGTATTTTAAAACTATGGAAGGTTGTTTCACTTTCAAAAGAAGAAGCAGAGTATGTTTCTACTATAGAGGCTAGGAAAGAAAAGATTTGGTTACAAAGGTTTATGGAGGAATTGGGAAAGAAGTAGGAGAATAGCAGGATGTACTATGACAGTGAGAGTGCCATTCATATTGCAAATAAATAAGCCTTCCATTCAAAGGCAAAGCATATACAACTCAGGTACTATTTCGTACGATACGTCTTGGAAGACAAACATTTGAAGTTGGAAAAGATACATACTATCCAGAATCCTATAGACATGTTAACACAGGGAGTAACCAGGGAGTTCCTACTCATTTTCAGTTGGTCTTCAAGCATTAAGGTGAAGATGAAATTTTTTCTAGGTCCAAGGTGGAGTATAGTTCAACAGGCACAACATTTGGATTTGTTGTGATCAATTTCCAAGTGGGAGATTGTTAGTTGTGGAGCCCGATTGTCTTCCTGATTCAGAGGTTTGTTTCAACCGTTCTTGGACCCCAATCCCTAATGGGGGGTGTGGGGGGGATTTCCCCACCAAAATTGTGGCCAAGGGTTTCAAGGGGGCGATAACAATTTTTGTATTCCACTTAGCGGGGGATTCAGGGGCAACGCCCCTGAAGAAAAATATTGGGAAAACTTAACTTGTAAAATACTATAATTTCATAGTCAATCTGGACCGTTCATTATAAGGTCGTATATCTGACAATAGAATTTATTTTTTAGGGATTTTTTCCCTAGAAGGAAACCCTCTCTTATGAGGGAATTTTATTGTGACTATTTATTATTGCAAATATAGTATTCTGAGAGAGGAGGCTGTGAGAAAAAGAAGAGGTATTTACAACAGTTGAGTTATAGGCTGTATCCCTTCATTTTGATGGATAATAAAAAGGAAGGACCTAATAATTTATATCGTGGACGTAGCCCACATTGGGTGAACCACATATATCTGTGTCTCTATTATTTTGTGTATCTTGTGTGTTTTATTTCCACGTTTTATTTTATTTTATTGCTCTTTGATCTTGTTTTTCCAACAACTGGTATCAGAGAGAAATGTAAATTGTAGGAAAATAGGGTTCCTAGTTTGAGTGGGAGCAATGGCGGAAGGTGAAAAGTTTAGGGTCGAGAAATTTAACAGCCAAAACTACCAGTTATGGAAGATGCAGATGGAAGATTATTTATATCAAAAGTATATATTCCTACTATTGGGAGGAAGAGAAAAGAAGACTATGGTCATGAAGGACGAAGAATGGGAGGTTCTCGATAGAAAGGCACTGGGAACAATACGACTAATCCTGGCAGCATCGGTGGATTTCAATATTTCAAAAGAAAAGACAACGAAGGAACTGATGGATGAATTTGCTAAACTATATGAAGAACTCTCGGAATCCAATAACGTATTTCTAATGAAGTGATTATTTAATATGAATATGTCAGGAGGTGGGTCTATTGTAGATCATTTAAATGAACTTAATATGGTTACTAATCAGTTAATTTTTGTAAAAGTGGACTTTGATGATGAGGTCACCGCTCTTCTAATTTTGTGCTCATTGCCAAAAAGATGGAATGGCTTGGTCATGGCTATAAGTAACTATGTCTCTAGTTCAAACACTCTAAAATTTGATGATGTTGTGGGTGTTATCCTTAGCGAGGAAATAAGATGGAAAATCACAGGTGAGACATCATGTAATGCATTGACTATGGAGAATAGAGGAAGACAAAAGGATATAGGAAAGGGCTTAGGGAACCATAGGAATTCTAGAAAGGGAAGATCCAAATCTAGACTGGGAAAGATAGAGTGTTGAAATTGTGGGAAGAAAGGACATCTGAAGAAATACTACAGAGATTCAAAGAAACAAAGAGATGGACAACAAGAGAAAAATTAAGAAGCAAATGTAACACAAAATGTGTTACAAGATGCTTTGATTCTTTGTGTAGATAATATTTATGAGTCTTGGGTAGTAGATTCAGGGGATTCATTTCATGCCACACCCCATAGGAAACATTTTGTAGACTATGTTCAAGGTGATTTTGGACATGTTCATTTGGGTGATGATGCACCATGCAAAATTGTTGGAATGGTAAAGGTACAATAAATAAAAAGAATCGAAACCAATGGTTTTTGAAAGAGGTAAGACATGTTCCAGATCTAAGGAAAAGTATAATTTCAACTGGGTAGTTGGAAAGAGAATTTTTTATATCTATATTTACAGATAAAGTGTGGAAGGTAGCAAAAGGATCACTGGTGATAGAAAAAGGAGAAAAGGTAGGTACACTGTATTTATGTACTGGGAATATTGATTCTTCTATATCTTTAACTTCTACAAGAGTGGATACATCATTGTGGAATCATAGGCTTGGAAACATGAGTGAGAAGGGGATACATATACTTCACAAAAGAAATTTGTTGCTAGATCTTAAACAAATTGATTTGGATTTCTGTGAGCATTGTGTTTATGGAAAACAAAAGAGAGTCAGGTTTCTCAGAGTTGGAAAATAAAATAAAAGTGAAAAGTTAGAGATTGTGCATACATATGTATGGGGACTAGCTTAGGTATCATATCTTGGTGGCTCTCATTATTATGTTAGTTTTATTGATGATGCAACTAGATAAACTTGGGTTTTTTACATTCGATAAAAATATGATGTTTTTGATACTTTTAAGAAATGGAAAGCTTTGGTCGAGAGTGAGACAGGAGAAAGGTTGAAGTGTCTCAAATCAGAAAATGGAGGTGAATATTGCATCAAGAAGTTTGATGATTACTATTCATACCATGGGACTCATAGAGAGAAAACAGTTCGAAGAAAACCACAAGAAAATGGTGTGTCAGAAAGGATGAACAAGACAATCATGGAGCATGCAAGGAGTATGAGATTGCATGTTGGGTTTCCCTTACAATTATGGGTAGATGTTGTAGATATTGTTGTTTACTTAATAAACATAGGACCTTCAAGATATTTGGGGGGTGGAATTCTAGAGGAGGAATGGAAAGGTAAAAAGGTAAACTATTCTTTTTTGAAGACTTTCGGTTGTGAATCATTTTTCCATATTGATAAATTAAATAGAACAAAGATTGAGGAAAAATCCAAGAAGTGTACCTTTATTGGATACGGTGTTAATGATTTTCATTATCACTTATGGTATTATGAAAATCACAAAATCATTAGGAGTAGAGATGTCATATTCAATGAGAAGTTCATGTATAAAGATCAATTGCAGAGAAAGAAATAGGAAAAATAAAAACTAGAATACATAGTGCTTGATGAGATCACTAAAAAGGAAATTCCAAAGGTACCAAAAAATGAAAATGTACAAAAACAGGAGCAAAATGTACCTCAAACTCCTACAAGTGTTGTTAGAATATCTATTAGGTTAAATAGACCCCTTGAATGATACTCTTCTTCATTATATTATTTATTGTTGATTGATTCTAGTGAACCAGAATATTATGAATAGGTAATGCAGATAGACACTAAAAAGAAGTGGGAGCAAGACATGAAAGAGAAATGGATTCCTTGGTAAATAACTAGACTTGGGACTTGGTTCAGTTTCCTTCAGGAAAAAGAGCATTGCAGAATAAATCGGTTTACAAGTTGAAGGAAGAAGATGAAGGAATAACGTGGTACAAGGCTAGAATTGTTATAAAGGGTTTTGCACAAAAGAAAGGTATATATTTTGATGAAATATTTTCTCCTGTTATTAAGATGACTTCAATTAAGACTATTTTAAGTCTTGTGGCAGTAGAATATTTTCATCTTGAATAGTTAGATGTAAAAAAAACTTTTCTCCATGGGGATTTGGAGGACTATATTTATATGCAGTAGCCACAGGGGTATGAGGTCAAAGGGAAGGAAAAATTGGTATGCAGTTTGAAGAAGAGCTTGTATGGACTAAAGAAAACTCGAAGGTAGTGGTATTTGAAGTTTGATATATTTATGACAAAACAAGGTTNGATGATGGAACCTATATTATCTTGCTATTGTATGTAGATTGCATGCTTGTTGCAGGGTCTAATATGTAGGATATAAATGTGCTCAAGAAGAAATTATCTAATTCATTTGCGATGAAGGATTTGGGTGCTGCAAAGAAAATCCTTGGTATGAGAATAACAAGAGACAGGAAAAATCACAAATTGATATTGTCTCAAGGTGAGTACATAGAGAAGGTGTTGGAGAGGTTTAGAATGAAGAAATTGAGCATAAGAATATTAGGACAAGAAGATTGGCAGAAAAGGCCTCAAGCTATAATTATCAACATTGTATTCATCTTAATGATACAAATATATAATACAATAATGAAACCACCTCAATTGTTCTCATATCGACACCTCATTAGGAGATAAGGTAGGATGAGACAATATATGAATCTAGAAACATACGTAGGTTAACAACTATATCCTAGTATGTAAAATATACAAAGGTGGTATATTAGGAATTAATGATTGTATATGAGAAAGAGGCTAACATTCCCCCCCTAAATCATAAGTCTAATTAATAATACTAGCAAAGCAGGTGCATAAACTGGTATATCTCCAGGTCTTCATGTTGAAACTCTTGAACTGAGCCATAATGAAGAACTGGCTAAAAACCCACCAAATCTGGATGCTGATAAATCTAGATAACCTTACTGTGTAATCATGTGAGCCAGAATGCCAATAATTGTGTTCACTGATGTGAACTCCAATATGATGAGAGTGAACAAAGAGAAGTGAATCAACTGCAAGTCTCCCACATCCCTGAAAATGCCTGAAAACTCAATCAATGCCAAGTTGTAATGCAATAGGATCCATATGTCCTCTGCTAGGTCCAATGACCATCTAGGTGAACCAAATGTACACATCATTGCTTTCAAAATCAACATCCCAATGTATGATTCAATATAGAACCATCATTCCGCCAAAGTCTGTAATTTACAGACTGTAGTTGCCCATCTGGAAATTTTGATGTCTGTTGTTGTCGAAACTTTATGTCTGATAACCATATTCAATTTCATCATCAATTCCCCCGTTTGTCAGTTGAAAGGAGAGACCACAAGTGGTTTCCTGAACCATCATCACTGAAATATTGAACTACCCCCCTTAAGGTGCATGAGAGTTTCATCAGTGTACTCCTCGTTTCTATGCTCAAGAGAGTACCATACTTTTTTCATTTGAGTACAAAAAAACATGGGCATGCGGAAAAAACCACATGTTATCTCATCCCATGAGGGCCATGCTCGAAAGCTACGCCATAAGGGGACCACTTATGTGAGGTACAAAAATATTGTGTGATACAAGATTGGTCTTTACTCGAGATTCAATTCTTCGGTAAGACTTATATAATTGCTTGGTTGTTGATGACCATTTCCAAGGATCAATCCACTCATAGTGAATATTCAATCTTGTAGGTTTCTTCAATGTTGAACATATGTCTGAAGAATGGTTATGCTTGCCACAATGATGGCAAGGATGGAGATCAAAACACTGATTCTCCATGTGACCAACTCGATTACAATGTTTGCACTTATCATTCTAATTTTGAACTTGAACAGGTGAAGTTGAATTTTCTTGAAGGAATCCAATGCTCACAAAAAAAATTGGTTTGGAGTAATTTGGAATATGAAAACTATTTTTATTTTCATATCATAAGCCATGTCCATTGTGTAATTCTTCCCAAGGTCTGATGATGGGCTTGGAAAGATCATGTTGTACTTGATGACGTTATTTACATTTACTTTCACTTATACTTGTTGTATCACGTTGTGATTTGGCATCTACTGCTTGCAATTCATTTTCATTTGAAGTTGCTTCTAAAGTTGGCTTGTTGATTTGTTCCTTCGCCGAATATTGACCAAAATCATCATCATCATCATCATCATCATCATAGAGAGGGTTGTGCTGAACAAAAAATAGTTCAGAATACTTCATTGGCTGTTGATTTTTGAGATTTATCAACTCATAATTCAATAGATGGGATTGTTCTTGAATAATTATAACTTTAGCTTGTGTCACTTGCAAACAAGTTAGCACTGATTGAAGAGTTTCTTTGTTCAATAACACTGTGTTTTTTTCAGTAGTGTTTATCAGAGTGTTTAGTAACACTAATAATTCAAGACTTCTCTCCATTTGAACACGCTCGCTTGAAATCGCTCACTTGAATTTTCTTCCAAGAACTCACTTTCTTATACTTTCACGCTCGCTTGAAATTTTCAATAAGTTGAGGATGTCGGTTACCACCGAAAATGAATCCCAAAGTATTACAATGATTCATTCAACTACTCATCTTTGTCAATTATGAATCAAAATTACAATGACTCTTTGGTGTCAGGCTCAACTGAGAATGCACCGAAAAATACAATTCAACTTGATTTGATTGGAAATTTACAAAATAATTATAGTTGATCTTGATTACTTACAAAAAACACTATTTGCAAGTTTATAATAAATTTTGATTTCAAAGTTGAGTTGATTTTCAAATTTGATGATGCTTTGAGTCCTTGATTATGAGCTTGATGTGTCCAATGTTGATGTGAATGTCAATTTGATATCTTATTTGCTTCTTAATTGAGTGCTTTGATTGTGCTTGAATGGCATTAATTGTGTTCCTACACAAATTATAAGCGTAGTGTCAAAATTAGACACAAAACACTATGAAAACATTCATGAAATCTTTCACCATCCCACACGATGCAAGGTGTTCCTAAGATCCCCTTATTCAATTTCAGGTGGATCTAGGACACTTCCACACCACAAAAAATATTTTTTTTATTATAAGTATTTTCTGGATACAACCAACTCTCATACTATACAACTAGATCTCATACTTGAGAACAATTCTTGAAGGGAAAAAGGTTGGTCTAGAAACCCTTTTACAAAATTTAATTTTCTTTATTTTCTCAAATAGAAATCTACCTTGCACATTAATGCATTTTGTCAATATCCTCCAATATTACTTTATTGACTTATCAATTGATGAAAATGTAATCTCATGCATGGGACTTGCAAAGATGAGATCACCATTTCTCTCGGTATCAATACCACCATAAGAATGTTGGTTAACTTATGACTTATGTGAAATTTTCATGACTTATGACTTAGGAAAATTCTCATCAAAGAGCCAAGAAAGGATGGAAATCTCAACAACAAAGGATGCACACACACCAATTGAATCGCTTCGATCTACATAATCTACAACCCCCATAAAACTCAAGATTATTGATCTGTATATGATCTACGCCAATCTCACGACAGTTGTGCAGGTTGTGTACATGGAAATAGTTGGATCATTTCCAATTAATGCTTTTCTTTCAGGAGTTCTATCATTGGAGGATTTAACAATCATATTCCATTTGCACGGAGGCACAGAGTTGACAGTTACATTAGATAAAAGGAGTGTGAAATTATAGATGCATCTCACACTATATGTTTCCACATGCGATGAGTTCTATTTATGGAACTGATCCCACTTACGCAAAAAAAATCATAAGGAAACCACGCAACAAGTATGTCCACACTGGGTGCAATCATGTTCGGTTTCAGAATACCATGAATGACACGATCTAGCACTCTCGACGACGTTTCTGCTACCGTCGGTGCAGGCTTCGATCCCAGCTGAGTTATCCCGAATTTTATGTCCGTTGTGGCATTTGATGCATCACTGATAACATAATCTGCTATTTGTGTGGTGAAAATAAAATTGCAGTGAGAGTTATTCAAATCAAATTGAATAAGTTACCAAATCATAGAGAAAGATCTGGTGCTAGCTGCAAGAGGGGAAGATCCGCAAAGGTGAAAGGTGAGTTTACACAACAGACAAAGCGCCTCATGAAAAGTTGTTTGAAGCTCTGCTTCTTGCAGATCGGGCTTTAGAATGAAATATTTTTGAAACATTTAATATCAGTTCAAAACTGCCCACCAAAATCATGCAGAAGAGGCACTATCAATAATTTGATTTGCATCATGAGATCCATCCATACCAAAAACATTCTCATGATACATCAACACCATGGGATTCATGCCATTAATGGTAAAATGAACACCTCCAGAAGGTGTGCATGAGACTCTTCTATAGATAATGGCCACAATCCCTCCACTGTAAATTTGTAAATGGAAATCTTCTCCAATGCAGGGTTTCTCCATATCTGTAACATCAAATAGAGCCCGAAAAATTGTCGATCCGCTGCATGGAAATACAGATCTGCAAGAAATACAGATCCAATTCAAAGAAAATGTTCGAGCATGAGTACCAAAATTCTGGTTGATCGATTGGTGTATATTGATGAGCAGGATGATACTCCAAATTGTTCCTTAGTTGCCAAAATTATAAAATCGTATCTAGCTACAGTTTGACATGGAAATGTTCTTTTGGATAGTGATCTCATGGATGTCCCACATGATTTTATTTTGTGAAAAATGAGGAGGCTTCTAGAGGCCGACAAAATATTAAATAATGAATTCTAAATTCAACTATTAGCTATGAAAATTGTTAAAAACAAAATACAGTGCATGATCTACAGTTCCATTCACAAGTATAGATCCACCAAAATCACAAAATGTTGATGTTAGATCACTTGAATCGCTCAATTGTTATCAAATTGTTGGTGTAGAAGAACTAAAGTACAATATGATTTATACAAACTCAAAAACATCACAGAAAATAGCTTAAAATTCTCATATACTATCAAAACAAGATTGCATTACCATCAAAACAAAGTTGATACATCTATGGCCTTTCTAGAAGTTGAGTAGTTGATAACAAATCTCAAACCTCTTTCATCTATGATGTAGCTTGTGTGTTAATTTCTCCTCTTTTGCTACATGCTCTCATTGTACCTCATCTTCCATGGTGAAACTACCAGACCCGAAACTACCAAACCCTTAAGACCATAAGAGCTTTGATACCAATGGAAGAAATTGAGCATAAGAATATTAGGACAAGAAGATTGGCGGAAAATGCCTCAAGCCATAATTCTCAACATTGTATTCATCTTAATGATACAAATATATAATACAATAATGAAACCACCTCAGTTGTTCTCATATCGACACCTCATCAGGAGATAAGGTAGGATGAGACAATATAGGAATCTAGAAACATACTTAGGATAACAACTATATCCTAGTATGTGAAATATACAAAGGTGGTATATTAAGACTTAATGATTGTATATGACAAAGAGGCTAACATAGAATGTATAATGTAAAACCAATTAGTACATCTTTGGCCAACCATTTCCAATTAACTAAGGAAATGTGTCCCAAGACATAGGAGGAGATAAAATACATGTCCAGGGTCCCTTACTCATAATCAATTGGCAACTTGATGTATGAGATGGTTTGCACAAGACCAAATATTGCACATGTAGTGGGAATTGTGAGAAGTTATATGAACAATCTAGGTAAAGAACATTGGGAGTAAGTAAAGTGGATTCTAAGGTATTTGAGAGGTACTTCTAATCATTCATTATGTTTTGGAGGTTCATACATTGTTCTATAGGGATATGTTGATTCATATATGGAAGGTGATAAAGATAGAAAAAGGAGCACCACATGGTATGTTTTTACTATAGGTGGAACAACAATAAGTTGGATTTTAAAACTACAGAAGGTTGTTTCACTTTCAACAAAAAAAATAGAGTATGTTTCTACTACAGAGGCTAGTAAAGAAATGATTTGGTTACAAAGGTTTATGGAGGAATTGGGAAAGAAGTAGGAGAATAACAAGTTGTATTGTGACAGTGAGAGTGTTATTCATCTTGCAAAGAAATAAGCCTTCCATTCAAAGAAAAATCATATACAACTCATGTACCATTTCATACAATTTGTCTTGGAATATGGACATTTGAGGTTGGAAAAGATACATACCATCCAAAATCCTAGAGATATGTTAAAAAAGGGAGTAACCAAGGAGAAACTGAGTTCCTGCTCATTTTTTAGTTGGTCTTCAAGCATGAAGGTGAATAGGAGAAGTTTTTCGGGTCCAAGGTGGAGTATATTCCAGTAGGTACAATAGTAGTGGATTTGTTGTGATCAGTCTCCAAGTGGGAGATTGTTATTTGTGGAGCCTGATTATCTTCCTAATTCAGAGGTTTGTTTCAATCATGCTTGGACCCCATTCCATAATGGGGGGTGTGGGGTGGATTTCCCACCAAAAATTGTTGCCAGGGGGTTCCAAGGGGGCAACGACAATTTTTGTATCCCCCCCCCAGTGGGGGATTCGAGGGAAACGCCCCGAAAGAAAAATATTGGGAAAACTTCACTTGTAAAATATTGTCATTTCATAGTCAATATGGACCATTCATTATAAGGTCGTAGATCTGACATTAGAAGTTATTTTTTTGGGTTTTTTTCCTTAGAAGGAAACCCTCTCTTATTAGGGAATTGTATTACGTCTGTGTATTATCATGAATATTGTATTCTGAGAAAGGATATTGTGAGAGAAAGAACATGAAGTTACAATGATTGAGTTGTATGTTGTATCCCTTCATTTTTTTGGATAATAAAAAGGAAAGACCTGGAAATTTCGTTGATGGATGTAGCCCACACTAGGTGAACCACGTATATATGTGTCTCTATTGTATTGTGTATCTTTTGTGTTTTATTTCTGCATTTTTTTAATTTTTTTTATTCGCAATCCTTTTTTTATAATAGCTTCAACCCCAAGACAGAGTCATATAAGAGTCATGGCTACTAGGTTTTCCCCTCTTATTCTCCCTTCTCAAATGCATGACTTACCTCATAATTATTCTTAAAGAATTAAAACTTATAATGCAGAAGGAGATATTACAACATAATAACATTTGGACAGATTTAATGATTTTGTTGATTTAGAGGAATTTGACTATAAAGATGTGAAAATGAGATTGTTTGCACAGAGTTTTGTTGGAGAAGTCAAGAAATGGTTCAAGGGACTTGCAACAGGAAGTATCCCTATTTTTTCTAGTTTTGAAAAAAATTTCCTTAGAAAATGGGAGGATAATAAAAACCCATTACAACTCCTAACGCATCATAACAGTTTGAAAAGATATGTTACTAAAACAATCCAAGAATTTTCCACTAGGTTCATGAAGGTGTATAATGCAATCCCTATTCAAGTTAAACCTCCTCTTGGAGCTGCCCAGTTGCATTATGTCGATGCTTTCAGTAGTGACTTTGCTATGTTGCTAAGAGAAAGGATATCTACCACTTTAGCTGATATGATGAATGATGCTATAGAGTTATAAGATAATTTAATGGCATATGGAAAAATAAAGATTAAAGTTGAAATTGAAAAAAATAAGGTCAAAGAGGAAAATCAACCTTCATCCTCTAAATCTGCAGATATGAAGCCTGATATGATGGTGAAGATAACAAATAAACTAGTGGAAAGGTTGACCTTGGATAATAAACCTCCTCCGAGAGAAAGACATGATCCTCAAATAAGGAATCCAAATTTCAGGAGACCTCCAATCCCTCAAATAAGACAATGAGACCAAAGAAATCAGGGAGACCATCCAATTAGACCTCCATTTCAAGAAAATTATGGTGAATATTTTGTTGAAGAACCCGAAGATCAAATTCATCTATTTGATGAACACGATTTTGAAATTTATTTGACTAAAGAAGAACATGAAATGATTCAGTGGGAACAAGATAGTGAAGTGTTGATGGATTTAGAAGAATACAGACAAGGATATCAAAGTGTTATTTATGAATTTCATAAACAATATAATATCAGGAACAAAAATGTGGTTGTCAGTTGAAATAAAACTCAAGATGATCATCCCTCTACCAGTTAAAGGAATAAATATCCTCCAAGAAAATACATGCCAGATAAAAACAATCCAAAGGATGATGGTCCAAAGAAATCTCAATATGCACAAAATGATGCTAATAGTAAATATGTAGATAAATATCACTCTACTTTTAGTCTTGAAAGTGAAATTTCTAAGTTAAAAATTTCAATCCCGTTTAATGAGCTTATAAAAAATACTGAATATAGAGGTCAGATTATGAAAATGTTGAGAATAGGAGAAACCACTGACACTCTAAATATTCATGATGACCATCCTACCTTCCTTTCGTCCCAAGGGTTGAAGAAGACTATGATAATGATAGTGAACTACCTCCCTTTTATGTCACTCTATTTTTTCATTATATGACCTTGCATAATGCCATGTTAGATTCAGGGGAATCTCGTAACTTGATGCGAAAGGTGGTTATGGAAAATATTAGATTCAATATCACCAAGCCTTATAAAGACTTGTTTTCATTTGATTCAAGGAAAGTGAAATTATTAGGGTTGATTAAAGATCTTTCTGTCACCTTAACTCAGATCCCAGCTAAAAGAGTTGTCATGGATGTGGTGGTTACTAACATTCCACCTAAATTTGGGATGTTATTGTCTAGTTCTTGGGAAACAAAACTAAAGGGTACTTTACAAATGGATATGTCTTATTCTACAATTCTTGTGTTTGGGAAACAAAGAAGATTATATAGAGAAAAACAATTATCTTATATGGTAATTATCCCAGATAGACCTAATAATCACCCTATCTTTGTTGTTGATATTGATATTGGGGCTTCTATTTTTTATATTGATTTCTGTCCTGAAGAGGAGGACAAGAATGAGCTAGAAAATTTAAAAAAAAAAGGTAAACAATTAGAGGAATAGCCTATTTCAGATAAGGAAGATGATGATGATAATGGCTTGTGGAATATGGATTTTGGTGGATCTACTAGTAGAGAAGGAGATGGGGAAGGTATATGGATTGGTCCCCCAAATCGTGCTTCAAAAATTTATTCTTTCAAACTAGCTTTTGACTGTTCAAACAATGTAGCCAAATATGAGGCTTTAATATTGGGGTTAAATACTTTGAAAGAGTTGAAATATAAGAGAATAGTTGTGCATTGTGACTCTGAAATGGTGATTAATAAAGTTAAAGGTATTTACCAAACTAAACACCCCATAATGAGGGCATACATGAATGCAATACTAGATTTGTTGGAAGGATTCACAGAGTATGATGTATCACTGATACTGAGAGGGAAGAAAATGATTGTTGATTCTTTAGCTACCTCAATCAATGTTTTTAAAATTCCCATTCATCCAAATAAAAAGTATGAGAATGAATTCAAACACAAGCCACGAGTCCTTGACAATATCAAATGTTGGCGTTCTTTGAAGATCATAAACAAGTAATTATATTCCTTCAAAATTCATATGAATTTTCCAGTACACACATATATGAAGAAAATTTTTTTGATGAAGAAGAACATGCAGATTTGACTCCAATTTCAAAATATTATCAGAATGTTATAGATGGAAAGTAGATTATTCAATTGAAGAATAATTGCATCCCAAAGTGTTTGGTTCCTCTTGAAGATATTTTTTATAATAATGATATGGAAAAAAACCCAAAGGTGACTCCAAATGAAGGTGAGGAATATGACTGTAACATTGGAACTGAGAAGGAACCAAGACTCATCACATTTTCAAAAAAATTAACTCCAGAAAACAAAGAAAGGTATCTTAAATTAATGAAAGAATTTTCATATGTGTTTTCATGGAGTTATGAAGATTTGAATGTTTATGATACAAACATCATCCAACATAAAATCCCAATCAAAGAAGATCATAAATCATTTAAACATAAAATAAGAAGGATAAATCCATTGCTCCTACCTTTGATTGAGAAAGAAGTAAAAAAAATGTTTGATGCAAATATTATTGTCTCATTGAGGTTTCTAAATGGTTGGGAAACTTGGTTCCTGTTAGGAAGAAGAATGGAGAAATCAAGCTGTGTGTATATTTTAGGAATTTGAATGGGGTGTCTTTGAATGACAACTATCTCCCCCCAAACATGGATTACATTTTATAGAAAGTTGTGGGATCACAAAAGATGTCAATGTTAGATGGCTATTCAACGTATAATCAAATCATGGTGCACCCAGTTGATCAAGAAAAGACAAATTTTACCACGACTTAGGGAACGTTCATGTATGAAAATATGCCATTTGGGATGATGAACGTAGGAGAAACATTCCAATGAGCTATGGATATAGAATTTGCAGAAGAAAGTGATAATTTCATTGTGATATACTTGGATAACATTACAGTTTTTTCTGGCTCAAATGATGAACATTTGAAGCATTTGAAATGGGTTTTTATGAAGTGCAGGAGGTTTGGTATTTCTTTGAATCCAAAGAGATCAAAATTTTCAATGCAAGAGGGAATATCTTGGGCCATGTGATATTAAAGGAAGGAATCGGGATAGATCCAAGCAGAGTAGCAACAATCCGAAAAATAGAGTATCCCAAAAATAAAAAGGAAGTACAATCTTTTCTTGGAAGATTGTATTTCCTAAGGCGGTTTATACCAAAATTTGTTGAAAATATAAAGTACATCACTCATATGTTGAGAAAGGATAACCATGTTAAATGGGTTGCTGAAGCAAAGGGGTCATTTGATGACATAAAGAGAGCAATTTCTAAAGCACCAGTGTTAATCAACCTAGATTACACTAAATAATTTATGATCTTCTCCTTTGCCTCTAAACATACTATTGCGGGAGTATTGTTGCAGAAAAATGAGAAGAATTTGGAGCATCCTATAGCCTTCTACAGTAAATCATTGAGAGATTCAACATTGAACTATAACATCATGGAGAAGAAGTCATATTCACTAGTGAAGGTGTTGAAGGAGTTCATAGTTTATATCTTACATTCTCATCTTGTTTCTTATATTCCTACTAGTGTAGTCAAAGACATTTTAACTCAGCCAGACCCTGAAGGTGAAAGAGAAAAATGGATTGCAGTTTTTCTAGAGTACATATGAAGATAAAGCCAACAAAGTTGGTCAAAGGTCAAGGTTTGAAAAAATTAATGGCACAATCAAATTTGATCTCTTTGGGATAAAATTCATTGCAATTTTTTCAATAGATGCAGAACCAACACCTTAGGTATCTCAAAAGTTCCTTGCATCTCCCTAGTATAGTGATATAATTTATATTCTTCAGAATTTACAAGCACCAACAGAGCTAAGCAAAACTAAGGCCATATTATTGAAATTAAAAGTTATTAAGTTCTGTATCATAGATGGTTTTTTGTATTGGAAATATCGAGGAGTTTTATTAAAAATTTTACTAGAAACATAGGAACATCAGATTATGAAAGAATTTCATCAAGGTGATTGTGGAGGACATCACTACTGGAAGAAAACTATGAACAAAATTATCAGAGTAGGCTTTTATTGGCCAATAATCTTTGCAGATGTGTATAAGAGTGTGACAAATTGTCATGAATGTCAAGTTTTTGAAGGAAAGAGATTTTTTTTTCCATTTCCTTTAAATCCCATTTCAGTGGAGGCACCCTTCCAACAGTGGGGTCTTGATTTCATTGGTGAAATCAAACCAACATATTTAGGTCAACATAAGTGGATATTGACTGCAAAAGACTATTTTACCAAGTGTATTGAGGCTTTTCCATCAAGACAAGCAATTGATCCTCTGATAATTCAATTCTTAGAAAACAATATGTTTTCCAAGTTTGTATGTCCTAGGAGGATCATAACTGACAATGAAACATATTTCAAGTCTAAGAGAATAGTCAAGTTCTGTGAAGATTATAACATAACACTAACCATTATACAACTTATTACCCTCAGGGTAATGGATTGGCTGAGTCATCAAACAAAAGATTAATAAGAATCATCAAGAAATTACTGCATGAGGACAAAAAGGATTGGCATAAGAAGTTGATATTTTCATTGTGGAAAGATAGGATCAGTCATAAAAATTCAATTGGAACATCACCGTTCCAATTAGTATATGGGACAGAAGTAGTATTTCCTACTTATTTGGGACTTCCAGTCATGAATTGTTGCAGGATAAATAAGTAGAACCCAATGACATTCAAAGAAGGATAAATCAATTGATTCATGATCAACAGATGAGGGACGAAGTGTATCAGAACACTCAAATATTTTAGGAAAAGATGAAGAATTTTTTTGATAAAAAAACAAAAGTTGTTGATTTCCATATTAATGATGAAGTGTTGAAGTGGAATGCTCGAAATGGAGAAAAATAAAGCATGGAAATTCTGATCATCTTTGGAAGGGACCTTATACTATCCTTTCTTATCATGGAAACAATGCCTACATTTTGGAGGAGCTAGATGGAGAACTTCTTGTTGGAGGAATAGTAAATGGGAGGTTATTAAAACACTACCTAACCTGAAATCAATTTGATCTATTCACTTCATTTTAAATATTCATTTTATTTCTAAAGTTTTTAGGTGTGAATGACACTCTAAATATTTTGAAGCTAGAGGTGAAGGCCCTAGGTTCAGAAGGGTGACTTTAGTTTGATTTCAATTAAGCTTGTACATAAATAAATGTGAACAGTTCAAGTTTGTGTGAGTATTTTTATAAGTTTTCAGTCTTGTAATAAGAACAAAGGATAAGGAAATGGTCCACTAGTTCTTTGCTACCTCACAGGGAGGATAGAATCCCCATTGGAGCCTATTTCAACGAGTGTTAATTTACAAAGTCAAAATAATAGTTTTGTTGAGTCAATATTGTGGTCATGTATTGATTTCTCAAAACCTTTGTGTCAAGGTCTTAGGATAAATGTCCCATGAAAATATTTTTGAGTTCATTCACTTAAGATTCATGTTTAGTGGCTTAGAGTGTCATTCCAAGACATAGTTAAAGTGGTCAGTCTTGTCTCAAAGTCAATTTGGTTGGTTACATGATCTCATGTCATCATTAGAGAGGGTGAGTTTTAAGATCATCACACAATGTCATAACAAGGTCATGTGAGAAGGTTTACATGTGTACCAAAAGTGTCATAGATTTCCAAATCTAGTTTAGTACCTTTTCAAACATGTAACAATCATTTTCAAATGCACTGCAAAATCTCCTAGCTTTCTACAGTGATCGATCCATCATGTCAAATCACTTTAAATATTTCCATAATGGTCAGGAAGTCGTAGGAATGAGGTCATGAAAGTTGGTATAGTTGTTTTAAATCAAATTTTATAAGTCATGAGGAGTTTCCCCCTTTGAATTATTGAATTTCTAATTTTGCTGCGAAACTGTGACAGTTGTTGTGAAACCCCTCATAGCTACTGCGAAACTACACACGCTGTGAAATTTCTTGTCCACTGCAAAATTACTAGATCAACAAAACCTGTTTCTAAGTTCCTAAAATCCTTCTCTATGATTTGACACCCTTGAAACTCCATTTGTTGTTGCATTTTCCTTAGGTGTTAATACCCTAATTTCCTATCAAAGTTGTGCCATCTCATTCACTACAAATTCCTTGCTACTAAATCCTTGTAACCATATCATCCAACTAAACCCTAATACACTAGATTTTTCCATGCATTCTTTCTAATATTTGATATCCTCTACACCCATCATCATCGCATAAATCTTCACAAACAACCATGGAGGAAAAAAAAGAGAAGAAGAAAGTTCACAAGGGAGGCGACATAGTGAGATTAGAACCCCAAGGTTTGTAGTTGTTGGACTCAAATCATGTTTTCATAGAATCATTCTAGGTAGTAGGATGCCTTACATTTTTTGAAAATATACAGGGAGGAAACATGGAGGTGGAAAAGCAATTTTACCTAAATTTCGAAGGGACCAAGAAATTTTTTGGATCACTGGAGATTCAAGTCACTGAATAGACAATTTCCTTAGCAACAGGGATACCCATGCAAGGTGAAAGATGGTTCAAGGGAACACCTATGGATTCCTCCTATTGTAATGGATATTTCAAAGAATAATTTCAAAATGGGAACCTGTCAAAAGGATTTCCTAAAAATTACATGCTTGAACACCATGATAAGTTGTTGAGGGTAATACATAGATATTTCACATGCAAAGGGCGTTTCAACAAGGTATACATGTACCATATCATATTTCTCATGCACTTTACATGTAAGAAATCCATAAACCTCCCACATATATTTCTAGGAGCCTAGGGAAAATGGCTGATAAAGTACAAGCTAAGACAAATCAAGTTGAGCCCAATATTTTTCACTTCACTCTCATTAAATTGTTGGTCCTTGGAGAACTCAAGAAAGCAAAAAGATAATGGAAATTGTTTCTGACTGTATCAGATTTTTTTGTTGAAAACATTAATTACCCACTATATAAAGACAATACTCCTTCTACAAGTACTAAAGAATTCTCTAGTAGTTTCAAAAGGAAAAAAATGAGATAAAAAAGAGAAGCACATTGTGATCGAAACTCTCGAGACTACAACCATGATTTCTCTTAGAAAATGATCCATAAAAAGGGGTAAAAATTCATTTCAGGGTGTGAAAACAATTGTAGATATTGAGAAGACTCCTGACAGTATAAGAAGCAAGATAAAAGGTTAAAAAATCATTTTCCCTCTTGAAGAAGCAAAAGTGACAAAACCTAGGAAACCATTCACCAGGTCTACAACAAAGAAACAAGATCTTGTAGATGAAAATATTGTAGATGAAGATCCTGTACATGAAATTCCTACATATGAAACATTTCCCTATCTTGAAATTAAGGATGTTGTAGAAGATAAACCTCCATCAGGAAAGAAAGTGAGGTTTAGACCAGAAACACTTAATAAAGAAAAGATTGACAGGCTTGTAACTAGGTCGTTAGCAATAAAGAAAATCCCATTTGAGGAAACTAGGTCTGAGACACATGTTATTTGTGATTATTAGGAATTGGTTGAGGTTAAGTCTCCTCCAGAAAAAGAATACATGGAAACCAAAATATTAAAGAAACAATTAAAGGAGGCTCAGGTTGAAATTGTAAAATTAGGGGAAGAAAACATGCATATGAAAAGGAGGATAGCAGAACACTTGGACCTATGTGAAGAAGCTTTGGAAAATTGAAAAATAATGGTCAAGAGGTATATACCCCTAAAACAATAGGTGAATAATCTATACAATAAGTATAAGGTATTGAGGACAAAATAAATATTGATAAAGGAACAAATGGAAAAAAAGGAACTTGGACTTGTTGGCCCTAGCTGCAATGGAATAATTTGATAACACTCAAGATAAGTCATTTTTTTTTTTTTGTAGTTATCTGTGTTTTTTGATCGAGTATGAAACAATTTTTAACATCACCAAATGAAAAAAAGATATTTCACAACAACTCTTGCCATGAAACTACCAAAATAGAGATTTCAAAGCAAAATGCTCTGGTTGCTGTGAAATCACCAGTCAACATGTAAACGAGTATTTTAAGCTTCCAGATGGAATGAGTTTGATATGTCAACATCATATTTGGATAATGAAATCATTTTTCCATCGAATATATGTAACATAAATGTATTAGGGAGTATAATTTAGTCAGAAATGAAAACCCTAAATTGTAGGAACCCGTGGCAATTTAGTTGGGAATTTGTTATGAAATTAGTTTATCAGTTCTAACTTATTTTTGGGTAAGAAACCCTATCTATTTTGACTTCATCGAATCAATATGAAGTGTAATTTTATTTATTGTAACGAAAAATACAATAGAAGGGTTCAAGATTTGAGTAAGAATATTGTTGGTTTTTGTAATATTTTTTGAATACTATTGAAAGGTTGGAAGACAAGTTCGTAAAGATTTTGCTCAGAGATTCTTGTGTTCAACTGTTGTAGTTTTTTCTCCTAATTTATGTGTTCTCTTTATTTGTTTCCATCAAATGCATTATTCTATGTTTGAATGAGAAATTATTGATGCATAAATCATTTTCATATGCTCTATATTTATATTGTTTCAAATATTCATTTCCATAATGATAATTTTATGCATAATTCATCTAAGATGGATGTTCTGTGTGACTTTGATTTTTTTGTTTTTTATCTATCCATCTTTTAATATTTTATGTCTAGCAATAGTTGGTTATCTGGCCTCAAAGATTAAATTTTTTCTTCCAAGTTCTGAAAACATTGATTTGATTTTCCTTATGAATCCATGCCCAATAGATATTCCTCTCATCCCTACTAACCATTTAATATTATTTAATTCTTATATAACCTAACCATTGTAATGATTGAAAAGAATCGATAGGTGAGAGCCCTATATGGACTAGCATAAGGCTAGCTTCTAGTCTAAAAGTAGGTTTTTGGTTACCTATGAGGTTTTTTGTTGTAGCCAAGAAAAATATAGATTGATAACACAACCAAAAATTTGAACTTTGATACCAAATTAAAACATAAAAATAATCTGCAAATAAACAGATTCATACAAAATAATAATAGAAATACACAAGTAGGATACAATGGAAAAACCCATAAAAATAAATGCATAAATAATAATGCAACACTTAATTTAACACACAATTGACACTTATATTTGATAAAAATATCACCAACCGTGTGCATACCTTCCACATTCCTCTGTAATATTCCAGATATAAAAAGTATGCATAACATACATAAATATCTAGAAATGGCAGATGAACAAAAATAGAACCAGAACAACACCACAATAATACCAAAATGATGCCAAAATAATTCCAAAAAGAAAAAATTGATTACTGAGAGCAATGTTCACTTGCCTCTTCGAGGGGGAAAACTCCAGTAAAGCAGAGCTCTATTACAATAATATCCAAGATGAGAGTTCTCATACCCTCGAATCCTATTTATACTAAATATTTCTATCAAAAGAACCATCTAGAGGAAGATCCTTCTAGAAGAGGAAGCTTCTATTAGGTCTTCTTACATTGGACTTATTGTTTCTTATTGCTAGGCCTTATTAATATTGACCTTAATTACATGGAAATATATTATTCTACCTACGTTTGGGGTTAAGTCCCTAACATGTCCTCCCCCTTAAAAAAAACCTTGTCCTCAAGGCTTGATATGGGGAAATTGTTGCAGAATGGTAGTTGGTTCCCAAGTGGCATCTGCTGGAGTTGTATCTTTCCACTAGACTAACACTTCCTTGATGGTTTGTTGACATAGCAGACACTCACGCTGGTCCAAAACTACTTGTGGATGTAGCCAAATGGAGACTTCTTCTTCCAACTCGGGAAGGTTTGTTTGAGTTTTAGAAGTTAGTTACAAGCACCTTCTTTAAGCAGGAAACATGAAAAATAGGATGGAGCTTAGAATGACTGGGAAAATCTGACTGATAGGCCACCTATGCCACATACTTGAGAACAATATAAGGACCATAAAATTTGGGTGCTTGTTTCTTATAATGGTCAATCTTGAGGGAATTTTTCTTGTAAGGTTGCAGTCGAAGAAACACCTGATTCCCTTATGCAAGTTGACATTCAGAGCGACCTTGATCTGCTTGTTTCTTCATGCGATTCTAGGCCATGACCAAATTCTCTTTGAGGGTACATAGAATATCCTCTCGAATTATAAGCATTTCGTCAACTGCTTGGACCTTCGAGACACCTGGAAAATATGAGAGAATTGAAGGTGGCTTTTGTCCATATACCACTTCAAAAGGAGTCATGCACGTAGTTGTATGATACAAAGTGTTGTACCACCATTCAGCTAGTGGTAACCATTGAGCCCACTAATTCTTCCTTTCCAATCCAAAACACCTCAAATATGTTTCCAAAGATTTTTTGACAACATTAGTTTGACCATCAGTCTGGGGATGATAAGCTATGCTAAGATGCAATTAGGTGCCTTGTAGTTTGAACAGTTCTTGCCAAAAATTGTTGGTTAAAGTTGGATCACGATCAGAAACAATAGAATGCAACATGCCATGAAGCTTGAAGACTTGATCCATGAAAAGTTGAGCCACAATGGATGTTGGAAATGGGTGTTGAAGAGCACAGAAATAAGCATACTTGGAAAAATGATCAACTACCACCATGATGACTGATTTATTGTCTGATTTAGGTAATCCTACAATAAAATCCATAGAGATATCCTGCCAAATAATAGGTGTAATAAGAATTGGTTGTAGTGTGCCAGGAGATTTGACTATTTATCCCTTGTTGTGTTGACACATATCACATTCAACCACAAAATTATGAACTTCCTATTTCATACCCTCCCAGAAAAAAGAACATTTGACCCATTCATAGGTTTTGGTAAACTCTGAGTTCCTAGTTGTGGGTGTAGCATGAAGCTCATAAAGTACCATGGATTTAAGTTTTGACTGTTTACTTAAATACAAATGTCGTTTGTATATAAGCTCACCATTGAGCCAAGAGTACCCTGGAGAAACTAGATAATTGGAATGAAATTGTTGTATCAGATGGGAACTTTTGGGATCGTGTATCCATTCCTAACGAACATATTGGAACCAATTTGGTACAATGAAAGAGAGAGAAAAAAAGGGACCCTTCATCTTCATATTTTCTGGAAAGTGCATCAACAACCACATTGTCTTTTCCTTTCTTGTAAATGATCTCATAATCATATCCAAAGATCTTAGTCACCCATTTTTCTTGATCGAGGGAGGAAAGGCATTGTTCCAGAAAATACTCGAGGCTTTGATTATCTGTCTTAATCTGGAAGTGTTTCCCCAATAGATAAGGGATCCAAAGATCAATGACATGAAAAATAGCCAACATTTCCTTTTCATAGATTGATTTTACCAAATTTCTCTTAGACAGTTGTTTGTTGGTAAAGGCCAAAGGATGACCCTCTTGCATAAGGACAATGCCAATTCGTTTCCTAGAAGCATCACATTCCAGGAAAAAGGTCTTTGTGAAATCAGGAAGGGCTAGGACTGGAGTGGTGCACATGGCCATCTTCAAGGTTTGAAAAGCCTGACTAGCTGCTGGAGTCCAAGTGAAAGAATTATTTTTAAGGAGTGCAGTGAGAGGTGCCACAATCTTTCCATAATTCTTAACAGACTTGCGATAATAACCTATTAACCCAGAAATCCCTACAAGATTTTGAGAGTCTTTGGGTGAGGCCAATCTTGCATAGATTCAATCTTTTTAGGATCCACCCTGACGCCGACCTTCCCAACAATATGACCCAAATACTCGACTTCTGAGGTGCCAAAAGAACATTTAGATTGTTTGAGGAAAACTTGGTGCTAAAAGAGTAGATGGAGAACTCGATCCACATGATCAATATGGGTTGTCCATTTTTTGTTGTAGATGAGGATATCATCAAATAAAACTAAGACAAAATGATGGAGAAAAGGAAATAAGACATGATTCATGAGGCTTTGGAAAGTGGAGGGAGCATTACACAAGCCAAAGGGCATGACCAAAAACTCATAGTGGCCCTCATAATTTCTAAAGGAAGTCTTAGGAATGTCTTCCTCTTTCATATGGATTTGGTGGTATCTAGAACAAAGATCAAGTTTAGTAAAGAACTGGGCACCACTTAATTCATCCAAGAGGTCATCAATGACGGGAATGGGACATTTGTCTTTAATGGTGAGTTTGTTGAGGGCTAGGAATTCAGGACACATGCACCAAGATCCTTCTTTCTTAAGGACCATGACCACAGGAGAAGAGTAGTGGCTCGTACTAGGGAGGATAACACCTGCATTGAGCAGTTCTTGAACCATTTCTTAATTTCATTTTTTTGGGAAAAGGGGTGACGATAGGGACGCATATTGGGAGGAAGGTTTCCTGGCACAAGGGGAATGGAATGATCATGAAAACCATGGGAAGGAGGGAGTCCCTGGGAAGTGGAAAAAACAACTTGATGTTTAGAGAGGATGGCTTGGAGGTCTTGCAACATAGAGGGTGTCTCAGTTGCTTGTATGGCATGGAGTTGGGTAATAATACCAAAATGACCTTTTTTGAGCATCTTTTCCATGTGATGGGAACTAATGATCTTCAGGGAACTGATGATGATGCCTTGGAACTTATATTGTTGGCCCTCCTAGTCAAATTGCATGGTTAATTCCTTTAAATCCATGAGAATGGGACCCAAATTCCTTATCCATTCTACACCCAACACAATGTCACAACCACCCATGTTGATAGAAAACATATGATATTTCAGTTGGTAGTCACCAATTTGGAGACACACATTTTCACAACTCCCTCCACATTTCATGGACCCACCATTGGAAATCATGATTTTGAAATTATTGATTGCACGGATATAGAAAATAGTTTCTTGGGCAATGCAACAATGAATAAAATTATGGGTTCTTCCACTATCAACAAGAATGTTGACCTTCCTATGCTTGATGTAACTAATTATCTTGAGGGTTTGGGAAACATAGAATCTAGTGAGAGAATTTAGGGAAATGATCGGTTCTACTTCGGAAGGTTTAGAGGGAGGGGTTATGTCAGTGGGTTCGGGTGACACAAAAACAAGGGGAGACTCAATATCCTCTTCTAAAACATCCCCCAAGATGGCCATAAAAATATATATTCCTTACACTTGTGTCCCAAAAAATAATTTTCATCACAATTATAACAAAGGCCTTTGAGTTGGCATTCAACCATTTCAGCCCTGGTCAATTTTTGGATCTTTAGTAGAGTAGAAGGAGGAGTGGGAGTTATTGGTTTAGTGCGAGGAATAAAGGAGGGTTTTCTGTTTTGAGAAGAGACAACCTGTTGTTCTTCCTTAGATATTTTAGTAGTGTCCACCTAACTCTAAGGCTGAGCCATGAGGACATGAGAACAAATATCATCCTTGAGGCCACTGATAAAACATTCTCGGAAAAAAGAATCAGACATGCCCTTTGTATGAAAATTTAGTCTCTCAAAAGAAACTATAATGTATTCCACGGTGCCATATTTTTTCAACTTTTTCAAATGGCCTAAATGGTTGGTGTCAGTGTCAAAGACTTCATAAATCTCTTCCATAAAGTGTATCCAAGCCACATACCCTTGGCGGGAATTTTTTCTCCATTTCCACCATTTCCAACATTCTTGATCTAGATGGAGAACACCATACCGGAGTTTGGCCAACTCATCTATAATGCCATAAAGAGAGAAATAATGTTCCATTTGAGTTACCCAGCCAGTGGGATATGATCCATCAAATTTGGTCACATTCACACACAGAAGGCATAGGTCACGCTGAAAGTGATGGGGCTGAAAATTATGGGAATGAGAGGAAGTTTCACCTTCAGTATGAAAAGGTGGGTCAGATATGGGAAGATCTACAGGGATATGCAGCTTGGCATAGATCATCGTAGTGACAGATTCAAGATGGGTAGTAATGTCTTGTTTGAGATCTTCCTTGAGTTCTGTGATTGAAGTGGTGATGGAGGAATGCATCTTTTGATTGATGGTGGAAATATTGGCACTGAGATGTCTCACTTCTTGTTGGGTTTCTGTCAAATTAGAGTGCAAGGTAGTGAAGCGAGCTTTCAATTCTTGGCTACAGGTATGGGCCATGATGACGATGGAACACGAAAAGGGGCGGGTGGGACCACACAAAAAATGGGTTATGGGTGAATTGTATCACAATTATCAGAGCGATGAGTGGAATCCAATGGGGTAAATCCAAAATAAGGGTGTTGGAAGGGGGCGAGGTCCACAAGGAAAAATATTTTTCTGAAAATGATAGGTATAACTATGATAAGGGCTAAGAGAGAAATCCAACAGAATAGGTCTCAAATAATGGTGCCAAAAGAATCTAGACTTTTTTTTTTCTATTTTTTACTCCTGTGGAGTTATACTCCGATATGAAGAATACTGCAGTGATGAAATTCAATATGAAGAATACTGCAATGATGAAATTACCAAATGCTTAATAGGAAGAAATGTGTAGAAATTTCACAACTCGAATGCAGAGAAAATTTGCAACTTGAATGCAAGAGACACAGGTGCACCGCAGTAGATCTTGTCTATTTTTTTTTTCTATGCCAATGGTTAGGTTTTCAAGGGTTGTACAGACATGGGTTTTCCCTGTGCTATATATCTCTAATATACGTGCAGGGTCCAACAATAGTACTCAACCCAATATCTCAGGGCACCAACTAAGGAGGATATATTGTGCCCTTAGCCATACTACCCGACTACCTAGGTAGTAGAGATTATCTTCCTGAGTGTTGTTCTTGGTGACACTATAGAATTTAGGCGGCCGATCAGTTTATCTACGGAGGCCTTCAAGAGATCTAGGTCGATCCTTATACAGGTGTTATCTGATGCACTACCACTCGAAGGGGTACCAAAAAGGGTTATAAGGGTGGCCAACAGATGTGTGCTTAAGTAACACTTGTATTTCATGTGTGTATGAATCCTCGACTATGGGTTTATGCACGTAATGATGGATCTCTATAGCTTAAAGATGTCAGAATAGGTCTCTACCCTAAAAAAATCAACCCACAATTTTTTGCCAAGGAAGGTGATCTGATACCACTTGTAATATTCCAGATATAAAAAAGTATGAAGAACATAAATAAATAGCTAGAAATGGCAGATGAACAACAATAGAACCAAAAAAACACCACAATAATACCAAAATGATGCCAAAATAATTCCATAAAGAACACTTTGATTACTGAGAGAAATTTTCACTTGCCTCTTCGAGGGGGAAACCTTCAGCAGAGCAAAGCTCTATTACAATAATATCGAAGACAAGAGTTCTCATACCCTCAACTCCTATTTATACTAAATATGTCTATCAAAAGAACCATCTAGAGGAATATCCTTCTAGAAGTGAAAGATTCTATTAGGTCTTCTTACATTAGAATTATTCTTCCTTATTGTTAGGCCTTATTAATATTGACCTTTATTACATGGAAATATATTATTCTACCTACGTGCGAGGTTAGGTACCTAATATCCTCCCATCCTTAGACCACATTGCTCATAACTCTCAGTAGTGGGTCACCCCCGAGCTAGAACTAAACTACACCTAGGTAAAGGAATTCCTAACCAGGCTGATGTATCTTAGACAACAGGAAAATTTAGTCATAGGTTCCAACTCGAACTAACAACCTACAGTCCTGCATTCTCTACATGTCTATCCCACCCTAAGAAGTGTTCCCCTTCTATGCTCAATAATCCCTTGGCTGCCCCACTTCCTTTCTAGAGCTTCAACAACAAGTTGGGCATGAAGTATTAGAGCCTTGTAGCTGTAGTTTGGAACCTTCGAGAAATTGATTCCTAGAAATTATCTCACCTAAAGATAATTTCTCGCAGGACTGGCAACCTACCTATCCAATATCCCATGGACTTGACAACTCTCCTCTTCAATATGCCATGGGTCTTACAACCCGCTTCTTCAGTCCAACTCCTAAGCTAACCAAGGTATAGGTACAGGTACATGTATAGTGATAGTAGGGTACATATGAACACTAAGTGAGTGAGTGAGTGAATGAAGGAATGATTAGGGAATGATGGAAAATGAACTAAGTCCAAACTACATGTATGCATGTTATCAACTTGACACTTGTCATGTTGAGAACTACCTTGGCCTACTTGTCCCTATCCTTAGAACTTAGGATAAAATAATTATCCATGCTTTATACTTTAAGAAATATTAATATAATATTCCTTTGGGTTTATCCCCCCCTTAAATTAGTCCCTTATCTCAACTTTTGTTCCCTCTTTCCCTAACTAGTGGAGTTTAACCCCCCATACTCTTTTACATGGTTGGTATGTCACAGTGATGTTGTTTTCATTAATATTTGCATGTGATTTAGATTTATAATACAAAAATATTTTCCTTTTTGTATCCAGGATCCCCAACTTCAAAAGCATAAACATATACAAAAAATATCTTTGGCCTCAAGATCATGTACTCAAGTTGATGCAGATAGTATCCTAGGATGTACACACTTCTTATTTTAGTACACATCACATGTGCACGCTATACTATGAAATTTGCACACCAAACTAATTCCAGGTATTAATATAAACAACTCACTAGATTATATAGATATGTACATTCATATTTACATTTACAATTGGGGTTCATCTTAGGGGTATTACATTCCCCTCCTCCTTATTTATGCATTATCCTCAGTGCAATATATACACATATACACTCAAAACTTTCAAAAGTCTTCAAAACAATGTGGGTATTCTACCCACATAGCATCCTCGTGCTCCCAAGTTGTGTCCTCAGGACTGTACCATGTTCATTGGAACTTTACTATCCCTATGGATCGATTATGGAGTTTCTTGATATTCCACTCCAATATGCACACCAGATGCACCTGAAAATCACCTTCTTGCTCCACCTGAATCACATTCCAATCAATGAAATGATTAGCATCAGGTACATACTTTTTAAGCAAGGATACATGGAATGCATTATGAATATACGTTGATGCAGGTGAGGTAAGCATGTATGCTATAGGCCCAATCCTTTCTAGGATTGCAACTTTGAAACTTTTCCCAACTTTAGGGAACTTCTCTTGGCCTTGAGTTTTAAGAACACATGGCTACCCACTTTAAATTCTCTGTGAGTTTTTCTTTTGTCAACATTGATTTTCTTCCTATCTTGGGAAACCTTTAAATTCTATTTTATTTTCATCATTTTATCTTCCATTTCCCTGAGTAATTTTTTCCTAACCATTGCTCTATCTGTTGGGTTGTCCCAGCTTACCGGTGTGTTTCACTTTATTCCATAAAGTGCCTCAAATGGGCTCATCTTTAAATATGCTTGCTACAAATTGTTATAAGAAAACTCCACCAAATGCAAATAATCCTCCCATTTGAATAGTTTATCCATCACATACATTCTTAGCATGTATTGTATTACCTGATTCACCCTTTATGTTTTCCCATCTAACCTTGGATGATAAGCCGTGCTAAAATGAAAATTTGGTCCAAATCCATTAAATAATCCTTTCCAAAAACTTGATGTAAATTTTGGATCTTTTTCATACACAATTGTCTTGGGTATTCCATGTAATTGAGCTATTTCTCTCATATAAATATCAACTATATTAGCTTCCTTGTGAGTGATCTTTACTGGAATTAAATGGGCAAATTTAGTGAGATTATCTACCACTACCATGATAGAATCATGTTGCTTTCTTGTTTTGGGAAACTTGGTGATGAAATCCATTGTTACAACTTCCCATTTCAACTCAGGAATGAGCAATGGCTGTAGAAAACCAATTGGGTCTCTATGCTCATCCTTGACCTTTTGACATTCCAAACATACGGCAATAAAATAAACAACTTTTTTCTACATTCCTGGCCAATAATATTTTCTCTTGACAGCTGCAATAGTTTTTTGGTAACCTGGGTTCCCAGCATAATATATATTATTCATTTCTCCCAATATTGTATTTTTCAACTCTTGACAATTTGGCACATAAATTCTTCCTCTGTACATGAGAGTTTCATCATTTTCTAGCTTATAATGTTCAATTTTCTACTGCAAAATACCTTTCTCTAATTTTATTATTATTTCCATGTACGACAAATCTGATTTTGTAGCCTTTAAGATTATGTCTCTCAAATATGATTGGTACATGCTAATGTTTGTAGCATGCAACTCATGCACCCTTCTATTAAGTGCATTAGCCACCTTGTTCTCTTTCCCTTTGATATGATTTATATCAAAGTCATATTCACTAAGGAATTCTAACCACCTGCTTTGCCCGACATTTAGAGTCGGATGTCCAAATAAATATTTTAGACCACTATGATCTATCCTCAACTCAAATTTGTTTCCCATGATGTGGTTCCTACACATATTCAAGGCATGCACTATGGCTGCCAATTCCAAATCATGAGTAACATATCGATTTTCATGCTCTTTTAATTTCCTTGATTCATAACATACTACATGTCCATTTTGACTAAGAACTCCCCCAAGTCCCTCCTTACATGCATCAGTGCATACAATGAAGTCTTCATTTGGATTATAAATTCTTAATATTATATCATTTTTCAAAAATTTCTTCAAGTGTTGGAAACTCTTTTCACAATCCAGTGTCCATTGAAACTTCACACCCTTCTTTTGCAAGGAAGTGATTGGGTGTGCAATATTTGAGAATCCTTCAATAAATATCCTATAGTAACCTAGAAGGCCCATGAATTATCTCACTTATTGTAACATACCCACTACGGAATTCGAAATTTTTCTGCCTTTTTCTTCTTTTCTCCAAGGAACGGAATTCCCCGAATCCCTACGGGGCCTCATACAGACCCTACCATCCCTTATCCATACTCATATGATCGGTAGCAAGGACCACAGGCCTATCAGAAAGGTGATCATCAACTTTCGCGATTTGTGAAATCGCGATACATGTATTTCCTTTTCTCTCTTGTCTTTCGAAGGGCCGAAACCTGAAACAGTTTTAAACGCTTATCAAGATTCACAACAACTCGGATTAAGCCCTAGTACTCTACCCTTCATGATTTCGCATACCGAAAATTCAGGATATGCGACGACAGGAGGTTTCACACTTAGGTTTCTCGGGAGCCGAAACTCTGAAACATACATACAGATATATATATATATATATATATATATATATATATATATATATATATATATACATCTCTCCGTCTATTTCAGGAATTCGCAAACCGGGTTTTCGGGACTGGCGAGTACAAGAGAACTTGCCAATAGGTATCTCGGGTACCAAAATACTGAAATACCCAATATTATTTGTGCTAAGCCATTTCAGCATTCCTCCTTTCGGGATTTCGCGTTATGTGAAAACAACGGGTCTCGCCCCTAGGTTTCCTGAAAGCCGAAAATTCCGAGTCATCAAAACTTTAAACATGCTCCTCTATTTCGGGGTTTCCTCCATCGGGATTTCACTAATCGGGGTTTTGAGACTAGCGAATTCATGGGAACCGCACTTAGGTACCCCGGTTTCCGAAATACCGAAGTATAACCACTTCTCCACACTCTATTCTTTCGGGGTTTCGCAAGTCAGGATTTAAGGACTTGCGAGTACAAGGGAAACTTACCCTTGGGTTTTCCGGGTACCGAAACACCGAAATACCGAACCAAGTCACGCTATGCCAATTTGGGATTCTGCGAGTCGGGGTTTCGTATATCAGAATTTCAGGATACAAGAGGTCGAAGATTCACACTCCTCGACTACCCGAATGCCGAAAAGATGATACACCCGCTCATCATACACTTGACCAATTTCGGGGTTTCGCAAGTCAGGGTTTCAGGACTTGCGAGTACAAGGAAATACTTCCTTGGGTGTTCCAGGTTCCAAAACACCGAAAAGTCCTAACTCATCCAAACGTTGTCATTTCAGGTTTTCGTGAATCAGTGTTTCGGGTCTTGCGAGTATAGGAGAACTCGCACTTAGGTACCCTAGGTGCCGAAAAGCCGAAACACTTACCGGCCACCACGTGTACTCTACAACTGGACGGTCTAGGTAGTCCCATGGGTCTTGGAATCGACGGTCCCAAATTCTTCGCTACTTACGAAGGTTAAAAAGGGGTCAAGGCATTAACGCCTACGTTCCTTCATCCAATTTAACGGTCGTAACAAACCTTAGATCCTCAGAAAGGATCTCGTTTGTGCATTTAGAAAAAGGAAAGGTATCCTGGGTACCGAACCATCGAAAGGTCCTTAATTCATCCACACGCTATCATTTCAAGATTTCGCGAGTCGAGGTTTCGGCACTCACGAGTACAAAAGGACTCGCACCTAGATACCCCGGGTGCCGAAACTCTGAAATATCAAAGTATAAGAATATCATTCTCTCCCATGCAGGATTTTAAAAACTACACCATTAATTCCTTCTTCAGGCCCTTGGGTAAATTTCACCAGGTTTGAAGACCCGACTAGAAGGTCCTCTTAAAATCTCTAAGCTATTAGATTCCATGACTGGTAGTGAGCAAGCTCAAGGTTTTTACTGTGAAGGCAATCCTTTCTAGGGACTTACCCCGGCTTTATAGAGTGAGGGAAATTTCTCGAAAGAATACCTGAAAAACTACACTTATTCATAAATATATATATATATATAAACCGAATGTGGTCATTCCAACATAAGCATGCAACCACCATTTCCGATCAAAACACCATGCAGACATTTCTTACACAGAAACCATTTATAAGTGTTCAAACCGTGAGCATACATTCCAAGATATTCAATGCAAGACACAAGATATAAACACTTATCAGAAAACACCAGGTGATGCAACTACTGAGAGGGGCGCTTGTTTCCACCCAACCGTAGGCTCAGCGACTCTGAATGGATTTACCACTAGCCACCCCGAGCTAGACCATGATGCTTGAGACTCTCTGTCTCATTTCTTCAGCGATTGAGAATGAAGGTTACTCTCCTTCTTCTCTACTATCGCTCACTCTATATTTTGTTCCAGAGTTCTTTCGATATGTCCCTGCGA